>JBAJHX010000001.1:17250319-17278241 GCA_037176925.1 Amniataba percoides
GCAACTGTGCCAGGGCTACAGGAAGACAAAGTGTGCGAAAGTAGTCCACACAAGCCAAATTTTGATCCATATGAGGAAGCATAAAACAGCCCCAGAAGAGTCCAATTATGTAAATCTTCTGGATGTAAACATATTCTGTTGATTGAGTCAACAAGATATTTTGAGTAGAAGGTAAATATCTTGATTATAATCAAATTTCAGTAAGAGGCCTGTCATAATTGTGCATGATCAGTGAGCAACACGATTATTCTTTGGCATACGGCCCACTGCTTATTAAATTCTGACCCTTGTGGTTTACATGCCAGAAAGTTTGGTCTCCACTGAGCACAACAACCACACACAAAGTTAAACCGACTCTTCCGCTTATATCCCTCCCTCACTACTTCAATGTAATGCAAAATGAGGCGGCATCAAAAAGATGTGTAAATTACATCTGGCTTCCAGGACACTATCTGGCTGCCAGGAAGCGTCCGTAAATATTTATTGCGGAACATCAGTGAAGTGTGTGAAGGTGCGGAAGTCTGCCAGAAAGAGTGTGTGCTCTTGTGTGTGTCCAGCTGTGCAGCACTCAACACACACCCAGCACTGGCAGGGAGATGCTTCGTAATTCATCATTTCTTTTACTGAAGCCTTTTTGGTGGCCTTGTTCAAGCCCGACAGAAGCATATCCAATTCGTAATTAACTGCAGCTTGACAAGTGTTACAGGTTTGGTGGCCTCATTCTTCAACCAAACAAATCAGCAACAACCAGTGCTGTTTCATGCATCTCCTAACTAATGTATATCAAACTGGACCCACACACCAATAACTATAGTACTCTCCAAAATTGCTTGTATACTTACAGCTAAACTATGTCCCGCACCTCCTAAATACCATAGCCACTCTTGCACAAGTCTCTTGCATTTCATGTGGTCTTGTTCTCCAATTTCTCTATCTGGTTTTGTTATCATAGCCATGAAAACAAACACCTGTGTTTTTGTTTCATGCCTGAAGTGCAGCCTGATTTTGCTGGGCAGCAAAATGACTAGTGTTTACAGCGTAACATTTTCCCACAACATATCGAGATAAATACCCCTGTCTTGGGTGGATGATACCCAGGCAATGCAGAATAAATGTACAAAAGCCAAAAGTTAGTGGGAGGCTGATGAACTGCAAGTGTCCCACAATATTATGGACGACTGAAATATCAGGAAGCAGTTAAGGAGGCAAAAGCGGCTTATTAATCTGACCTCATTTTGAAGATCTATCCTAACTCTAGGGTGCTTTTCAATATTATTGACTTACTTGTTAACCTCCCTTCAAGTCACTGAAATGAAGCCTCCCTTGATAAGTGTTTTCAAGTGTTTTAAATGTTTAATATTCTTCAACAAAAAGTAGCCCCCTGACAGGGGCCAAATTGTCACTGTTAATAATTTGCCTGTGATGAGCAGTTTTGAAGTAATTTCTCCCATGTTGCTGGAAGAGGCTATAACTTGTATGGAGTCCTTTATTTGTTTCCCTCGATATTACAAAATATTCAGCACCCTGTATGTTATCTATAGTGCTGTGGCCATTAGTTTAATGTATTTTTTACACATGCAATTGGTCTCAGAAAAAGTTTTTACCTGGCTCTACTTCTTCCATAGAAAATATTTACAGCAATATCCAGCCTTCATCCTTGTCCTCTGCAGAGAGTCTGTTTTTTGTTTTATTTTTATATAAACTGTATTGATGCACTACTTTATCAAAAGCAAACAAAGAAAGTTTCACTGTTATGCTGATGACATTAATTTATATCAGGCTATTGAATTCTACCTCTACCTGGTAGTCATTCTCATAATTTGCATCAACAGCATAAAAAGTGTCAAAGGTTAATTGTACCAATACTCAAATAATCTTTTTGGCCTACTACCTCAATTAAATAGCTTCACCATGAAGATGACACACTGTCTCCCAATGATTTGTACTAATTTCACACTAATTTCAGTTTTTCAGGAACAGGTTAAGAGAGCTGTTCAAACTATTAACTTTTGACAGGCATCAACATTTTAATCCACAAGTAATCAGAAAATAGTCATACTTCAGTTTGTTCTTGTGGAGAACATGGTTCAAAACTCCCACTTACAAAAGTATTGTCAGAGGTGGATTTTCCACAGCTGCATCCAGTGGTCTTGTGACAGCTTTTTTGCAGTCCATTGAAAAACATCTGAGAACTAAATTTTGAACAACCTGCCTACAAACCTACACACAAGCTAATCCTACACAAAACCACAAGCAACATGCCATTAAGATTTTAACAAGGTATTGTATTATCCAGTCTCTTGTCTCTAGCATAATAAGTAAACTATTACGATGGCAAAACCAACAAAGAATAGAGTTGAGGAAACAAAATGACATTCCTCAAGATTATAACTTAATTTTGCATTAACATTAAAAATTTCCTTTCATTCATTCTCATTCATGTCTCTTTCCAATATTTTATCTTTTTTATCAAACCAAACTAGAGTTAAAATGCCTGTGAATATCTGAACTAAGTATAGAGAAATTGACAGAAAAAGTTCTCCAATGGGTTGCTCTGATTCTTCAGCAGGGCAATTATTAGCTGACATTAGCTATAGCTTTAAAAATCTGATAGGCTTGATAGGATTTTCTAAGTATGTTTAGTCTATTTCCCTTTTGAATATTACTGTAAGCAAGTAGAAATTAAATTTGGAATATGCAACCATAACTCCCGGCATTACATTTTAAGAATGGGTCATTATATCAATAAAGTAATTATTAGCTAAGATTAAAATTGTAGTTCCTAAAGTTGTTTCTAGTACAAACTAAGATTTTGTAAAAATGCATTCTCTGTTTAATCAGTCAATGCTTTAGTAAGCAACAGTGGAATTTGACATAAAAACAAACTCATATGTAGCGTATTGTTTGTCATGCTTGAACAATATATGCCTTTATTTTATGTCCACCACATATGTAAATAACATCATATTTATACTGTATACACATTACAAATTATGCAGCATGTTGTCTCCTGAGGACATATTCAGAGATTCATGTGCAGTGCACAGTAATTATATCTTTATAAGACTGTGAATGTAAACACTATCTGTTTGCTGAAAAGGTAGTGTGAATAGCAGGAGAAGGAAATGGATATTGAGTGAAAAGGCAGATACAGAGTATGCAGCTGTGCACTGTAAGGTGGCGGATGCTGACTGTGGGAATCTTTTGTGTGTGATAACACTGTTGATGTGCTTTGAAAAGAGTCACTGTGGTGACTGTATATGCATAAAATGCACTGTCTATACATATTACATGGATATAAAGATAGATATACATACATAGACAGATTATAGACAGTATCTTTTGTGTGAATTTTTTTGTCTTAAATGTATGAGGTTTTTCCAAACACATAAAAAAGACAAAGACTTTGAGTATTGAATTTTAAAAAGAGGCATGCACTCTCCAGTGGGTGTGTGCATGTAGAATAGAAAACTTTAAAGGAAAACTTGGTAGGTGTCTGTCTCTTGGCAGGGGAGAAAACAGAATCAAAAAGTCCACCAATCTTTGTTGGAAACTATATCCTAGTCTACTTCAAAGACTGTATAAAACTGGGACCTGTAAAACCACTGCAATAAATATACATCCACACCCCTTTCTCCTTCTTTAAATGTTCTCTCTTTCTCCGTCCACATCAAGTGCAAGCAAATGCATTGAAATAAACTTGAGACAAAGTTAATTCTGTTGTTATGTTGTTAATTTCGGCAGCACTTGGTATGGGTATGTTTCAAAGTGTGTTACTTACAGGCATAGTCTGTCCACCATGTAAGCTGTTGATGGCGGCCTGCGCTTCTGCGTGGCTGGAGAACTTGACAAAGGCACAGCCTGCATGCACAGAAAACAAGAGAAATAGAAAGGAGGGGCACAACGTCAGGGAGACGGCCTTGAATATGGGAGAAAAACACCATTCATTACCATTGTTTTCATGTTATCTGGTTTGTAAATATATTCTGCCATTTGTGTGTTCAGCGCATAACTCTGAATAAATCAGTCTAATTGTAGTGAAGGCATTAGCTGTGTGGAACATCCTGTCCCTCGCCCATTTCTAATTCCACCCCCTCCACTTTGGAGCATGGAGCCAAGGCATTTACTATCCTGACTTGTTTGTGATTATTAATCTGTTTAATATTTACACATTGTGATTTGTGTGCAGTCACTCATAAAAGAGATTATGATGACAAAGGCATAGTATTATAATCTGCCTATCTAACCGAATCTTTGCTCGCATATAATTTCAGATGGAGGGGGGCTGTGCTCAAGGGGCATTCAAATCATCTTAAATCTGTTGTGTAGTTAATGCACAAAAGGAAAAGTCAACATAAAAAGTTGGCCGGAAGACAGGGGAACGGGTGTTGGCAGCAGTACTCCGGAGCGTCATTGCATTAACATTTCAAATTATGTTAAAAATGATTTAAGTAGATAATAATAATGCACAGTATGCTTTTTGGAAGGTTACATATCCTAACCACATGATTAAATAGTGTATCAGTGTGTAGGTAAGGACAGGCACTAAACTACTAAAACATAAAGAGAAAGCTAGTGAACTGAAATACAGTGGAACTGAGATGTGGTAATTTTCCAAAAGCCATTAAATTAAACAGGAGCTATTTCTCTAAGCTTTATGGTCGTCATAGACTGCACAAGGTATTCTGTTATGTCCTATTCTTATCCTTGCCTTCAGGTAGCTCATGTGTTAAGTCAAGAGATACCTAATTAACAAACTCATGGATTAATTCTGCCCCCTTTTCATTAATGGAGTAGCACAAGTGTTTCAGAACCAGACAGGCTTTTCCTGAGCTCAATCCCTGGTTTCTTGAGAGCCGCTGATACCTATTTAAAACGGTTACACATGTTCACATACATTTATTCACCCTACATTCTCAGCGGAGCCGCGACGATTCATTTAAATGCTAAACACTGATTGGTAAGCTCAGGAGATGTTCCGTGTCTGGCAGTGACCCATTCACTTCTGCATCTCAGGAGTCAGTTTGGCTTTCCAGACAAGCAAATTAATAATTTCCTGACAAAATCAGAAAGATTGAACTGAGGGACATGCGGTATGTGCACAATCAATTGAAGGTGAGCAAACAATTACTGTGGCTTTACCTGAGGCTCTCCCGCCACATTCCAGCAGCACAGTAAATGGTAAATGGTTTAAACTGTTGTGGGCAGAAATGCAGCGAGTAGTAAAGGCCATGTGTTTTCTGTACTGTCAAATGTCCTCAAAGCTGTATAGATCTACAGAGGCAAACAGACAAGTCAAAGAAGCCTTTGATTCTGTCACAGCACTCTAGCACCCTTTTACTTCACTTGAACGCCCCTCCGGGTAGAAGCAGGAAAGGTCTTCATTTGTCCAACTGAAATGTGTCAGCTTACTGTGTGCCATTTGACTGCAACTCTGTCTTTGAAGGAACAAACACTGTTTAACCTTTGTAGTTGAAATAATAAGGGGAGGTTTGTTCCTGCCTTTTTGGTTTTGTAAGGCAACTCGCTGTTCGTTCCTTAACCAGGCTATCAGATATTGTGCCAGGTTCCCAGTGACCCCAGCAGCTCAGCGCAACCAGAAAGACGCCCAAAACTGCAGGGCCATGGCACGCGCCGTCAATGGCAAAGTCATGTCAAATGTACATGTCAATGTCCTCTAATTTCTCCACCCAAAAAAAAAAAAACAAATCAATGCTGGAGCCCTGCTTTTCCTGACCTAGAAAAAAGGGACGCAGAGCACAACATCTGAAAAGAATTGGAAGTGCTACAGCCTCATAAATTATAGTGCACATTTGAGTTTTTGAATTTGATGGCTCAGAATGAGTTGGGGGGAAAAAGGAAAAAGAGAGATTGTATTGCTTTCAAGCGGGAGGATCTGCACTGCCTTTTGAATTCCCGGGGTAATAATATGTATGCATGAATTCCATCCCGCTGGATGGGTGACATTTATAACACAACTTAATTATAGACCTAAAAGCCATCTCTCTATTTTTCCTGACAATTCGGGGCTCTATTCAACTCTGGCAGCAAGTGTTGCACTTTGAAAGTACTTTGAGGAGCAGCGCCATAGAGAGATGGATGTTAAACTTCTCTGCCTTTTTATTGGGTGAAGAGGGGTGTTGAAAAGCCTCTGAGTAGCATAAATTTACATCAACAGGGGACAAAGCCTCTATCATGGAACAGATAGCACTGTCAATTTCAAGGTCTGTCTCATTCAAATTACGCGAACCTCATCCCAAGCGAGGCGACTGGCAAAATAATTTGCCGTAACATCCCGTAATGATTGCGTGCGACTGTTGCACAGTGAGTGATAGGGACCGGATACCTATATGTGAGACCTTTGTCTGGCGGTGGCATTCATAGTTAACATTGCTCCACAGTTTTCCATTTCTAGCAGTGAAAACGTGAAGAAAAGGCAATGATCAAGCCAGTGATAATAGAGACAAATACCAACACAGGAAACGTATGGCATGTTCAGAGGGGAGAAAGAAGGAGAGATGAGGTGTGGGGTGCAGGAGGGTGAAAAGGAGCGAAAGCGCGAATGAGGGAGAAAACTAGCTCCTGTCTGACACAACAGCACCGGCCTTATTTCATTTCATGTGCTGTCAATCAGCTCGAGGCATCTGAGCAGACGGGGAAGAGAGGGAGCCCGGCGAGGGAGGGAGAGACGGCAAAAGAGGAAACAAGCCAGGGAGAAAGAAAGGTAGTGGGCCGGTGGGGCGACGCGGAGCAATAGACCCGGGATTAACAGTGAGAGGAACAGATGTTGACACAGATAGGTGTGTGGTTCAGTATAGCCAGCCTTTCTCTTTGATATACTCAGACGGCTCGCGCATTATCAGCCCTTCTCCCTCGCCTTCCCACACGTCCTTTTCACACATTCAGATGCTTCATATAGGGGAATAAATCACAGTCAGCGGAGAGAAAGGAAGGCAGAGGTTCCGAGCAATATCATTGCCGTTATTGCTCCAAATATGGCTCAGAGACAGAGACCCGTCAAGGGATGATGGGGAGCCTCCCGCACTCTCGGAACAATCCCACCTGCATCGCACATTTCGCAGCCGTCTTTAATTTGACCATGCTCTACTAACTAAATAGCACATAAGCCACAGACATGAATGCATAAGCTGTTCCTGAATGCAGGCAAATCTGCCGCACAGTGAGTGACAGCAGCAAAAAGCCCAGAGCCCGGCTGCTTTATTTACAGTAGGACATTATCGCCCAATGGTGTCTCTGGGGAGGGATGACGGGAATGTGGGAAACAAACATGATTACACCCCTCCGCTTTTCAGATAACAGGAAGAGGAGGAGGAGGAGGGAGGGAGGGGGGAGGAGGGAGGGAGGAAGACGAGGTGTTGTGTGATGGATTTGTTGAGTACAAGCCCAGGGTGAGAGGAGCTGCCGCGATGAAGAGACAACACAAGAAGAAGTTCGGGAGGGAGAGAAAAAAAAAAGAGGAGAGAGGAAGGAGAGGTAGAGTGAGAACAAAAAAGGGAAGGGAAATATAGAAAAGTAGTGAGAAAAAGAAAGTGGGAGGAAGGAGGTGTCGGAGCACAGTGACAATGAGGTATGAAAGAAATGCGAGTGAGACACATAAGAGGTGGTGAAAAAACAGAATAGCTGAAGGGGAGGATGAGGTATTCAGAGGGGTGGAGTGGATCGCAGACGATGTCAATGAGTACGCAGCGGGTGAATCATGGTTCTAAAAATGTAAAAGGCTGAAAGAGGAAGAGAGACAGCGTGCGCCCAGACAGACAGAGGGTTTACGAGGGACAGAGAGGGAGGGAAAAAAAAATAAATAAACAAAAAAAAAAAAAGAGTGGGAGGTGTGTGGGCTCTGACCCTTACTGGCCCCATCAGGCCCTCGCAGGACGGTGCACTCCTCGATCTGGCCGAAGGTCTCGAACAGCCGCCGGACGTCGTCCTCGCTCTGCTGCTTGCCGAGCATTCCCACAAACAGCTTCCTGTCTTCTGGATAGGAAGAGAGGAAGGGGGAGAGGAAGAGGTGGGGGGTGGGGGGTGGGAGGTAAGGAGGGAGGGTGGAAGAGAGGAGAGAACAGACAAATGCTACAGCTGATGGCACAGTTCTGCTGAGCTGAGAGGAACTTGTGCAACTCAACCCCCCCCACACACACACTTTTATCAGCAGTCTGCTGTGTTGAGCCTGTGCTGCTGCTGCTGCTGCTGCTGCTGCTGCTGCTGCTGCTGCTGTTGCTGTTGTTGTTATTGTTGTTGATCTTACTGTTGTGTGGTGTGCCACCCCACCCCGGTATGAGGGAGATATATTCCTGTTTCCAGCTACTCAAGTCTGCCACAGTGACGTTTGATACAGATGATGTTTGGAGCGCAGTGGGTTTCAGGTAAAGGCAGAAAGAGAGCGGGAATATTTTGCACAGGTAGACAAACCGTCAGATCGTCTGGATGCTTAAGTCACTGAGTTGAAGGAGAACATGGCACAAGAACACAGTATTACATTCTCTCATCACCAAAGGGGTAGGAATTATAATAAGGAAGAGTAAACTCTGACGCACGACCTATCCGGTGACAAACTCAAGAAAAGTAACAAAACTGAAGAGTGTCTTAGCCAGTGTGCACTGGTTTCTCATTAATTAAAGTCTGCTCCACTTTCTGCTGACTGTAAGATATGTTGTATGGAGACAAAGTTTAAGGCACTCACATTTCTACAATATGAATGCGTATAGAAAAGTCAGAGAGCGAACATATCGGAAAATTAGTCAAGTAGAAATAAAAAGCGAACATGATTCTGTACATTGCCCAGTGTTGGCTGCACAGAAATAATGGATGAAGCTTTTCTGAGTAATACTGTCTGTGGATAATTATGAGCAAAAGGTTTGCCGATTTGTCATTTCACAACTCAAACATAAAAAAATAAACTTCAGCTACATTCACATAGTGCAATACAGTGAAAGAATTTGTCTTCCTACTATTTTGTGCACTGCATAATACATAAGTTATATACAAGTTAAAGGGTAAGAGATTTTTTTTCTTCGCAGTAACCATGACCACGACCTATTGCTTTCCAAGCCCAGTGATGGAGAGCGGGTGTTTGCAGCAACCATTACAAAACATTTGTACTATGAAAGCTACAAAGTGTAGTTGTCATGCCTTGAAAGAAAAGAATGACAAAGCAGGCAGTTTTTATTGTGATGTATGAACTCCTGTGTAAGTATTTCTGTTGAATCTGTGGTTTAAAGCTGCAGTTGGTAGGATTGTGAGGAGAGTGGACATAGCTTGGAAATTTGAATGAGTGCAACTTCCAGATCCCTCTTTCCCCAGTGTGCTACAGCCTCCAAAGCCATTCAGCACAGATTCAGTTTAAAGTCTTATTGTTTATTTTTAGCTTGTTTTTCTTCATTGGTCTGTTTACTCGTCTTTGTCATTTAAGCTGTCGACAATGACGGGATGGGCAGTTTTCCCATTGCTTGGTTGTTTGGTTGTTGTTTGTCTGCTATTGTGTCCACTCACTGAAGATACTGACTGAGAGCTTCTGTGAGCAGTGTGTGTGCAGCAGCAGTGACACTCTGTCAGACACTCCCCCTTGCTCTGATTGGTTGTTTTGATTCGGACATGGTGGTTTCTTGCCTTAGAGGCCACCTCTCTCATGTCCTTCTGTGAAGACATAGTGGCAGTTACTGACTAAATCAATAAGAACTTTCTGATTGAAAAATCAGTTTTATAGGGGTTACCTCCTACAGCTTTAGAAAACTGTAGCTAAAAAGTGACTACAGTGGTGAGCCACTTTGAGGGGGATCAGACTGACATGTTGCTGCACATTTATTAGCGACTAATTCTGCACAATCGGACAGTTAAGTTGAATTAAAAATAATCCTAGGTATGAATCTTTGAGATATCAGGTCTACATTCTGTCCATCAAACTGATCATCTTTTGTTATCATTCAGAAAAGGTCGTTTGTGAGTGGTCAAAGCAGACTAAGTCTAAAGTTGTCCGAATTCAGTGGGATTTATCAAATCGGCAGATGTTGAGCACTGACTTTTCCCAAGTCTCCAACCTAAATTTAGCTGCAGTTTTCAGTGTTGCTCCTCAGTAGGTTTGTAGCGCATCCTCACCTATGCCAGTATTGTCATTGCATTGCATGTTATAGTTGTTTTTTTAGCTCCACAAGGGGGCACTCTTGCACAAACGCATGGGCTCTATACCACAAAATTTTGGCCAGTCAGAAAGCCGGATTTTTCTAATTAATCTTCCCAGTGCCCTAGCATTAGACAGAGCATTCATCTTCTTTACATCTTTTACATTATGCATCCCCTATTCCGCTGTGTTGTGGAATGAAATGGCTACTAGCAAGAACCTATCGCCAGAACTGATGGAAAGTGGCAGGAAGAGGAAGAAGAGTTTATTGGAAATGACACTGTTGATCTTCGGTGTGAGTCATTTGACTGGTAGGGAGCGGGCGAGGAGCGGGGAGGAGTGGAGGGCGAGAGCATCACCTGGGCCTCGACAGATGTGACGCCTCCTGTACCTGCCAGGCCCCATTAGACGCAGCTGTTCTAAAAATAAAGCACCAGGGCTTCCTTTTTGCAGCGGGGAAATCGGATCCTGTTCCGTTCCTGTAAAGTTCAAATGAGACACGTGCCTGCTACCCGCTTGGCCACACAAATGAGCACCTGCATAATCAATAAGGCCATGCTGCCTGGTCTCTACCGCTGGTGTTGTAGCCGTGGTGTCAGTTCATGTTCCTGTAGTCACGCCTCACACAGCAGGAATCCTGAAACCCTCCAGCTGAGCCTGGTACTACTGCTCATTACCGTTCTCCTCCCTTGGAGCTCCAGGGTTGGAAGTGAGCGAGAAGCCCGAGGAGCTCACCACCGAGACAGCCACTTATACTGTCAACTTGGATTTAGCAAAGACCGACAGGAGAGCGGACATCGACATCTAGCTGGATATTGGGCATCAGCGGAGGAGTGGCGTAGCTGTAAAGTCAGCCCCGAACAGTTGTTAGAGAGAAATGAGCCTGACCCCTGTCCGTGGCAGCAGAGGTGAAAAATGAAATGAGGCAACAGCCCGTCCGGAGCACACGTGACTTCGCCTTGATTGTCCCTCCATCTTTCACATTTACACCAAGGTGTCACTGTTACAACTTAAATGGGCAGAGTGCAGTTTTACAGGCCTCCTGCAGTGTGTTAATGTTTTGGGACAAAAGTCTCATCTCGGTCCTGGCCCGAGGAGATCTAATGGCGGCTTTACAAGGCTAATTAACAAGCCATGAGCGAAGTAATGAACTTTCCAAATGTGCTGGCAAACGCAAAAATAAATTACACCCCAGTGATGGCATTAAAGGAAGTGTGAGTGTACTTGGGAGCCTTCCTCTGGGAGAGCCACGGTGAGAAAATGAATTTGGAGCTGCTATCTTTTCATTGCCTGACCTAAGAGTGTCTCAGTCGGCCCACTGCATGCCCTGGCCAGAGTATAGATTGCTATTAATTAGTCCGCTTTGCACCTGTCTCCAAAGCAGCTCTTATTGGATTCTGCAAGTTCCCGCTCCTCTCCCATGGCCACTCGTAAGCTCTAAATTGGCATTTTATGAATATGAATAAATATCTTGTAATGCACCGTCTGCACAAGGAGATGACTCCATGACTCCAAAGAGTTGTCCATTAAAAGTGGGAAGAGGGAAAAAAAAAGAATACTCTTCTCAAGTACAGTCATGTATTTGCATTAAAAGGGGTGAGGACCTTCCTATGGAAGTGTCTGAGGATATAGAAGTATGACAAAACTCATTGAGCTGACTGCTTGACCCCTTTGTACTTATCTCTCATTGAGAGGGGCTCATCTTATCCCTCTAACAGAGCTGAGCCACACAGCTGGAGAACATTTGAGCTCTATAGCACTTCTCTGCTCTACTCTGAAGAGACCTTTGTAATCTGCACTTTCAAACCTTGCCACTACTTTAAAATAATAATAATAATGTGTGTGTATCTGTGTGTGTGTGTATGTATTGTAGTTAGGAAACCTGGCTACATCATTTACATTTTTTTTCTTCATTACTCAAATACCACTAATTCTCTTGAGCATTTGTACTGTATACTATAAAATTTAATTAGCAGATCCAAGGATACATAGGTCATTTTAAAAGGGGGCTGGGTGTATATAACTGAATGTCAATTCATGCTTTCAGATTTATTATATGTATAGTATGTGTACACAGTATATTAATGCCTATGCCTATATATATGAAGATGTATAAAGTTCTTTCAGTCCTCAGCCAGTGCACACTCACATCCTCTCACACACAAAGTAATCCACACATGTCGTCTTTGTTTCCCCCAGTGCCTCATCTCCTGACTGGAGGTGGGAGCAATTGAGTGGAAAATGGTTCCATGTCAGTCTCCGGCCATGTCCAAACTGAGGTGGCATGTGGACAGCCCCGTTTTATGAATGCAAATAAAAAAAAAGGAGATCAAAAAAGTTATCAAAACACTACTGACATCTGACAATTGCTTGTCTCAGGAAGCCTTTTCATTTCAGCGCCCGGTATATTAAAAATTAATGGATTTTGCACAGACGCCATATGCTGTCAAGATTGATGCTTCTCTCCATGGAATAAAGTGCTACTTGTGTTGTAGGCTGCAGTATATGCATATAGATTGTACTTTTCTTTTCCTCTCTTCTCCTTTTGTCTCTCTATTGCTCACTTCGTATCTTTCTCTTTACCCTCTATTGTCATCCTTCACCCCGTTCCTTCTCTCCAGGCAAAGAATCAGTTGCTGTGAAGTCTACTTTTCAAAAGTTTCTGCTTTTGTTTGCCAATAATGGGAATATTCTTTTAAAGAATTACTCTCCTGCTCTTGTGTCGTGGTAAATATTTTCTTTTTTTCATGATTCTATCACTTATTGCCCGCTGGCAGTAGTCAGGGAAGCTTGGTAGTAGTAAGTGTTCAGAAAGCATGGACAGCTGCATTCAACGATAAAAGATGCCTGCTAGGCCGCTGGGTGCATTTCAAATGCAGAGTAATGTTCCAGGCAGCACAACAGAGAAGTTGTGCTTCTTATGGTCTCATTAGAAAAGCCTGATGCTGGTGCGCTGCTGCCTGGGAGGCCTGCCACCAGACTCACACATGTAGGCGTACAGACCGGGTGTACTAAGTGTTGGGAATGGCTTCTTAATGTTGTGTTAGACTTTGTTTTTCATCATCTACTGTATGTCCCAGCTGTGTAAAGGCAGAAGTCTGCTTGGAATCAAAAGGTGCCATTTGCTCTCAGAATCCACTTTTTTTTTTTAGATAATTAGCATTAAATGTTGGCACACCACAGAGAGAAAAAAAATAATTATTCTTTGTCAAAGACACTCTTTCGTTATCTAGCATTTTTATAGCTATTTAAATCTAGAGTTAATAGCACTCTGACCAACACTTTCGCATCCTCAACACAAAACAATTTAATTTGCCTTCCCCAAAATAACTTAAGGGAATAATTTACTGACACGCCTCATTTAGTCATGAAAACTTTACCTCCATGCCGCTTTTTTGCAACTACATTAAAAGATTATCATTATCTGTCTTGTGAAAGAATTAATGCTGAACAGTTGATCAATTGATTAATTATTCATTAGACAAGCAATCACTTTAAGTCAATGATATTTAATCATGAATAGAAACTAAATAATTGATAGGGTAGTTCTTACTGAAAATGTTAGTTGCAGAAAAGAAATGGACTGAAGAAAATTAAGTGACGCAGAGTAACTGAAAAAACAAGGTATTGCTGCACATATTCAAACTGAATTTCTCCTTGGGGATTGATAAATTGTTGTATTTAATTGGCAATATTTGCGACCTTCTAAAAGATATTAGTACTGGATAAGACACACCACAAATAAAAAGCTACATAATGAGATTTTGCTTATAAAATGTGCCAGTTTTATTTCAATCTTAGAATTAAGGAACAAGTATAATTTTTCTCGCCTAGTAAGTATCAAAGGGGTGTTGTCTGCAAGGAATAAAATAAAAAATGTTGATGCGGCATAGTGAGTGAGGGACATTTTCTTGCTATAATGGCGATGAGTTCAAAGGATGACTGAAAGGTATCCTCATTAAAAAGGTTGGGAATAAATGGCATTCAGAATGATTCAGAAAGAAACAACATGAAGACAAATAGAAGCACTTTAACATAAAAATGAAAAAAAAAAAAGTTTCTGATGTCACATAGACCCACATCTGACGCTGCGCAAATGCTGGTCATCATTAAGAATATGCCTACAACCTTTCCACTTGGAAAAAAAGAATTGGTTTTATTACCCAAATTTTATGGATGTTTTTAACCATCATTTGTGCCAATTTTAACAAAGTCAGAATGGATTGAGGGAGGAAGGTTCCAGTTTAATATTCAGTAAGGTATTCAGAAAAGCAACACTACTTGCACTTCCTTTTCCACATGGAAGTGTTAGCAGGTGCACAAAACTGGTTTTGTCTCAGCGTTATAGACTGAGTCATGTTATAAATATTAGCCGTTATCATTAATGTCATATTTTTAAGCTAACTTCTTAAGAGGTAACTAATGAGTTTGTGTGCAGGAACCAGCTGCCTTCAGGTGCAAAAGCTGCAGATATTAATTTTCAGTAGGATCGACATTATGAGCAACTCTTTTATATTACAGGGAATCGTTTGATTATTAATATCACAAATATTGCAAGATGGAATTTTAAGTACAGTATTAATATGAGATACTGAATAATGTGTCTGTGCACCTACTTTACTATTTTTTACTGGGTTAGGCTTTTGATACAATAGTTTTACTGTTGTAGTACAGCAGCATTACAGCGTTTTCAAATCTCAATCTTTATATATAATTCAGAGTCATTATGCGTTAGTGTTGAAGTTAATGTAAAAAGTGTAGTATAAAGTAATGTTGTCAGGCAAATACAACAACCAATATGCTATACAGTATGCGTCCATTCAGTTGCGTTTTTCAAACACCACGAGCTTTGATGCAACACCTTTGACTACTAAATAAGCCCCATCCTCCTCCTAACTCATGTTCAGTTCCCACTCAGCTAACAGAAGTAATTAGACCCCATCCCACTGAAAGTGATGTGCATGCAACCACACACTAAACCTCTCTGATGCTGGCCCCAATCTGATGTATGCAAGTGGATTATCCAGTATAGTGAGGTGGTAAATGGAATAATCAGAGGAGAACAAACATTCAAATTGTCAGTGTATCAGGCACGATGAGAGGATACAGGCTTCGTGTTTGTAAATGCATTACTTATACCACTAGAGCTGTCACGTCCATTTACCCAGGAGAGTGGGAGGAGAGCTTTAAACCTTCTGGTATGCATCTTCAAAAACCAACACAGAACAATTGAGGAAGCTTGTGAGAAATGGTGTGTTGCAGCTTCTGTCCAAATTTTTTTTAATCCTCCTTCTTCTACATCCGAAAAAAAAACTTCTCTAATGGCAAAACCCAGATGTCAAACTCTGTGGGAAAAAAGGTAATTTAAAACCAATGCCTTAAAACCTGATATTGATAGCCTGCAATGGTCACTGTTGGATATCCCTGAATTCTTTTGTCTGTCCGTGTGTCCCCATGTCTCTGTGTGTCTTTCTCTGCGCACACATATCAACCGCTGCCAGGGCTCTTCTTGACTTTTCAGAGTTTTGCACAATCGTGTCCAGAGGCACAGAGGGATCTTTTGGCTTCATTTGCATGTAAAGTGGAGCGCGCTCTTCTGTGGGCGTGAGGTGCCTCCAGACAGCCCCTCCCCTGTGGCCTGCCAGACTGAGCCAGCCAGCAGCCCTCACTCTTCCCTACCTGCTGGGGTGGGGCATGACAGCACAGTGCGCAACATCTTAAGGTCCTGTCAATCTCTTCACCGCCCGACTGGGGTCAACCTTCTGAAGAGCAGCAGGTTGGCAAGGACAAACGCGACCCATTCACAAAGACTCCCCCCACAGCCAGACAGACAAAAGGCGTGGACAAGATATTAAAAAGGCTCACACAGGGCCGCTGAGTATCACATGCAGGGATTGCAGTGCTCCTGGCACTGTATAAGTATCCAATAAAACAAAAGTATGGGGAGCTAATAAACAAGTAGGGTAAAGAGACTGTGTGTAGACAAATGCACTGAGAGTGGCACTTTGTGAAAAAGTCGATGTTGATGGAGGTTGCCGGGCATTTCGGGAGAGTGTTGAAACCATCTTATCAGAGTTAATAAAAGGAGAGGGTGTTGCTGGCTGACCCATCATCTCTCTTCTCATCAGTGTGGTCTCCAGTCTCACAGCAGTGGCTAGAGAAGTGGGACCTGGCTCCAAGATTGTGTTTAGATAATGGCCATCTCCAATCATAGATAATCTGGCCCCATCTTTTCTTCACAGACACAGCGGCAGACAAGGTCAGGGGGAAAAAGATTCCTGGCGAGGCGAGGAGGAGATAGGGATGGGGCGGCTCTGAGATGATTTACTGCTGAGATTCACTCAGCTGCCTCCATCACCCTCCGTTAACTTTCTCATCCTGTCGTCTCTTCCCCTCTCGCTCTTTTTGTCTTCCATTTCTCACTCTCTCGCATTCCTCCGTGGGACTTGTACTGAATCCCCACCTCTCTTTCTATCACTCGCTTCATCTCTCCCTTTGCACTGCAGTACCAATGAGACAGAGAGAGGGAGGACAAGAAAGGAAAGGAAGCAATAGAGAGAGAGAGAGAGAGAAAGAGAGAGCACGAAATGTCTACTTTTCCTCATTTCTGACCCTTTTGAGTCGAAGAAAATTGCTTGGGTTTCAAGTGGAGATATAGTAGCCTGTCTGTTCCTGCACTGACCAAAGAGCGAGTGAGCAGAAGACCCATGCTTCAATTGTGTCTCAATATCTCTGAGTTCAAATCATGGTTTGATAGAATTGGGCAGGAAAAAAAAGTGGTGTTAAGCACATGAGATAAATGTGGACTTTGTGGCGAGGAGGTCGGCTGACTCAAGGAACAGAAATAGATTTAAAGGCTGTGAAGCTCCCCTCCCATGCTCCATTCTTTCTTTATAATCCAAGGAAAAAATAAAATAAGACATGAGTCATTGTAATAGACAGCCAGAGAATCGGCTCTGTGATCCACAATGGCAACCGAGCGGCAGGATTGTGCGGCTGCAGGCCCCCCTTGTCATTTTCTGAGCTCTGGTTTAACTTCTCCTCCTGACACTCCCACATCCCCAGAGAGACGCTGTCTCTCAGGGACACTGTGAACAAAAGAGGGGCTACTGGAGTCTCCAAATGGAGTAATGGGCCCTAATGCCTGCACCGGCACGTAATCGAAACCCCTGCACAAGTTTCCATGACAGATAATTGCCGATGTCTTGGTAGTGATAAATGTGACTCCATTGTAGAGGTGCAAATGTCCCGGTTCAGCCCCGGGTTTGACAATCTAGAGGCCCCACTGGGATTGGTGTACCTGACTGGTCCTCAGCCCTCCACTGACGAATCCCTCGCTACTTTCCCTCCTTTAGTCAGCCCTTGCTGGGCTGTCTATTTTCCTTTAACCACAGGCCTTCATAGTAAATCTCATTTCATTGTCAGCCGCGACTGTGGTTTACTTCCCTGGCCTGTCTGCTGACTTCCTGTTGCCATTAACGCTCAATATCTCTGTTGGGGCCTGTCTGCTTGGTCTTATTTCATTCTGTGCTGTGTCCTATCCTGTCCTCCCATATAGAAAGTTCATCTGACAGACTAGCAGGGGCTGTGCCAGCCTAAGAGCCCTCTGTATTTCATTCACACTGCCTGTTCATCTCCCTTCTCTTTCTGCTGAAAAAGGGTAGTAATTGATATTGGGACCCATCCATCCTCCCCTCTTAAGCCCAGAGATCCAATTTATCTTGGTGAGAATGCCGATTGGCTCGCGCCCAGGCCTTGTCGGTCAGACTTTGCCTGTTTTTAGATGGCCGTTAATTAAAGTGCCGCCATGACAAAAATAAGATCTACATGGGGGTGTGTGTGGCAATAGAAATGGGCCATCTGATTCACACTTGACCACATAAATCAGCGAAGTGGCTCAGTCTAATCTGACCTAGGCAGTCTAAATCACCACTCTGAAATGCAAGCACAGAGCAGACACAGACCGGTCCAATTAGATCCAATTCCACCCATGTAAATCTTTAACTGGTTTAATCTGCATTAACCTCAGCCATGTTAGTCACAAATGGCTTCCGAATGATCTAGTCAATCACCATGTCAGTCAGACTAAAGATGGAGGGTGGAGGCCGGCAGGAGAAATCAGTGCAGTGTCACAGCCGAACTGCACGTTTTAGCGTCACAATTCATGAACGGGCTTACTTTTCAAATAAGAATGTTCTTGTAAAACAAATGAAGTAATTCAACTTGCAGAATTGCACCCGTTGATGCATGTACAATAGTCAGTGGAGTTCAACTGCAAGTCTCACATCACACTGAATATGACTCGGTTAACTTTCAGACAGTTCAACAATCTATAATATATGACCCCTGTGTAATTATGTGACATTTCTAGCCATGAAGTAGATAGATAGCTAGGTATGCTGTCATTTAAGTATGTTGGCACTTCTGTAGTGGATGCTACACATATGTGTGTTGAGTTTGGAGGTGAAACTATGTATGACAATCAATTAGTTATGCTCAGATTTATAGACAAAAACAGAAACTTTGTACACCACAAAGTGGTTTCAATCTCCCTAAAATACATTCAGTCAAATTAACTGTGTCTTTTTCCAAGTAGTAGCTCCGGGGTGTTTCTTTAAGTTTTTGAGTTTGTTCCCGTCTATCTGTGTGTGTGTGTGTGTGTGTGTGTGTGTGTGTGTGTGTGCGCGCTTCTTATCTGTAAGCAGACTTTTCTATCACTCTGCAGAGATTGAGGGATGGAAATTCATCCACTCCCCGTTCTTCTTCTCCGTTCTCTCTCCCTCTTTAATTCCTCTCTCTTTCCCTCCACGTCTCTCTGTCTTGTCTTTGAACCACTCCCAGTGACTGTGAACCTGAGACAGCCCCTCTGCTGGCACAGATGGGAAGTCAATAGAAGCAAGTGACCTATATTACAGGCTACTCTACTAACTCCCAGTGTGTCTCAAGTGAGAGCAGAATATTAAGGATTTCGTGTGCGCTGTTCCAGTGTATTTGTGTGTTTGTGTGTGTGTGTGTGTGTGTTGTTTAAGGGGGGTGTGCAACGGAGACCAGGAGAAGGTTAATTACCTCCTCGTCCTTCGCTGTCGGCTGGCTTCACCTGGATGGGCCGGTTCATCTGGAGAGAGAGAGAGAGAGAGGGAGAGGAAGAGAGAGAAGGAAGAGAGGGGAAATCCCAGGTTAGCACAGAACGACAGAAGCGACTGCTACTATATGTGAAGTGGGAAGAGAGCAAGTGAAATGTGGCAACGTTCCTGGCGTTAATGTCCTGAGTTTGTCCCGCTCTGTGAGCCTTACGCAAAAAAAAAAAAAAAAAATCAAACAGTGACGATGCCGTAAAAGAGATAAATCTGTGCAGTGCTTCATGCCAGCGTGTTTAATTAATCCAGGGCACTGCCTCTAGAGATGCCTGAATTCCCCTCACAGTTCAGCAGAATTAGCACTTTTCAATGACGGAGCCACACTGGGTGTCAGATGGCACTTGGAGATTAATGCCATTACATCAGCCACTCCCAGCCCCACAGGGAGAGGTCCTCTCAGGCTGGCCTTTGCTCTTCCTGTCCCCTCCTGGCTCCAGACTCCTAGTCACCAGCTATATCCTGCTCATCCCTGACCCTCAGCAATCCCTCTTCCTCTGCCTCCATCGCTTCCTCTCCTCTCTCTCACCTTTCTGCCCACATTCTCTTTTTGCGACTCTTCAACCAATGTGCCACTGGTCTGGGCGGCTAACGCCACCCCTGCCTCAGCCCCCTCCTCCTTCTGGAAGCCACTGAGGGCCACCGAACGGTGTAGCTGTGAAACAGCTTGTGAAAGGTTAACAGTGGGAAATCGATAAACAACCTTTGAAGATCCATTCTATAGCGAGGTGAAAGCAAAACGTCGCCAAGCTAATATATATAAAAAAAAAAAAAAAACTTTTAAAAACTGCCTGCCGTGAATAAAAACTCCCCTGGTACTTTTTGCTCCCTTGTCTATGGTTTGATTTTTCCCTCGCTCCCTGGAGTTTGAATATGGAAACAGCAAAACACTCGATCTTGTGCCTTCTCTGAAACAGGAATAATATCCCCTCTTTCCACTGTGAAAAGGGTGGGTGTTAAGAGCCACCCTCGAAGACCCTTGCTTATTGAGGCTGCCCACGCATGTCATATTTGGCATTGTGTTTTACATTTGGCATAGTGTTATTCTGGCTTCAGTCTGCAGCAGGCCTATCCTTCTAACTAGGCCACGCAGACAGGTCCAACATGTGAGTGCCAGTGAATGGCACACAGCGCTGCCCCCTCAGATCAGTCAGCGAGGGCAGCACAGTGGGTGCCGGGCCCTCAGGCGACGCAGCACTTGACAGCAGTTGACCACGACCAAATAAAGACGGCTGGACATGTATAGACAAGCATATACACGGTGACACCCGTGGGACGTAATGTACTCGCCCAGCAATATGCTGTGACACTGGAACAAAGCTTGAAGAGATGACGGATGCATCACAAAGACAAGAGAACGAGGCTGTACGATGACGGTCACGCCTGTGCAGATGGACCTGCACGCACACTCATCTCTGCACAGATGCAAATGCTATAACATCTTCTGCTAATATTGCAGTTGTGTTGATGCTGTGTCACTGATGAGAGTTATATCTTGCACATAAATTTTCAGTTGGAAAGGGTTTTATGTTTCCTCACGGTTACAGTGACCGTCATTACATGAGCTGAAAAACAGAGGTCATATATTCAATTCCTGCTGCTGTCAGTGTCCGATGAGCCGAAGCGTCACTGAGAAAGACAATGACCTGTTGACTCTCTGTTAGTCACTCTATATAAACGTCATCCAAATGCCAACAGCGAGATTCTAACATATTTTATGTGTCCTTTAACAATGATTAGATCCCATGGAGAGTGGGTGACAAATACCTTCGAGCCTGTCTCTGGGAGAATAAAGTACACAAAGGATCCCGTTGGCTTGTGTTTATAGTGTGGCTCAAGGGCTAAACGGGCCCTTAGCATCATTATTATCATCTTCGTATGGCCTTAAAAAGCCAGACGGGGACACTTTGATTCCACCCTTTGTGTCTGGATGACTGCCATCAGTATCGCACCGAGCATGTTTACATGTGAGTCTGAGGTAGAGTTCAGGTGGGGTGAAGCATTGATGTATGTGAGTGCGGAGTGGAGAGAATTAAGGTCAGCTGGAGCATTGTAAGCAGTAAGTTAAGGTGTGCTCTGTGCACATATTGTGCAAGTGTGTGCGCGAGTGTGTGTCTTGACAGCAGCTCAGGTTGGGGGCAGAATTTGTCTCACATAAGAGGTTTAGGGCAGCCTGAAGTCCCAAGATCCCTGTCCAGTGATCAGTCAGCTTCCAGGTCTTAAACAGCAGCGATTGGTCAAGAGCCTTCATTAGTAGCCCCTGAGCCACTGCAGCAACAAGAGTCATTAGACAACCCAAAAGTACACTTGGGGTTGCTAGGCAACCGAGCGGAGGTGGCCAGCAGGCAGGCAAGGCAAGCTGGTCGTTGGTCTGCGGGCTGTTAGCCAACCAATTGGCACTCCTTTCTTTCTTCTTTTTTTCTTTACTTAGTCCAAGGAGGTCATAGTAAGAGGGGAGGAAAAAATGATTTCTCAACTCCCACCTTCCAGCATGTCCCACTTTCATGTCCTTTTTTAGTGACTGTGACAATGAGTTTTCAGAGCGAGTCTGCGGCAACTTCTGCTCCAGCTTCCTGCCAAATTATGGAGTTCAGCTTGATGCCAAACTATGGAGTTGCGAGTGGTGCTCACATGCATATGGCAGTAGTTAAGATGTCCGCTTCTTTGAGCGACTTTATAGTGTCCTCTGCATACATTTTCTTGGGCAAACAGAGGAAATGTTTCTTGCGTGTGACGCTGCTGCTCCTGCTCCTGCACAGAAATCCTTCACTTTACTTTGCTTTCCTTTTTCATCTCCCTTCTTTCTCTGTTCCTCTCTCTCTCGTTCACACTGTCACACACATACACACGCATAGGCACAAAAAGTCTAGGGGCTCAATAACAGCAGGTGGCTTAGGTGACATTTTAATCCCTTATTACTGAGTGCAGGATTAGCCAACAGATCAAGGCAGAGTTAATTATATGAATTCATCAGAGGCTGGGCGAAGAGGCAGCCCGCTTTCCCCTAGGGCCAGGACCCACCCCCCACCCCACCACCCACCCTTTGCACGCACACACATACACACAGATACACTCACACACATACACACTAAGGAAGAGGACAAGTGACATTCTGTCTGTCTGAGAAGCTAGCTAGTTCCTTATTAGCATTGCAGCGGCGGAGAGCTAAGATAACACATACAGTAGAGCCTCCAGAGATGCTGTAAGACAAATGACATCTACTACCTTCCCGTTGGGGCCCGCAAAATGAACTGCATAGACATTGGAGAGGAAGACTACAGGCTTTTTCATCCTACAGACGTGTGGCTGCCGAGGCTGAAAGGAGTTCAACACCCCCCGTCTTGCTTTATCTTTGTCTCTCTCTGCCCCTTTGGCCTCCAAAACCAATATGCTTCCCACCACAGCCCCTTAATGGGTTGATCAATGCTGACAAATAGGCAGCTCATGCTGTCTTGCCTGGGAACTCACAGCTCTGTGCCTGTGTGCTGTTGCACTTAGAGAGGCCATCTCTCTTTCTCCTCATCTCTCCCTTTTTCTATCTTTCTCTTGCTTTCACTCACTTTTTCCCCCCCCTCTCCATATTTCCCCCTCCTTCATGCTCTATTTCCTTTATGTGTATACATTCATTTTTTTCCCTTTCTTCTAATCTCCAGGGGCAAATCTATATTTTTCATTCTGTTATGATGAATAAAAGTCAGCTGAAGTCACGGAGGGGTGGAAAACCGACAGGGTGGAAGAGAGAAACTTGCTTACATTTTCCAGGAAAGTACTCAGTAAGTTTCAGAGTGTATGTCCGTGTGTGTTTGTGTGTGCACGCATACCGCTCCATCTATCTTTGGCTGGTCTGTCTGATTGATAACAGTGCAGTGAAGAGAAAGAGAGACAAGGACACTGCTGGCCTTTGACCATGTTTGACTGTGCTTTGTGAATACCACTGCTCACAAAGCAAGCAAGGAGAAATGCTATCCTCCACCAGACTCTCTAAATACAGAAAAATGTTCTCTTGGAATCATGACAAATGTGTGAAAACATTTTATCCACTGGTTAGTCCTTAAGTAACCCTTACGCTTCTATTTTACCTTTTAATTGACTTGAAAAATGTCATTTGTGTGAAGGTCCTAATTTGTAAATTGAAATGCTTTTTTTTTTTTTTTTTTTTTGTTAATGCATGTCAGTTGGTACTTCTCAGTTTTACGGACATGCTAATCAACCATGATTACTTAACACATATGCTTTGCATCAGAGATAACTGACCTCAAGAGATGCACAGATAATTCTGATATCCCCTGAGTACATATGTTGTAAAGTGCACACAGAGTTAAATCCACAAAGGGTCCTTTAAGTGTCGCTCGTACAATAAATGCCAAGTCGCTCAGAAAATGACAGCGAGCTGAATGCATACGATATAAAATGAAATATATTTCCAAATGATGGTTTAACAAGGTTGTAATGAAAATTAGCTGTGCCATATTGGGCCTTATTTTATCTGCACATTTACAACACTCTGCGCAAGTGTCACATGCACAGGATGCACAAAGGCGGCACATCTGGGCGCACCTGCTATTTTTGTTCTTCAGTGAGCATCCACGCTCGACGGGCGTGTTGGGTGAAGTGGGATATTAATAGGGGGGAGTGGTGATGAATCATTACCTTCTCAGCCAGTCACATTACTCATCTCGTAACTTTTAAACAGCTGTGCCAATCACAGGGACTGCATGACGAATATGGCTCGCCGAATGAAGGGAAGAGTCTAGATCAGTTTGTTCCCGAGGCGG
Organism: Amniataba percoides; assembly: GCA_037176925.1. NCBI lineage: Eukaryota > Metazoa > Chordata > Actinopteri > Centrarchiformes > Terapontidae > Amniataba > Amniataba percoides. Next base: position 17,274,361 of record JBAJHX010000001.1, read on the forward strand.
AGAGTGGCAAAGGTGCCAATGTACAGTTTGTAAGTTGCCAAAGGCAGTTGACGGACCTCTCTGGATGGATGGATTTATGCTTGTCACACTGAACGTCTGGTAACCATTTATTCCATTTGTATTAATGCACTGCTTTATCATGAAGAAGTAACAGATTCATTTTATAAGCATGTGTGCAGTGTCTCTGGCCCACAGTAAAGCTTGCACAATAAAAGTAACAAAGAATAAGGAAAGCATCACATTGTCATTCCGGTTGTCTTTAGTTTCTTCTACTGAATCAAAATACAAAATTAATAAAGTTAGACTCATTTAGTTTTGGCTGTGTGTACATGCAACAACAAAGCCACCACTGCCAAAACTGTGATTGAGCGTTACTCTGTTTCAGCCCTGCATAAACCTGCAATTCCCCAAAATAATCCTGTTTACATGACTTCCCCCAGAGAGTTGTGAAAGTGTTTTTTTTCCTTCCAAAACAATTAACTTGATTCCCGACTCACCACTGTGAAATTTAACTGAAACCATTACACCCATGTTTCTGCTCGCCTACATCATGTTGTTCATCACAGCTACAGATCAAGCTCTCCTGACATTTGAAATGCACTAAGACATGGAGTACAGTATTACAGAAGCTCTGCCTCAGTACATGCTGCTAATGTCCCACTGTAACTCTGTTGATTGGGGAGAACTGAATGTCTTGAAGGAGGGCTTTTTTTTAAATAGGACATTTTTAGCAGTCTTATTTAATGAAAACTAAACTAACTGGTTACGTTTATTTTAAAGCTGTTACCTTTTCACTATAAAATGTTACAAGTAACCACAAACAAGAAAAATAATAATGATACCAGTTAATTCATTTCTCTTTGCTGTTATTTCATTTGAGCTCCTTTCATTCCATCAATCAGATAGCGTTCAGTTTTCAAGCCATCAGGTACCGTCCTCTTGATAAGCCATCCATTGTTTGATGCCTCTCATTATCATTCTGTTTCGCCGTCAGTGGATTCATTTACTGTTGATGCGATTTACAGCCTTTTAAGCTCAATTAAAGATGTTTAATGCAGACTGACTTTTCTTAAAGAGCCAACAGAGAGCCAGCGGCGATGGCTGAGACAAAGAAATGTCATTCGAACAGGGGTCATATAGATGTGGAGACCCTGACCTTTTGACCATGATAAAGCCAAGCTCGGTGCCCTGACCTCTGTCATTATTATCTGTGCCTTTGGAGGTTTAGGGAATTAAGAGTACTCTGCTTCATTGAGTGGAATTGGCATTTTTGTCAATACTCGCTTTAAAGAGTCATGGTAAGCTTCTAATTGGTGTAAGTGTTTGTTTTTTTATTGTGTTATTTATTTTCAGTAAAGATTTTTTTCCATCTTATGTCAAACCACCCCAACTAAGAGGACAATAATAGTTAAAAGAAAGAGCAAGATTCCTTGATAAAATTACATTTGTTATTATTAAATTCTTTATAATTTAGGGATCTAGTTAGGTAATTTAATCCTTTTTTTTCTCCCTTTTGAATAAAAAAATTTTGCATTACAATTATCTCACTGTAGGCCTATCAAGCAAGCAAGCTCCGCAATTCTGCACAGCCTGTACTGTACCAGCCCAAATTACTGCCTCCATCACCCATCGCTCACACGTCAGGACATCCTGCCCCTCATTTCTGTGTGGAAGAGAAACAGGGCCAGCGCAGCAGGAATGAGTCTTTCTCTCAAATTGGTGTGCGAGTTCACAGCAGCCCTCCCTGTGAGGCCGGCGAGTCAGGAGAGGTTGGGCCTGCCGTGTGTGTTGGAGGAGACGGGTTAGAGCCGGAGCGATCACACGCTGCCTGTCTCCCTCGAAAACACATGAAGGAGGGCTGTGTCTGCCTCGCTGTGAAGAAGAGGGAGAAGGGGCGCTGACAGCTCAGCAGAGGGTGGCTGGCGGTGAAATGCGGCCTATTTTTAGCTCTAAGCCCAAGCTCCTATTTAAAGACTAGGTACTGGGGGTCGGTTTGGGAAGGGAAGGGGAGGGGGCAGCAACAGCAAAGAAAGAAAAAAAAAAAATTGCTGCTCGTATCCAGTTAACACAGTATTCCCTGGTGTGGTGCTGCGGCGTCATAGGGGAACATCTCTGTGTTTGTGTTTTGTCTCTGTAATCTCTGTCCCGTTCTCCATAATTACCTGGCAATTGATTCCCCCCGGTGCAGGATTTTGGCTTTTAATTTATCTCCATGAATCCGGTATTGGCGCTTCGGTGCTGTGAGAGGCCCAGCTGAACATCTGAACCAATCTATGCCGCTCCACCCTGCTTGGCCCAGTCCAACCCAATCTAGTCTTAGGGACTCTAGCCCAACTTTCATTCATACCAGCCCCATTCTCCCTTCCTATTTTTGTTTTGTACCATGCCTGTGCCCAGCAGGCCCCCTCACGAGGTGGGACAGGAGCAGACAGAGACAGAAAGTGGATGAGAAATCGAGCCATCATGTTATCCTCTGCTCCATAAAGCCTCTGTTCTTCCTCTGACTGTAGATGGATTGCTGTGTAGATCACTGCAACCAATGGCCAGTACACTATATTACATTTATTGCCCCCTTTTTTTTCCTCCCTATCTCCCTCCCTCCTCTTCCCGTGGATATGGGGGGTGGTGGGAGGTGGAAAGAAGGACAGGGGGGAGTCGGGGTAGAGGTGCATCAGGGGGAAGAGGGGGGTGACGATTCGACACAGTGAGACAAGACTAACAAATTAGTCAAAGTGACAGGGAGTTTTATGAGGTCTGCTCTTGTGAGGCGACTGCTGCTCTCTCCTCTCTCTCTCTCTCTGTCTCTCTGGGCCGCAGGGACACCATGCCGGGGCCATGCTTATGTGTGTGTGTGTGTGTATATTTGTGTGTGTGTGGTACATATCTGTGAATTTGAATATGAGAAGAGAAGTGAGGGATGTGGTGCAATAATGAAGGAGTAAGGAGAAGCAAGCAAGTGTAAAGTAGAAAAGGGAGGAAGGATAAATAACGGATACAAGAGACAGAGTTTGGGAGCTCTGCTTTTCATTTAGCATGTGTTGATGTCACAAACATAGTTTTTCTTTACAGTGTGAACCTATTTAAGTATTAAGTACACAGAAGTGTGTAAGCTCAAAGTACATGGACATCCAATTTATATCTATGTATTGATTGCTCTCAATGGAAAGTATAGAAACGTATCTGTACTTCTGGGAAGTAGCATTCAGAACGTATGCTGAGCTGTTTAATCAATGGAGAGATTCCATGGGACTCCAGCTATTTCAGGAGAGAGTGAGCGTGTGTTTGTGTGTATGTATATGAGATCCGTGCGAAAACAAAATAATTCAAGCTGATAATAGTATACACACACCGCTGCCAACGCATACAGCCAAACACAGACGGTTAAAGTGCCCGGACTTGAGCCTCGCACACAAACAAAAAGCCAAAGCAGGAATCGCAACAATAACCTGGTGCCTCCCCAGGAGCATCTATCACTCCGCAAGGCCACAGTACAAATGTTTCTGAGCCGGGGCCGGGAAAACAGCTAAAGTGGCTCACCGTATAAAGAGGAGTGTGAGAATAATAAGTGGAGGGTAATGACACACCATGCATCTGTCAGATTTATGAGTGTATATCCTGCTCTGCTCCTCTCATATACCTGGCGGCCGGGTCGGCGCTCCCCGCCCGTACACACCACAATGCTGATGAGAGGAGTCAGCGGTGAGCAATCACAGAGCACAGAGCAAAGGGGAGGATGGAGCTGGACTCGCTCTGCTGTGGGCAATGGCAACATACAACAATTGAGCACCGAAGGCATAGCGCACACACACACACACAAAAATGAAAAAAAAGAAAATGTACAAAATCACAGAGAAGCTTATAACAAGAAGCCGGTCAAGGGC
>JBAJHX010000001.1:17278341-17329568 GCA_037176925.1 Amniataba percoides
CACACACACACAAAAATGAAAAAAAAGAAAATGTACAAAATCACAGAGAAGCTTATAACAAGAAGCCGGTCAAGGGCGTGTCTCGAACAGTGTGGACGGGAGTCTCGACGTGGAGACGGGCTCAGAGGAGAGAGCCTGTGATCCATGCAAATGAATATGTAGAAATTTAATGTTTCATCAGTGAGGACAACAAAAACACTTCAGTGTACACAATGCAAATTTCAAAACATGTTTTTTTGCTTCAGGAAATGCATTTAACGGCTTGTTTGGCCTTCAGGGAACCCATGTTAAATGTAAACAAAAGTGTATTTGTTTACATTGAAGAATCCACAGAGTTTGTGTGAAATAGCTAAAGGCTGTTGACTGGTCCTTAAACAGCATGTTGTTTATCCAAAGTTTATCTCTGGTCTGATCTACACGTGTGTGACTGGTTTACTGAGAATAGACTTCTTTGTCTGCACATGCAGGGAAAGTTTGAACTTTTCCCTTTTGGTGATTAAACAACGTGGTCAGAATTTGGATGAGTTTGTACATTTGCATACTTTAATAGTAATGTGATGTTTTAAATAATTCATTTCAGTGTTTTAAACTGAAATGCATTTGTTTTATACTTTCACCAATAAAAAAAACAGAAATATAAAAGAGTAACAATATATTTTTGAAAAAATGCTAAATAAAACTTTCTCTCCTCGCTGACACAGTCTTCTAGTGGATTACCATCAACACACACACACACACACACACACACGCATACACACAGAAAGACACTCACAGCCTAATAGCAAAGTAAGGATTGTGTAGTGATGATGAGCATACACAGTCCAACAACAAGCAAAAACGTGATCACGCACACATGCTTTTACCATTACAATAAAGCACACACATTCACATACAAATAAACATATATATTAATACATGAAGCCATCTGCCAGTACATTAGGCAATCTATGTGCCATGTTAACAGGTAAAAATCTTACATATTTAGGTATTGAGTCTTTTAGGTTTAAAATTTGTTAAAATTTGCGATACACACACACATAAAGGCTGCTGATAATATGAGGTGTGTAGAGTGTTAGGTACAAAGGATTGATAAACCAGCCCACATGCACAGGAACACACGCCCGCTGGCTCCTGATAGTGATGGAAGTCACGAGCATGAAGATGCTCATCGCACAGACACTGTCATAGTTAAATGGTCTCATAAATACACACAGCAGAACAAACACAGAAATAAAATAATAATAATAATGGAACAGAAGATGCATTGTTGTAATGAGCAATAGAAGAGTGTTGTTACACACAAGAATGCAGACGTGGATAACCAAGCGCATGGAGACACACACACACACGCCACACGCTACATGCTCTGAAAGAAATGCGCACACACACAGACACACACATGCTGGCAAACTTGTGCAGAGATGCCTTTAAACACATACTAACACACACACACACACTCACACACAGCCCTGCAAGTGTGTTCCAAGACGCCGTTAGCACAGAAGGCTGTTTGTGAAAATGATCACATCAATCGAAGTGATAGATAAAAGACTGGGAGCAATTGATAAAGTGCCACAATTATTTGGAAGATGAATGGCTGAATTTGCTTTTGAAATTGGACTGGATCTCAGTGCAATGGAACAGAACTCATCATCATCAATGAGCCTGCCATTAGATTGCTTTCTGTCACAGCCCAATATCAGCCTGGACAATTGGATCCATCTGCCAAATGGGATCAAATAGACCTACTCACACAACATCAGAGGTGATGTATAGTGACCATGTGTAAAACATATTACATTGCAAATGCACAATACATCACTGCGTATGTTGTTGTGTGTGCTTGGGTGTAACGTTAGCCATCACCGTGTATGAGTATGCTCAATAGAAATGATTTGATACATTAAGGGAACACAAGTACGACATGGAGGCAAATAATAGCGCTAGAGATACAAGGAGAGAGGGGGGGGAAGAAAAAACATGAAGCTTAAATGCCACAAATGAACCCATCAATTCATATAATGTGTGCGAGACGATTGTAAAGAAAAGGTATAGTGTGAATAGCGTGAGATAGATGTGCAGTTAAAGACTGGCTGTAAGAGTGGGGGAGAGAGAGGAATCATTTCCTCACATCATCCAACAACACCAGGATGCTTTTTTTTCTTTTATTATTATTATTTAAAAGAATATTTGCAAAGTTGCAACTCATAAAACTTGCACTATCGTATCACATAATTTATTTAAGCCTATAAATCCTTTGGCTTTTGCAGTTATATGCCTCATAATGATGCATTGGTTAACACGGCCTGAATATTTGAGCCACATAAAAATGGTAATAGATTAAACCAGGGGAGTGTATGGAAGCTGCGGTGTGACTGTGTGTGTGTGAGCGGAGCTATCAGTAAAGAAGTATTACTGCAGCTTACATGGGCCTTAACAAACAGAAGGGAGCTTCAGAATGTACTGTGTCTTCCCCTGCACACACACGAGCGACGCAACAGAAGAGGGACGAACACGGCGGGGGGTTGGAAGGGAACACGTTAAGTAATGTATTGTGCTAGGAGGGAGGTGACAGGGGTCTGACAATTCAGAGGAAGCGTGTAAATGGGTCCCTATTAATGTAGAGGAAAGCTGAATTATTGTTTATGGCCAGAGATCTGCCCAGAGAAAACATCTTTGCACCTGAAATCAGTTACTTACCTTCACCGTCTGGGGTATCTGTGGCAGCCACTACATGCAATTCACTACAAATCACGCTCACACCTGCTGCAACCTGTAAATCTGTCAGCGAGGAGGACACTGTTGTTTTGTCTTTATTTGTTGGGTTCTTTTCAATGTTTGTTATGCGCTCTGACAGACTTGATATTATCTTTTTTTTTTCTTTTGTGCGCTCTATTCATAAACTCCATCTCCTTTTATTTTTGCCCCATAATAAGAAAAGCGTTTCTATTCTTTCTTGTTGTGTTGTATTCTTTTGTACTTTATTCTGTTGTGTTCCAGCCTACTGTCTGGGGGAGCTCAGGTGAAGGCTGACTATCTCTGTCTGAAGCAGTGACAGGTAAAACTTAACTGAAATGTAATTAAACTTTTCCAAAGACAGACACACACGTATACAGACGCCTACACTGTACTTTCTCCAGCCCCCATTTGCAATAAAATGAGCCTCTTTCTGCCTGTCTGTGAAGGCGCATGTGTACACTGCATCTTGATATACCCTTCACCATCTCATCCTGTTTTTTTTTTTTGCTTTTTTTTTTTTACTCTCATTGTCTCTGTCAAATTCAAGCACACAAAAATACTCCCTCATGCACACACACTACACACACACAGGCTGACATGTACACATGCATGCGCTCGTGCACCCAGAGCCCTCCTCACACACACACACACACACACACACACACACACACACACACACACACACACACACACACATTGTTCCTGTGCGGTCAGTGTCTCGGGGAGCTCTGCGGGGACCTGTGCTGTCAGAGTGCAGACCACAGAGTGTCCCTGGTCCCTGCTCCACCTGCTGTGACAGCTAATTAGGCCTGGCCGCAAAGGCTGGCCTGTCTGGGTGCTGGAGTGGGTGTCGCGGTGTGGCATGGCAGGGCATGGCATGGGGCGGCTTTGGGATAGCGTGGCCAGCTGATGAGGTGCCCCGCCATGTTGTCCGGGGACACGCTTAACCCGGAAACACCCACGACCACAGTGGTGTGTTCTCGTCTTCGTTAGGCTCCCCTTCAGTCATTAATTACGCTCACGCACTTCTATTAGTCCTCCATTTAGGCTAATCAACAAGCAGGGCCCTCCGCTGACATCATTAGCTCTCATAACAAGCAGTAGCATTTGGGGAGGGGCCCTTCAGAGCCGTTTGTGAGCGTTAACCCTTCCTCAGCAGTAATGAGCCATTCTTATCTCATGGTGGACCTCAGGGCCTTTTGTCCTGCCCCTGTTGTCCGACGCCCCCCAGCCCGTTCCTCTTGCACCGCTGTCATTAGGAGACAGCGGCAGCTAGCACCAAAGCCGTGGTCGCTCCAGGCAGACAAGGAAGCTTAAATAGCATGGCAGGAAGTTAACACTGCAAGGGGGGCAATGTATTTTTGGGCGGGTTGGGGATCAAAGGCGCTGAGGAAATGGGATGAGACAGGGCAGTCTAAGCCCTTTGGGTGTGTGTGTTTCTTTGAGTGTGTGTGACTCATACTAGATATGAGGAAAGGAAGGAAACACAGGTTGGAGATGGTGACAGGGAGCTCAGCCGTTTGCCTGGACCAGCAGGGAGCATGGGAAGGAAGAGCGGCCCCCTGAGCGACTGCACAACCTCCTGGGGTTTGAGCTGCTGTTTGGACGTGAAATTAAAAACAAACACACACGCACGAACATACGCACGTAAATGCACGGAGTGAGTTCAGATTTGCCATTTGTCCTCGAGGAATAAACATGCCTAACTTAAAAGTATATGTCGTCACTTTTTGATCCTACCCAAACCAACTCACTGGCACAGGCATGTGTGAACACACAGATTAGTGCTGACTTTCACGCTGCGGCACACACGCACACATATGTAACCCTTGCATAATAAATATGTTTGTATGCACACATGTCCACGTTTGCGACTAAGTATACCTCATACAGGTGCACGTGTGCACATGTGTGACTGCCGCCTTGGTGTTTTCAAGCAGGAGTCACACGCGCTTCTACATGACTGTGCAGTGGCTGGTACCAGTCCTCCATATTGTGCCACCTATCACATAGATTCACACCTTACTTATGTTATCTAACATGTGCACTTGTGTGTGATTAATGCCACCTTCCACACATGTTTATGATTATGTGACTTCTGCCTCATGAGTCAGGCAAGAGTTACTAATGTGTGGAGAATTTGCCATCCACCTAGGCCTTCGATGTGCTTGTGATATTAACTACTATGAGGCAGAAGAGGCCACAATTTACCATCCATACACATGTGAACGTTCTTCACATTAGTTTACCTTCAGGCGGATGTGCTGTGTCTCCCCTTTGCTTGCTGCAACCACATCAAGTTGTTTAATATCTTGTTTGCAGTAACTAGCTTGTACAAAAGCCAGAGACAGCGCCGCTCTGTGTGACACTTTGGATGTTGTGGTCAGAGTTATAACTTTCCAGATCATCACACGCGTTTGGAACCAGACAGCCGTATGAAGATATTTTGGTGCAAGTCATGTGGGCGAGTCGCTGGCCGCGCGGAACCAAATAAATACACCGCTGCACACACATTACGGGCACAGAAATGAGAAGCAAGATTAACTTTCTCAGCGTGCCGTATGAGCTCCGAAAGCAACTTTCAATAGATTGAATGGGGCACCATGTTTGAATACCTCATCCATTGTTTAATACATCCATGGTGACTAATCACCTGTGGAGTATAGCTGGAAGCAAAGAATTTAGCAATCCTAGCCAGCTTTACGGACCAAAGACCACATTCAATAATTTACCAGATGAGAACTGCGGGCCGCGCTTAAAGTAAGCAGAATGGGCGAGAAAGTACAACAAAGTCAGAGAAACCTTCATTAGGCTCATGCGCGTGGCTTCAAGTTGACTCTGAAGGCACAATCCTAGCCAATTACTGCATCCCAAAACTTGTGCTCAGGGCAATGGGTAGCCCTCTCTGTTCTTTACTTATTAATCCCTGCCTGGCCTGCTGTATGGTGTCCTGATTGACTGTTCACGGTGAAAAATTCATGTCATCTCATTGTCTTCCTCTGTCTCGCTCACACTCCTGGTAACCGCCGACCAGTTAACTGAGTTTTCCCATCTTCTGAATTGTAATTTAGACGGGTATGCATGCTTCGTTGCTCTCTGTGGGCTATTGAGGCTGAACCGTGTGAAACAAAGCTTTAAAGTTACCACTGAATAATGTAGCCGTGTTGGTGAATGCTATATGACACGTGTGCAGAGGCACAACTTTGAAGAGTAAGACATTTCACAGGTGCCAGTAATGGTTAAAGCAGAACTTTTCTTCCTGCAAAAGAAGGTTCTCAGGGTAAACGCACAAATTGCAGAGTAATTTTCAAGAAGTGAAACTGTAGTGCACCGTGTACAATGCTGAAACATGTCAGCGTACCTATGTTTGTTTGTTTTTGATTCATTTGTTGGTTCATTTTGCTCATTTGAAAACTCACAACAAACAAGCATATGCGCGCATTCAATCATGCATGCACACGTGTAATTTGTGTCAAGAGAGGTTTGGTATGAAAAGGGTTAACACACTATTTTCTAGCTCTTATGGGTGCTTGTAAAAGGATAAGGAGAGGAAAAGTGAGAGATAGAGGGAGGGGGAGCGAGAAAATGCCATTTGGGGGGAGAGCCAAGTGGGTCTGCTAAACGAGTGGATTCTTATGCAAATACATGCTAATTTATGCGCACAAGGCAGTGGCAGCGCCTGAGGCTGCTTTGATTGGCAGTTGCAGGTCTGTGTGTGCTGAGGAGGGACGCTTGGCTCCGGGTGCTTCTGTAAAGTTGGGCACGGCTGCCTCTCCATGTTCTACATGCTCTGGATCCACCGACTGCGCACGTCTGTAGCCTTGCCTCTCCACCGGACTAGTCCCAGCAACCAGCAGGGCTCCCATCCAAAAAACTCTCCACACACCAAGAGCTCAGCTCAGCCAGCTTCAATTCCTCCATGGCTGGAAGCAACCAGGGCATCATTATAAAATCAATGCCCCAGCTTCATCTTGCCCGACTCTGTGTGTGTGTGTGTGTGTGTGTGTCTGTGTGTGTGTGCGTGTGTGTCTGTGAGCAGGAGGGGCAGCGTTCTGGGCTTGTTTGTGTTGATTCTAGGGGGTGTTTGTGAGTGGCAGAACAGCAGAGGCGCCGATGCAATGCTCTCCACGCTCACTAATGGGCTGACAGAGAGGCTCTAGGTCAGGGCCTCCCATTACTTCAGGAGGCAAACTGGCTAAATGAATAGGAACCTGCACCTAGCTACCACCCAGAGGAAATGTAAATGTCATTTGTTTCTATGGCAAGGTGTTGTCATGCAGAGCAGTGGTACATCTTGATAATGTAAACATAAATTCCTGAATGCGTTGATGCCAGAGTAATTGGGTGGCTGTTATTTATCAATTTTTTGGCAGTTTTTTGTATTTGCAAGGCAGGAGGAAGAAAAACAAATTTAGCTGGGCGAGGATGAAGCCATTACTCTGTCTATTACTCATTCACACAGGCCCCCAGGCCAATAGGAAAACACTTGGAAATCACCAACATAAAATAGAATATGTTCCCTAAAAATATAGTGCATTTTACGCTACCTCATAAATATACTCGTTGTGATGAGGTTTCTTGGAATGAAACAATGGAGCCATTTTTCTTCCACTATTCTTCTACAATAATATATATGTATATAATATTTATATATATGTATCTCATTCTAATGTGCAGCCATGCTTGTCCCATAGAGGCACACACACACATGCAAACACCACATGTTCTTGTACCCACATGACCAGCAACCCCCGCGCACCCCCCCTACCCGCCGCTTTTCACACGTGCCAAAGCAGAATGGGTATTTTTAAGGTCTGCAATTATACCCTCTGCAGAGTGTAGGCAGCAAAATTACTTGGTTGGCACCCCCGGCACCCCAATCCCACACTCCCCGCACACCCTATCTCGATGGGAAATAAAGCAAAACCATTTAGACAGATCTGGAACAAACACATCCAAACCTTTTGTTTGTCACACCTGGGGACCACAAATGGATTCTCATCATACAGTAGATTGAAAATTTATGCTTATTTACACCCGCATCCCTCTCTTTCCAAATATTACAGTCATTTCGCCAGCCATGAAGTGGCCCTGTATCTGCCCATGTTGTCCCCACTCAACTAATCTCCCCTCTCCAGCTTTTGATGACACCAGAGACACAATGTGATGTTCCCTCATCACCCGTCACACGTCGCCCGGCGTTGGCTTTTTGAAATAGCGCACGCGCCCATATGCATATTTCATCCCTCCCCTCCGTCACTGTAGAAGCAATGAATAATACATCTTTTATTATATTATTGCAAGAGATTTGTAACACTTGAAACAGAATGCAATATGCAGTTTATCTCCATGCATGGCGAACACAAGGTGCTTCCGCAGCGTCTGTCTGTGTCACCAGGCGAGAGGGGAAGAAAAGAGGAGAACAGAGGAAACAAGCTCGTGTGACTCCTGACAGTCCATCAGCCTCCCGGGGCAATTACTCTACCGGCTGAGGGTTTGGATGCAGAGGCTGGTGACGGCCTTCGTGGCTGTCTACACACTTAAACAAAGGATGTGTCATTACTAACATGTCTATGTGCTTTGTGTTACTTTTCAACGCGGCACATGATAATAGCGGCTCCGCGTGTTGGCATACGTTTGGTATTAACATCAGTGGCCAAAAAGCACGTAAGCCGTTGTGACAGTTTGGCTGTTACGCGAGCCATATCGTTCCGCAACATCTTGTCTGTACTCATACACGACAGCAAAACATCAGAAGATACTAGGACACGGCAGCGGCTTCAGTAGCTCCATTAAATGTATGAGATATCATCATTGGAAAAAGTTTGGGCTCCATGCTCTTGCAGGCTTTTTGTTCAATTCACTAACCTTTCAGGACCTGGAAATTATTACATTCATTTCCCATATTCTGCAGACCTGTGTAGAAAATCTGGCATTATTAAAATCCACCCTTAATCATCAAGCGCCTTTGTTTTGCTGCCATAACTGTGGTCCATTTTGAAATTTAATTTCCTGAAGTAGAGGGTCGAGAGCTGATGCCATTTTAAATGGAATAATTGAAGTGTTTTGTTTTGTGTTTTTTTTTTCCTCTCTCTCTCCGCGTGTGTGAGCGGCGGGGTTTGTCATCGGCCTGCCTTGTCCTCTTAGAGATGGAAGGGTGAAAGCATGCTGAAGGCCCGCAGAAAGCCCTCCAGCCTCTATTGTTTAATTTGACGAGGAGGCGTGAGGTGAGCTGGAAGAGGAAATACGTCTCGCTGTTGCTGTATACCACTTGAGAGCTCATTCACTGCCCGGGGCTATTGACCACACCATGTCAGGTTCTTTGCTAGAAATGCGTCCCCACACAACACTTAAATTGCATTTGGACCTTGGCTGGGGTGAGCAAATGCCTGGCCAGAAATCAATGGGAGGATACAAGCCTCGGTGGACACGGGAAGGCATTAGCTTTCATTCCAGCTATTGATGAATGCCAGGTACATTTCATCAAACTACTGTAGCTCACTGAGGTTTTGTTGACTGTACTCATGCGGAATTTGAGATAGGGCAGTTGCTTAGAGGGACTTTACTTACATGAAAGGTGAGACGTTTATTGTCAAAAGTTGGGATGTGACTTCACAGTTTTTCTCCCCATAGTCAGGAGCTGCCAGGTCTGCACACATCTTGCGGGAGATGGGTTAAATGTTTAAAAACGAATAAGTAGATGGATAAATAAACATTGTATCCCAGCTTTGCTTCGCTGATCTGTGACTAACTGGATAGCCATTAAGGTTTAAAAATCCCAGAGTGTGAAACAGACTGGAACACATTGAGCTTCGGCTCAGCATAATAGATTTTCATTTCCTTAATCAACTTCCTTATTCATCCCCCCTTTTTTTTTCCCAAGGAATTAATATAGATCACTGTAAATGGGAGCCAAATACGTGAGTGGCAGCATGCGGGGAGCAGGCTCAGTGGAGGAGAGCAGGCTTTTCTCTTTCACCAGGAGCAGCATCTGTTGCTCCCCTGCTCCAACGCTATTTACAGATAGCTGCCATTATTTACGCCTGATAAGATTCTATCCAATTTGCCAATCCGCACTGTTCACAAAGACGCGGACAGCACAAGCGCTTAACAAGGAAGTATCACAGTGAGGCTTGTCAGTCGGCGCATGTGCTTTCGGATTCAGCGTTGGTTGAAACAAATATGAAAACGATTTGTTGCTATGTAACACATGCAAGTGAATGACTCCCATTTGTTTCGGTGAAGGCAAATGGCGGCACACTGTCCGTCCAAGTGACGGGAGACGGATGCAGATGCACACCTGTGTGTACACAGACACACTCGCCATGTATAATAACTTAAATAACCTCCAAATTCTAATAGTGGTGGCTGGACCAAAAAGATACACTCCAAATTAGGGTGCTGCTTAGTCACTGTTAGCATCATTCAGGAGAGGCCTGCAAACTGAGGCATCCCAGTAAAGACACAATATGTACACTGAGATAAGGATTACACAAAGCTCTCAGGATGAAATTCTCTAACCCCCATACACAACAGCACCCCTTCACGGAGCCACCAGAGCCACATATTATGTACACCTCTGCCTAAATACTGTGCCTAAACCTCAGATGAATCCTTGGAAAGTTTGATGTGCCAGCTTTCAGCTCCAGGCTAGGTGGGCGAGTGTTATTTTCAAGTGAAATAATGCACTGTGAATATTCTGTGCAAGTGACTTTTTTGTGGATTTTGGAAATCATATTCTCTCTCTGACTTCAGGGACTTCACAGAAAGGGGATTTATTTATGTCTGTGTGTGTGAGTGTAGTGTGTGTGTGTGTGTGTGTAGTTATGACGGTGTGTAAAAAGAGAAGAACCAAGAAAGAAATGACAAAAAACGCTGCAGAGAGAGGAAGTGACAACGAAACAAAAGAACAAGACCAAGACAGAAAAGGAGAAAGTGACAAAGGCGACAAGAATAAAATGAGGCGACAGAGAGAAAGAGAGAAATATATTAAAAAAAAGAAAAAAAAAGAGGCATGTCGAAAGTAAAATAATGGAGGAAAAGAGAGGGGAAAAAAAGGGAGAGAAGGGAGGACACATAGTACCAGACAGAGAGAGAAAAAACTTTAAGGGGGATTGTCTTTGGCAACAAAAACGATCCCTCTATGATTGCAGTTCTCTTTGCAAATAACATATAGTGTCAGTTTTAGCCTGCTCCAAGTACCAGATGGATGTTTTTTCCACATAAGGACAATTCAGATGCCAGAAGAGGGGAAAAAAAGACAGTAAATTGTCAACTGTAAAGAAATAAGTTGACTTTTCAGACGCTCTAAACTGTCATATGTCAACCCATCAGACTGCGAGGAGATTAAAACAAAACAAATATTTGGCTTTTAGAGGTAGAGATTCAGATGCGCATCGCGGTGCTGTCATCCATCAGTATCGCCTGAAGAGATGTCAACAAAATCTTCCACTCGGATCACACCTCCAGTGCCCCCCACAACTTACTTGCTTGCTAATGCAGTTGCCCTTTGCGTCACAGGCACCTAGACTTTGCTGTGAGTAGCTGAGAAAACGCGAGCCCGCACCTGTCTGTGTCTGGCCTTTTAATACTCGCTCACCGTTGCTAAAAGGGAGTGATGATCCAAGGTGTGCACGCAACTAATTGATTGCTCGAAAAGTCCACACACAAACTGAGGGAAAAGAAAAATGAGCACTTTTTTTTTTTTCTCTACCGCGCTCCTTTGTGAAGTGATAGAAAAAGAGAGGCTGTATGAAGTTGTGACATATTCCTTTGCTACTTTTTTTTTCTTGTCTTTCCATATACCTGTCACTGTCCACTGTCTCCTGTGCACGTCACTGCAATGAGAACAAAACACTCACACAAACACACACTACGCATCCCTCCCCTTTTGCCAGAGGATAACCCTGTGATGTTATACCCTTGCAGGGTGCAGCATCTATAAGCTCCTTTTTTGTCTATTGAAGAAAAGCGTTCCACTCTGGTAGATTACGGTCAGGGGCGATTAAGATCTTTGCCTCACTGAAGCAGAGAAAAGAGAAAAAAGGGACGTGCTCTGTGTAACCTAAAAAAAGAAGACAGAGGAGATAAAACAGATGAAATCCTTCCTTCACTCCAGAGCCCCGGGCTGCTCAGTGGGCGTGGCGATCCCAATGCATGAGCAGCATCATTGGCTTCTCTCTCTTTGAATGTCTCCGTCTCTCTCCTTGTCTCTTTTTTTGTAACCCTCTCCCAACTGAATCTCCTTGTCTCCTTTCTCACCTTACTGCTCTCAAAAGAAGAATTTCCCTTGTGTGTCTGTCCTCCACTCTGATCACAGTCTACAGTCAGAGTTTTATCAGTGCACAGTGGCATCAAATGGTACATCTCGTGATGCTGGATGCCTGAGAGTTTTTTTTGGAGTTGCAATATGAAACTCAATCTGCTGCCGCACTTGTTGTAAGTCAGTCTGGGTAAGTGGATCAGCAATTTGCCTAAAATGTATTTTATTTGAAAGTGTATCTTGACCACAGATTTTTATCAAAGTAGACATATAGAAGCAGAAACTCACTTTACACTTTAAGTCCCAATCAGTGATTTCTGGCTTTTATGTTTTTTCCCACATATTGCTGTTATCAGCCCTATTAAGTACAACAGGAAGACGCATTAGCTATCTCGCTATTACATTGTGATTACTTAGTTTACCACCTAGACCTGGAACTTCAACCCAACTAGTAATAAAAACTAGATGAACCAGTGAATACCTTCAGATTAAACCTTGGATTTTACAAGGATTTTACATCAGTTGTCAGTAAAACTTGCAAACATTGATTGAGACGTAGCCCCATGAGTGAGGAGCAACGGCTAAAGTTTTTAAGCTGAGACCAACATTAAGATAAGAAATGCACCCCTCCCTGTGTAAGAAAATGTCTCTTTGCTGATTTCATTGATCAAGAACCACTGAGACCCCGCTGCAGCTGCAGTGACTGACTTAAGTTATCTGACGACTGAATGTCAATTATTTCAAGTCGTGAGCCTCATCAAGTGATGGAATCAGCTGCTTTGCTGTCACAGCAAATTCCCCACCAACATCAACTGAGAATGAGTCTTTTAACAAGCTCATCATCTCGTTGGGGGATGCTCAAATTTTCAAATCAAGAGGCAGTTGATTTTCAGCCCCTCCTTAAAAGCCCATCACCACTATTTGGAAATGCAATGAATTTTTCAAGTCCCGCGATACTTTTATCCCTGCCTTGTAATTTCTTGTTAAGTTGATTCAAATGATGAAACGTGTCACTCAAAAAAAATAACTCTGACCATAAATAGTGCACATCATACAGCATGAGAAACGGAAACGGCAGCTTTGGTGCCTTGCTCTGCTTTTGGTGCTCGATAATTATGATGGAAAGCTCAAATCACTTTAAGCTAAGCTGCCTAATGTCGTTATGGGTAAGGAAATCATTCTGCTCAGCTGACATGTGACTGGTAAAAGAGTCAAAGCTGCAAAACCACAAGTACCACTGAATGAAAGTTTATAATTCGCAATAGCAGAGTCAGTCATGTTTTGAACCCTGTCCACCATTGTAGGAGCACTGTCTGTCGCCATTATTTTGATCCGCTCCAATCCAATCCAACCCATCCTTTCTCCTCGTAAAACTAAACATCCTCTGGAATAATAATCCTCTGGAAAATTAGTTCACCAGTTATATGTCCATACAAAGACAATTTACTGCTGACCAACGGAGTCCTCTTTATCATAGACCTTTCCTTGGGCACCTTTACTTCGTTTCCTCGACAGCCCATTTGACCCTCACTATTCCGTCACCCACCGATCTACCTCTCACTTTGTGTTCCTCACTTAAGTTAAAAATGTTTCTTTGTGTTACGTCTTGGAGATGGATGAATGAAATTTGAAGACATATAACAAACAATCCCCTAAGATATCTCAGACAAGGTGCGAAAGTCACCAACTGCCGAGCCAGTCATTGTACACTGTGACTGTGGATGGTTGGTTCGTGTTTCATCATCATCTGTAGGTTCTGTATTGTAAAAATTCAAAAAACCAAGATGCTACTTTGAGGACAAATCAGCCACTGTGTGCAGGTTGTATTCCTTACCAGTATCAGACAAAGAACATCTACTGGTTTAAAAAGTTCAAATCTACCGAGTCCCCCCTTTCTCAAAGCTCTAGTGTTGGCCTACATAGAGGCAGAGTTTTGGTAGGCATTACATCTTCCAGGCACGTTCTTGAGGAGAGATGGCAAGATAAAAGGTCTTTTTGTGGCTCACACCCTCTGCTTGCCTCTCGTACCCACACTGCAAAAAATAATCCTATTAACAATTCAATTTAACTGGGGTTCCGTGTTAAAAAAACAAAAGAAATCCTTGCTGGTTATTTTCCCATTTAGTGCGTTTCAATTGTTTACCAATTAGTTTAATTTCATTGCAAGAACTTGCAAGAATGTGGTGGGATAATGTCAGCTTAGTCCGAGAAAAGAAGTTGGATTGCATTGGTATCAAGTCAGATCATCTCGCAACAATGGTGGTTGTTCTCTCAAATTTAAGGAAAATTAGATTCTGGACCAATAGAAGATTAAATGGCATGTAAAAGAAAAAAAACAAACAAAAAAACAAACTCTGCCTGTTTCTGGTGCCTATACTATCTTTGCTGCTCTCTCTCAACCCAAGCGTTGAACCGGCCATATGGCGAAGCATCCCCTTACTCCTGCATGCTCTCTGTCCCACCCCCCGTATCCACTCTTCTCCAACCATGCACACACACACACACACACATGCATACAAGGCAAGAGTAGAGTGAACCACGGGGATGCAATGGGTCCCGGTACAACAGGGCATAGCAGGGTGGGTGACCAGAGCAGATGTCTCTCCCTTTCCCTCTGTCCCTCTTTTGCCCAACCCTCCCGGCGGTGTCCGGTGTCAGCCAATGCCAGGGCACTAGTCCGGGCACCGGGGTGCTCCGCGTTGACTAAAATGTATTCATACAGAAGTTGTCCGCGGAGATTAAGCGTCTCTGCAGTGTCGGCAGGACGGGGTCAAAGTTGGCTGGTAACGAGGAGCGGCGGCACAAGCACAGGGCAGACAATAAATCTTTGCTGTGTGCCAGCAGACCCGTGGACCTACAACTCACTGAATGCTTTGTTTTTTAAATGAGCTGAGTTGACCTTAGTGGTGCATTAATGCACATTTCAGATGCAAAGACATTCTTGCCCAGCCAAAAAAAAGAGCAAAGAAAAGGAAAAAAAAAAACACTGCTCCTGGCTATATAAAAGGGGAAAATAAAGAGAGAGAGAGAGAGGAGAGCGGGCAAGAGAGAGTTTACTGTTATGACTGTTCACCTTTTTACCCTGGCTGCAGAATTAATTTCAGCATTTGAATGGTAACGCTGATGTTTGGCTGAAAGATACTGCCAGTGCAATGATCCTCAATAAAGAGCTATGAGCGCTTTACATGGAAAGAGACATTTGCCATTTGCAGTGGGAGGCCCATTGGATCACTTGCTGAGGGCTTAGAGAGGAAAAGAAAAACACTGGGGCTTTCATAGGAAGCTGATAGAATAGCCTCAGCACATAAAAGCTCTGTCATACCAGGGCAGAAAAAAAACACTATTCTCTGTACTCAGATTATGGGTTGTTTATGCTCCATTTGGAATTCAAATGGTATTTCACACTGACAAAGAAACAAAGCTGCTGAGATAAAGGCAGCTGGTGTGAGAGTTGTCATAGTGGCAGTGATGTTGCTAATGTCTACAGCAGGTCCAGCCGTCATGGGCAGATGGCTGCTGCACAGAAAACGCAGCATGAGCGCTGAGCACAGCGCCCCCTTCAGGCAAAGATCTGTTCATGCAGTTTCTCCACAGAAGTTGAGACAGAGTGAGAAACTGTCGACCGGGCTAGGCCAAGCTGTCGGTCTGTGATTAGCAGCTTATGATTGACAGTGATATAATTTACTCAGCCGTGGCACATTCTACTTCAGCACCTCCCACTGCCCATCTTGGCCACGTCTGAGATGAATGTCCATCCTTCGACCAGCTGCGCTTACACAGCCTCATCACAGCTCTCTTGAAAGGCCAGGAGCTCATATATACAGCCCTGTGAAACAGAATGCCAAGATGAACCAAAGGATGGAGGGGACAGTAAAGGAGCACTAGCTGAGGCCAGATTAGCCATTATTTGCCACACAAACCCTCATGATGCGAGGCCAAGGTCAGACAAGCAGTCAGGCACAGCTGGGCGCAAAGACTGAGGCATCCCGGCGGCGAATGGCCAGCCTTTGATCAGGCGTGTCATTTCTGTCACGAAGGTGACCCACACGATCAGACAACGCCGACTCACCAGAGCCTGCGGCTGTGGCAACGAATAATGGCTAACTTTCGTACTCTGTTTCCACCCTCCCAAGTAAAGCCTGAGGAAATCTTTATTCCACGGCCATGTCAGCCTCACAACATGAGGTCACACCCTGAGAGAGATCCGCTGTTTTTGTGTCTTACCAAAGCCTGTTTTACTACATTGTCTTCTGTTTCATACCCTAACCTCTGTTTTATGAGGGCTCATCACACAGACAGATAGAAAAGAAGTGAAAGACAGAGGGAGTTTGGCGCGGGGGGCAGAGAGAAGGCTGGCAGCAGTGCCAGCCATACTAACGTGCCCTCTGCAGTAGACTGGCAAACATCCCCATGATCCCATGTACCACAGTCCCTTCTCCCCCTTTTCAACTATTGGAAGTCGGACTGACACTCAAGTTAATTAAGATTTTAATCCAGGGTGAGAGTGTCAGTGGAATACCACACAACAAAGACAAACTCAGGCCTACCAAGACGGGACTGACAACGGAAAAGGAGATTTGGATGTGCACTATACAACATGACAATGTTGGCCGCTCCTCCCAGAGGTCAGGCAAAATCGGTCACTTTGTAGAGTGATCAAAAGTGCTCGAAATCTACGTCCATTTTGCCGGGCTAAGGGCTCAGTTCAGTGCCATCTACAGCTGAAATGATGAGTTCATTTCCAAACACAAAATGCATAATCAAAAGCCATGTTTGATGTTGTAAACATGAGGAAACAAATTACCCACGATGGTAGGGGAGCGACAATCCATGACTGACTAGAGGAAAAGGAGGATGAAATTGACTTGGAGACATTTGAATGCCTCTACTTCTTAAAAATTCTCTCGCAACTCAACTTCAAAATAGGACAGCTTGCTACAGTTGACATGTTTGGAGATGAAATACGAGCTTGCACAAAGGCTGATTCATTCCTCATGTTTTTCCACTTAGTCCCGAATCAGATTTGAGGACCTTTCTCTATCAATGTGCCCCGGGGTTCAGTATAGCCAAGAGTAAGACCTTCTGGGAAATGTAGTTGGAGTGAAAATGTGAGCAAACCTTTCCACTGGCCTGATATCAGATCAGGCGGCAGGCTGCAGGAGAGGCAGGGGCCTATCCCATATTAGGAGGGTTCACCTACGTGGCAGGGTGTGTATGGTGGAATAAGTGGGACAACTCCCAGCAGGCTGTGAGAGCACTGCCCAATAAATGATAAAAGAGCAGGACTAGTCCCCACGCTGCCTTATTGAAGTTTACCTTTGTACATTTACCCTCAATCCCAATTTGCCCTCGCTGCATTTTTTAACTCATACCATCACGCTTCCGGAAGTCTGGGGACCGTCAGACACATCCCGAACTGTTCTACCTGACTGGCCTTTGTCACAGCAAAGATAAAGGAGATCAAACCGAGCTGCAGGATACCTAACAACTATCCAGGAGCTGGTGTTGATAGAAAAACTACTGCATTTCCCAGAAGTCACTGATGTATTTGGGTTGTTTTAGGCACAAGATTTAAGTTCTTAGCATGCTTTGGGGTCTTATAGTTTTCTGGGTCTCTTTAGACAAAGGCTGAGCAGTATGATTTTTGGTTTAAAAAAAAAAGGAACATTATTTGAACCACGTGCACTTTTTCGAAGAATTTGAGAAGCGAGATGTGAGAAATTGATGCCCAAGTTTCTCCTTTGGAGGGCCCTTAACCCAAGATGAAAGGAAACATACTCTCTTTAATTACTGTGGATCACCTATTTTCCTATGAGTGACATAGCTTCTTGCCTATGTAAGAACTTTTCATTTTGCACTGATGAGAGAAAAGTTTAATTATACTGTATTAAGCTATTTATTCCCCCCTTGACTTGTCCATGAATGGGTGTAAGCAGACATGTGATTTACTATAAATGTATATGATTTACTATCCAGACAATAATTCAAACAATTAATATTGATACGCTAACTAAATTTAAAAAATCAATTAAAGCTTAAAAATCAATGCACTGATATTTAAGCTTGCATCTACCATCTGTAAAAATTAAGCATAAGCTCATATACCCTGTAATTCAATTAAGTGTTTTTCCTATTAAAAAGAAAAATGTAAGACATGTTTGAATATGCTGCAGAACATGGGAAATGAGCAAACTCACTACAACGCAGTGTAAATGTAAGTACACATTCCCTCTGCTTCGTTGGACCTGAACAGACATAAGCCTGATAATACTGTGACCCACTCGGCTGACCTGAAAAACTCTAATCATATTTGCACTGATTCCCAAACATAAGCACTTAAACTTTACTCGGATATGCAAATATGATTTCATACCAGCGCCAACAAGACAAACTCTCGGTGATGTGTTTTTTTTGCTGTTCCAGCCAGCTCAATACCTTTCCACTTAATATGCTGCCAAGTTAATCAACGTTGGTTGAAATCCGAGAGATCACAGGCACTTTAGCTGCTGACGCGCCAGGCGTTCCTCAAAGGCAACGGCTGATGGATCTCCTGTGTTCATTATGGAGAGAAAGAGTTCTCTTTAATCAGCCTGGGAGTCACTTATCATAAGGACGCCTTGCCACGCTCACACACACGCGTGCGCACACACACAACCTGCACACCGAAACCCACAGGGACGAACCTTCATGTAGAAATGTACACGTGTAAATACATCAGGATGACTAACCACTCACACACATACAGTAGGTTATCAAGACACGTCCACCCAGGCACACAATGGAGCTGAAGTGGCCCGCTATGATCACAGATGTAAGGATGCAGGATATGTATCACAAACTGTCGAGTATACACACTCGAACGTTATCCTCCCAACCATTAATAGAGAGCAGCAGAGGAGGAAGGATATATGTGGGCAGATCTTACAGGACCTTATATGGACAGACATAATTACAGCAGTGTACACACACACACACACACACACACAAGATAAGTACAGCAAGTTAGCCACCATTTTTGTTCTCAATGTGACAGGCTGAGAGAATGTGATCTTGTGGCAGACCATGTTTAAGACTGAATAAATATTTGGATTTTGTGTTCAAATGCTTGTCTGGGGGATGTAGGTAAATATATGCATTTGTATATTTGGGTCTGTACTGTGTCACTGTGTGTAAGCATGTGTCTATTTAGGTGACTGCATGGATGTTTGTGGTGTATGTGTGTTTCGCTGTGTGTGTATGCCAATCTCTTTGGATTGTGGACAGGCGTACACTGATTTAATCACTCCCCAGGCAGAGTGTGGGGGAGGCAGATGAGGCTGTGAGGCAGATAGGAACAGACAAACGCGACAAGGCGAAAGAAGGAGAGGGAGCGTGCTCGCCCCGCGGTCCAGCTCTGCTGCACAGTAAATACAGACTTGCACATGTACCCACTAAAGGTACACCAATATAAATACATCTCTGCATCCATGTCAACATTACATACACGCTGCAGATTAATATGAAGGCACAAAACCAAAGTGTGTGTGTGTGTGGCTGCATGTCAGGTTATGCTTGTATTTGTGTGCACATGGATGTGGTTTATTACATGTAACCTTGGCTTTGTGTTTGAGTGTGGATGTGTGTCTTTGTGCAGGCAGGATGCACGCACTGTATACATTTAGTCCCAGCCAGAGGTCACTAATGGAGAACAGGGTGGTAATGGGCCTGGCAGTTCAGGTTGTTCTGTAATCTCATCACGCTTAACTCAATAAGGTAAAGGTCAGTCTGCCCCCCCGGTAGACGCCCTGTCCCTGCTTTGACCTGCTGAGAGACAGAAGGCATGGCACCGCAACCTCACGGCCTCTGATGGAGGCTGCATCAAGACTTATTCGGTTACAAACTCCCCTCGAAGCTTTGTCTCTTTCCCCCCGGCTTCAAAGCTCTGCAGCCCTGAATGGCAATAACAGGTTAATGAAATTTGGTACCAATTAATCGTGTAACATGTTGTCAGTACACTGCATGTAGTAAAGCACAGTGCTGTGGGTTCATGTACTATGTTAAAAAACAAATAAATAATCAGCAAAGGGAATAAGAACATTTCTGATGTTGGGGAGTTTAATCTCTCTTGTGCTGATTTTTGGGAGACAGAGAGATATTCTGCAAAGACACATTTTCATTGACACTCATTGCACACAGATGACCTTATCTTTTTCATCCCCACTTTGACATTTCGACTAAAAATAATTCAGGATTTGGATTTGGATTCAGGATTATCGTCGAATTGAAATGACTCGATTTACTGCATTTAAGGTGAAATCGGAAAGCAAAAATTCATACGGCTTCGTTCTTATTGGCCCACTATATGCACTGCTGGGAAAGACAAACCTTTATAAGGAGTTTTTTTCTTTTTTCTTTGCTGGAGTAATGTTTTTTCCATGAGATTTTTCAGATTTTCTTTTCTTTTGCGTAGCCACTAAAGTTGTGCCCGTTTGTGTTTGCAAGGGTCAAAGATGCAGAGAAGAGTGAACAACATGTTCTGAGAACTTCAGAAATGCCAAAAGACTCTTTGTGCGTTTTCCTTGTTTTGTTCCCCGCCCTCCTCCCACACTCATTTAACGCCTATAGCTCATTCCTCTTTCTCACACACATCACATCAACACTGTTTTCTCGCTGTGCTTTCGTCCTCTCTACTATAGATTTGATTTAGCCTGTGAAACATAAAATAGACTTCTAAAACTGCAGTGCACAAGAACAGATTTTACTAAAATTTCGCTCCATATGACAAAGATTTGATGATACCTGTACAATTACAAAAAAAAAAAAAAATCAATGAAAACAGATTATTCTTTCTGCATCTCATGTCGACTTCCTTTCTCTCAGGCAGCAGTGAGTGGGGTTGGTACCGATGTTGACAGAATCAGATCATGTGATCAATCAGAGCAGAGCGGTGACAATGAGGACCGACGGGTGAAAGATTACACACACATACACACACATAGAGGAAACTCGGGACTAATGGCAGTAATTAATTCAGAACTTTCTGTAGAACACACACACACACACACACACACACACACACACACACACACATACACGCCACAAAACGGCTAAAAACAGGAGTAACTAGAAGGTAACAGCTGTGAAAATATGTCATTTTCCTCAGGAGTCATGTCTGTGAGTCACGGGTGTCTGACATGGCAGGCTTGCAGGAGGGGGAAGGAGCTTAAAGAGTGACCTGGGAGTCTCCCAGTGAAATGCCTCTAATCAGCCCCGGGGGATAACATCCTCTCTGGGCTCTGGCTGAGCCGGGAGCCGGGGGCAGGCACACGGCAAGTCTGACAGACTCTCTTTCCGAGAGATCAATACCCAGACTCCTTTTAAAGTGTGACATGTTGAGAAGCAGACAAGGAATTCTACTTCTGAATTCCCATGGAGGGAGTTTTTTTTTTCTTCTTCTCTTCTTTTCTTTTATTTTTTTAATGTGATTTTCTGGTGAAATTGCCTGACATATAGTAGGTGTGTGAACATCAGTATGTGGTTATGGGCTTTGTGTTGCTTTGGATTACATCAGCCTTATCTTCATTAGGGAGTGTGAATGGGAGGGACCATGCATGTTCAATATGTGTACAAATAATGTGACTCGTGTGGCATTGCTTGAGTCGAATATTCAACAAACCAGTGTGCTTGGTGTTGAGTCGTAAAAGTTGCTGCATGAACAGTCCCTATATAGTTTCCTTATAGACTTAATGCTTTTTTACCTCTTTGAAACAGCAAATTTCTTTTACTTTTCAACCGTCCGTAATAAAATACTCCTTTGCTGTATCATATATGATACATCCATCCTGTATATAATGTATACGTATATGTAATTGCTATAATATGCAATTACTCTTGTGTATTTTTTTATGTCTGTTGCTGCACTGTTCCCAGCTGAAGAAATCTCCACCCTCCATCTACCAGAAATTCATCCCCTCTGTGATAATTGGTCAGTTTGGTGTTTTGGACTTCTCTTCCCCATGATCACATTAAAATAGCGATGGCAGTA
This sequence comes from Amniataba percoides, assembly GCA_037176925.1. Lineage (NCBI taxonomy): Eukaryota > Metazoa > Chordata > Actinopteri > Centrarchiformes > Terapontidae > Amniataba > Amniataba percoides. The sequence goes on from JBAJHX010000001.1 coordinate 17,300,367, forward strand.
CTTTGTCACAGCACTGACAGCAGTTCCCCAAACCCCAAACAAACAAGAACAGGCTGTCCCACTGAGACCCAGGAAACAACTACAAATAACACAACAACAGCATTTCAGCCAGCGCCTCAGAGCAACCGTGTTTACAGAGAGGGTATTATCTGCATTACATGTGTGTATTAAAAATGACTGTGTGATCGTTGAGCTACCTTAATACTGCAAATATATGATAGTCAATAGCAGCAGCTTGGTCAGCTTATAATAGGAATAAAGACAAAGTCAGTGTTGACTGCTACACAATAATACAACCAAATACTTTCTCTGCATCTTTCATAAGTTATTTGGATGTTTTTCCAAGTTTTAGCTCAGCGACGTCTGCATTACATTGAGCATATTTAGCATGCTTGTCTGCTTCGAATTACCATTGATAATTTTGTCATTTGTGTTTTCTGTTTGAATTTGGTCTCTTTTGGGCTGCATTTTTCTTTGTTACTTTGGACATGATAGCTATTGCTGGTCACATACCTGGTAGTCCATCTTCTCATTTCTCTAATAAAGCACTGCTGTTTCTGTAGCTGGGAACCATATCAGCTCCTGGCTGATAGAGGGGTTTTTACTGTTAAATGCTAACTGGGACTGGATGTTTGGAGCAGCAACTGCAAGCTTTCATTAACCTATTATACAGAATGTTTCATTGCTAATGAATGTTTTAATTATATTGACAATAAGCAGACATTTATTTGTCGGTAATTTTAGTTGAATATGCAAAAAGTGGACCCTTGGTCTGATTTTTGAAATATCATTGCAAGAATTCAATACTGTGATATTAAAAAGGCCATTTGGAGAATATGGTGCTCGGTGATCAGTTGTGGAAGAAGTATCTTTTTTTACTTATGTAAAACAAAACTAAATTACAATTGAAAGTTTTGCATTTCAAGCTATTCTTAAGTAGAAGTAAAGAAGTATTACCAGCTAAATGTACTTCAAAATAAAAGTAATCGTGCCACACAAAATTTGCCCCTATGAGTAATTTATATTTATATTATTAGATTGTTAATACTGATGCAAAAACCATTAGGCTGTCAAGCTGTCAGGGGGGGCGCTGGTTTTAACCACATTATGTGTAGTTTGGAACATCGGTTAACATCCTTAGTCTAATTGTCACCGTAAGGGTTGAACCACCCTATAGGGTCATACGTATTTAAATGAAACCATATGAAAAATTCAGAGAGGAGTAATATGATTGTTTGGTAGAAGTGCTACCAACTCATAAACATCTAAAAAACATATGTCACAAGCCAAAAAAAATCAGGAACCACTATTAATTAAACAGTAAATTACCAACATTAAACAGTATGTTGTATTGTTTTAATTATAATTTCATTTAATGTAAAATATTCATCTGTAAAGTAACTAGTAATGATAGATGTCCAGTAAATGGAGTGGAGTAAAAAGCACAACATGGCACGTAGGGAAGTAGAGGCATAATGTAGCATAAACTGGAAATACTCAAGTAAAATGCAATTGCCTCAAAACTGTACTAAAATGCAGTATTCGAGTAAATCTACTCTCCAACATAACTAATGAGCTTAAAAACACACACACACACACACACACACAACTGGCTTTTCAGTGTGGATGTTTCAACATTCTGACACTCATATTTGTTTTCTTATGTGGCAAACAAGCAACACCCATCTGGCTCCCCACTGGGCAAACTAAAAAAGTCTTTGCCAATACTACCTGATCCCGACCCGTGTGTTCCTCTGCATAACTATCTCTGCCATCCATCCCATCTGACATCTGGCACCGGCTGAGTGGGCACAGCTCAGCCCAGCTCGGCTCCATAGCTTTAGGGGAGGTCAGCGACTGGGGGCTGAGCGCTGGGGCCGTCAGGGAGGTTGTTCTGCATACTGAGCAGCCTGATTAGGCAGAGGAGCACAGAGGGGCTCCAGCCCGAGAAGGCCAGTGGGGAGACAGGCATGACGGCACACAGGCCTCCAGCTTCCTGCCACCACTGACCAGGTAACCGATGACAACTCACAGAGCATCCTCTCTGGCACAGACGATGAATCAGGGAAAAATTCTCCCTCTACTGCCATCAAGAAAAAAAAGCACGGTTAACATCCTGAGCTGAGACACATTGATGGGATTAAGTTTTGTGAGAAAAATACTTTTTAGTCTGCACCAGATAGTCTCTATGATAATGCAAAAAATGCATCTGTGGTTTGTTTTATCTCTGCATGAGGCAAAATTGCAGAAGGCAAGAAAATATCTAAGAGTTAATGCATATATTTGCATATTAATAGAGGGGCCAGCATGTTTTGCTTGTGAGTGATTTGTCTTCTGAAACACTGTCTATTCACCACTGTCCCCATGGTAAGAGCAAATTGATAAAGATAATGAGCCCATGACAAGGCTGGCTCTCATCGAGCCCAGCACAGCTGACTGCCCAGAGCAATGCATCCCCTGCTCTGCCTCCATGGACGCGTTGCCAGTGTGACGGATAATTTGCGTAATACCTCTCTATTCCACCTCACCCTAGCACTCCGTCTAATCGCACCACCCCGCACCAAAAATCATCAGCGACTGCATGGAACATGCCCAGGTGCATTATGGTAACTGATGAGTGTTATCACGGTAAAAAATAAAATCAGAGAGACGTAAATCAGCCAATGATTGGGGAAAACGTTGCTGCGACACGGGCATAGGGTTTATGAGGCGTCCCTGACGTACACTGATTACTTTTGATTCTCTCTGCTGTGTCTTCTTTTCCCAATGAGGTGAGCAATGGGGGAGGGGGGAGAGGGGGGTTGGTTGGAGATAACGGCCTGTATAGAATGGCTGATATGAAAAATAGGTGTGCGGGGGACAACTCAGTGGTTTTCTCACATCATTCCCCGTGGCTCATTGTTGTTTGCACTTTGTCAGAAGAGCCTGTCACGGACAAGCATGCGCGCAAACACATGCCAGCAGAGGCGAACGCACCTGTACGTTTAAGCACGACTATGTCGGGCGCAAAAAAAGAGGGAGCCCAACATTGCCGGGAGCAAGAGACGGTGAAAAAGAGAGTGAGAGCAAGAGAGGTAGAGGGGTCAGCCATCCGCTGAGATGATAATGAAAGAATAATAATAGAGTACAGGATGAAATTACTGAGCTTTACCCACAATATCTTCTCTCATTAGCTCCAGCACTAATGTTGCCGTTTATGCTTGTGTTCTACACCAGCTCCCCCTAATTAGGCGTGGGCTTCTAAAAATAAACAGCAAACTAAATAGTGGCGTGAAAGTACATGCAAATCTGTTGATGTACAGGAATAATGGTGGCGGGGTGGAGGAGGGGTGGGGTGGGGATTAGTGGTGCGCTGCAGACTAAAGTAATTGAGTTGGGTAGTGTTGACACCCAGGCGCAGTCAGAGTGCCCATGTTGTGGAACGTGCTGCATGCGTGTGTGCTACAAGGCTCAGCCGGCGTTTGTTTTGTGTGGCTGGTGTCGTGGTAAAGGTGTTAGCTCGGGATAAAAGGCTGGAGAGGATGCACAGATACTAATCCCTGCGTTAGTTTGAAAGAGAGGAGCAGGGTGGAGTCTACCTCCTGTGAAACAGCAAGGACAATCTGTTGCAACACCTGAGCGGGGCACAGCACGGGCAGAGCGAGGGCACAGGGCCTGGCACGGCAAGGACGAGTAACTGTCAGCCATCAGTCAGATCCAAGATGAGAGAATAAACAACAAGAACATGTTTGGGGTTTTTTGTGTTTTTTTTTAAAGAGATTAAAAGTAATACTGCTGTTTCTGTTCTGAGTCATGGGAGAATAAATCGTATTCAAAAAGGCGAGAAACCTCACGGCCAGTCCAAACACAGTCAGGGTATCGACAGCTGCACATCTTTGGTCTGTTGGAAGCCAGAGCACCCTGAGGTGCCTTTGCAAACACAATGGCGATTTACAAGTGCCACACAGAAAGGAACAGGGCACCTTCTTTCACCATGTGGTGACAGTGCCAACCACTGAGCCGCTGTGCTGCCCTCCCCTGTAATTTTACTGAGATGAATTTACCATAACAAAGACTTTGAGCCCTTGCAGAACAAAATTCAAATTCAGTTGCTCTCAAATAAAATCCACTATAAATGAAAATGGGTAGAATGTTGACAGTTTTATGATATGTGGGAGATAAGGTAGAAAATACAGTGGCTTAGAGCAGTTTTCACAGCAAAGTGCCTGTTTAAGCACGACAGGGGCAAAGTAGGGTCAGGCTCATCTTGATAATGCCTTTCTTAGCCTTGTCACTCCAGCTTTACGACTTAAAGGAATTCCTTGATCTCCTGACATTGACTTGGTTATTTTTTCTTTGCCCGGAATTCATCATATGTTTTTCACCTTCACTGAAATTGAGTTTTTAGCATCGAATGTTTTCACAAACATTGCTGACTTATGCAGGATATAGATGTTTATACTTTGGGCTGCAGAGGGTAGATAGATCTTTAAGTTTACATGTTTTCACACTATATTCCACTACAGTAACTGTCATGTATGGCAGTTACACTATCAGGTGTAGTAGGCTATTCGCTACATTTAAACTTTTATCAACTATACCGCTGTGCTCACAGGGTGCTAGCACTAGTCATCATAAAACTAATCCAACTACAATGCATGGAAGACTATACTTCAGAAAAAAAAGTGCCTTCCCGTTCCCTTAAAGGCTGTCTGGCATCCAAATAATGTCCCAATTTCGACATTATGGCATTTTGTTTTCATGGATAAAACATTATGTCCAAATTCATCTAAAGTGTCTGATGTTCAAAAATAGTCCATTTGTTTTCTGTCAGGTAGAGTGTTGAGGGGTTATGCAGATAAATACACCAAAAAAACTTGTTTTTACATCAGTTGCATTTATGAGAACTGATCCATAACCCCTATATATGTGAAAAAGAATTATTATGTTCCTAGTCAGCTATTGTTTGGATGTCCACTGCACTAACAAGCCGTCAAACCTAGAAAAGAAAAAAACTTTCATACTCAGTGTGACAAATGTCTGCTGAGGACGAGAAGGCAACCAAAAACTCAAAGCCTTGATACTTCGCTGTAAAGACAGACATGGCTAACTGGAATTACAGGGTGAAGATGAGTCTGTCACTACTTTGCTTCTCTGGTACTTTAAGAGGCAGTTTGCTATGATTATAGCTCTAATCCAGTGTATTTTCTACCTTATCTGATGCATATCATCAAGCTGTCAACATCCCAACCAATTCTCATTTATATTAGATGTTATTTGAGAGCTATTGAGTTTGAATTTGTTCTCTGAGCAATGTCACCGGAGGACACCAAATCTTTGTTATGGTAATTACAGCTCAGTGACATTATGTAGATGAAACAAATGAATGGGCCAAAGTTTCAGCAGGCAAATCACATGGGAAAATGTTGTATTTTCTAGTTAGTAATCTTAGAGGAGTGAATACAGCTCGATCGGAATTCAAATCAAAGCAAAGCATTATGACAAAAAAATCTAATCGACTAAAAAATGTTGAGTACATCCACCCAGGGAAATCTGTGACATCCCAGATGGAGAAAGATTGAGAAAATAACACTCTGGCGTGTGATGATAGGTGAAACTTTCACCTATCAGGAGCAGCTTTTATTTTTCCACTTCTTTCCTCCAATATACAAACACACATCTGTCTTTTTTTTTCTCACAAATCCTGCTTGGGTCAGTAGGTATTTGAAACCTCAAATGGATAAACTGTACTTTGCAGATTTACCACTGGCATTACTCATTTCTCTGTGCAAAAGTAGTAGCACCATTGTGGTGTGTTCAAAGAGAGACGTGTGGTGACTAATTTCTGCCTTGAATGCAGTCCATTTGGCCTCGCTTCCAGCCTAGCTCTGTCCATTACTGCAGCTCTGAGTCACAAACCTCCACCCTGAGGCTGTCAGCAAGAGTCACCCTGGCGGGGGGGCGTTCAAAACACACAGACAAGCAGGCATACATGTACTTGCACACACACGTACACAAACACTTTCTGTCTACTTCTCACACCATCGTGCACAAACACACGCACAATCCCTCCTTTCTTTCTCTCCGCCTCTCTCTCTCACACACACACGGCTTTACTTCCCCAGGAATCCGATCTTTTTATAGAGCGGCTGTGTGTTGGCGTGGGCGGCGGCATGGCCGTGCTGTTTCACCCAGCTCAGACTGGATCTCAGATCAATATCCTGTCCCCCGCCGGCCAGCTAGTTCAGGCCGGACAGACTGCTTCTGAAAATCTGTCCTTGCGGTTTCACGTCTGCTGTCTCTCAAAAAAGAAAAGAGGAAAAAAAAAACAGTCTGGCGATTATTTACCCGGTGCTAATACATGGCAGACAATTTGGTCACACCTATTTCTTATGAATATGACTTGATGTCAGTTGCTTATGAAATTGAACTTGATGCAAATTCTTGTGCATTTGTTGCTGTAATGTTCAATCACTCTGAATGTGCAAAATAGCAGTTGTCTGAAATGTTGCACTCTTTTGCATGCTTATAAAAACACATGCATAACAAAAGCAAGTGCTGAATTCAGAACACAGATTACAGTGTGCTTCTTCATCTGTTTATGTTTGCTAATCTGGTTCTTCTTGGTTTTTGTTTGTATTTTTCTTTGGTGGTCTTATCAAGAAATATGGATGTGATGCGTTTCCTTGTCTTTTTCCCCCTTTTTCCCCCATAAATTGTATTCTAGCATGACAAGCCTCCAAAACTTCTCTGGAAACGGGTGGACGTTGTTTTAGTAATCATAGGTTCTTTGGCAGCACTATATAAATGATTTTTATATAAATTACATTGGTGATTAGCTGTGAGACTTCATTTGTACTTTCTTACTCAGAACTTCAAACAATTTACAAGACATATTGTGCAGACAATAATGATAGTCATTTTATACATATAATTATTATCATTATTGTCCAGTCTGCAGCACATGTACAGTGAACTCTGGTGAACAGCATTTCAGCAATAAAGACAAAAAATATAAATATATCTAAATAATAATAAATATATTAAAAAATATTTTAAAAATAATGCAATTTTGAACACAAAATACTCTCTACATACTTAGACTACGTCAGCTACAAAAGTTTTTGTAAACAAGATGCAATAAGGGAAAGACCTAATCTGAGACCAAATTTCCCAAGATTTATATCCAACGTGAGGTTTCCAATCAAACCCAACAAATCCAACAACCCAGCAAACAGAAAACATGCTGGCACCTCAGCTCAATCATCTTGGAAAAGATATAACACAACTAAACCTTGCTACTTTACCAAACACATTCACATTTCAGCTTGTATGAAGTAGATCTCCACCTATGAGACCTCTGGGGTTGCTAACATGGCATCTGAGGCTCTAAAATCTCAACCCCTAGGGTTGGGTAGATTGTGCTGCTAAGCTGAGCTGAGCTTCAGTGATCTCTAAGGCTAGTTGGGCCCTTTCACAACCCTGTCATCTCCTGACGGCCCTTCATGATCAAGGTGACTTATGGGGGAGCGTCTGGTGCTATGACGTTTTGGTCGGGATCTCATTCCCTGACAGATTACAGTGTTGGACAAGCTGCCACTCGCAGCAGTGTGGCTGTGATGGCTCTGATAATTGAAGTGCTCAAAGGTGGATGGGTTGGACAGATGAAGCCCAGCAAGTCAATGGATCAATAGTGTAATCGTGAGCTCCAGGTGCTGGAGCTAAATGGGCCAGCTGGACTGGGCCCAAGAAGAAGCAAACTAAAAAAAAAGCTCACAGGGCATTTTGTGCCCATATTCTGTCCTTTTATTTTGAATCAGTTTGTTACTCACCAAACTTTGCCATTATGGGAGTGAACAGCTCAGTGTTAATGAATCCCATCGAGCCGCATGTGCCCCAGGCAGCATATATGATGTACAGAAACTGACAGCTGAAAAAATATATACCTTTACAAATGATATGACAGCCAATATCTTCCAGCCAGTATGTGGCATTTATAGGAGTATTGGTTGGGATTTAGCCTTTAGATTCTGCTATTATTGTTTTATCTCCCTAGTCTCATTTCACTGATATAACCATCTATTGGCCTATCTTCTCCCTGGCAAATAGACTGCTCAGCATTCATTGTGTGGTGGCAAACAGATTTCATAATTGTCCCTCGCATTGCTCACAAGTCAATAGCTATGACTTTATCAGCAGGAAAACACACAGAAGGTTTGTTCATGGACTTAATTGAATAGGAATAGCTGAGCCCTGGCATCATGCACGCAAAGCCATTTTCATATCGCTCAAATGTCACCAGCCGATGGGGTGACAGGCTGGTCTGGCCACCTGTCAAGCGTCCCAGTGACAAGTACCAGCAAAGAAAACACCCTGAGCCTGGCATTAGAAACAGACTTCTGCACTGAAATGAGCATCAGAATCTCAGCTCTGTGTTCACCTACTGTAAAAGTAAACGTGTTTGTCTTTAAGGCACGCAGAAAGCATTTTCAGTTCTCACTGTTACAAATGTGTCAGACAACCGCAACAGCGGCTAACATTCGGTGTAAAGGGACAGTGCAGGACAAACAATACATTGCACACTATAAACTCCACTTTACAAACATGTCATTCAATCAGTAAGTGCATTCAGGCATCACGGCGCACAGAGAAAGATGAGAAATACTAGCCGTGCGGTTTGCCAAATGGATGTGTGCGCAGGGAGAGCAGCGGCATCCGTGGGGATGAGGAAGGAGAGATGGCTAGGTGTGAGAGAGACAGAGATGATAATTTCTAATCTATGGAGGTCTCTCGAGGATGAGAGGATCAGTCACCAGAAGGAGATGGGCCTAACCAACTAACCGTAGCCCTAATACACACCCCCACTGGTAATTTACACTCATCCACACCATGACTGAGCCTGAATGAAGGTGAAATGCACAACTATGTGTATGAGAGGGAGATTTATTCCTGTCTTGAGATGTTAAAAGGATGCTTGGGTGGAAGGACAAAGGATTACGTTTAACCTTTTACATTTGCCTGATGCTCTTAGCCAGGGCCACCCATCAGAATAAGCTTAAACAGTTATATCACCGACATGACAAGCAACTGGTAATAAGTACAGTACGTGCAAGGGTCAGAACCACAGTGGCAGAGCCCTAGGATGACAATATAAAAGAGTTGCACTAGAAAAAGGAAATAAAGAGGCAGAGGAAGAGGGAACTGACAGGGTCAGATGAAGATAAATGCCAGTTGCTAGAGGCCAGAGATGTGGTCGGCCTCTACATGTAGAAGGAGCCTGGGGTGTATATAAAGGAGGAAGCAAGAAGGAGTTAAAGCAAGAGAGCTTTAGAGAGTGAGAGTGAGAAACTATATCTACTGTGGATGGGGAGCAATACAAAGGTAAAGAAAGAGAGGCAATCTAGGGAGGGGGTAAAAAGTTAAAGCAGAAACAGGAAAGTAGTGAGAAAGAGAAATAGCCAATTAGCAGGAAGCCAGCAGGTGTGCTTTCTCTCTGGAGCCCCCCCTTCCCTTACCCCCCATCCTTGGTATGGGGTAGGGGGGTGGGCTAATGCTGTGCGGGCCTTAAAGAGCAAGGAGTTGCTATGGCAACCGCCTGGCACGCTCTGTCTCCAGGGAAACGGAAATGTCACAGCTTAAGAGGTCTCACAGAAAGCAAGTGAGGAAGAGAGAAGCAAGGAGAAAGGCAGGGGGAAAAAAAGGTACAGGTATGTGCGAGCAAACGCAGCGACGGGATCGATGCATTACTCCTTATCTTTGTAGCAAGGCTGTCACAGTATCTATGGAGTTTCTGTACGTTCAAATTAATCATCTCGCATTGCCCTCCAATCCTCCCACTCACCCCGTAACTTGGTTTATCAGCTTAACAGATGACAGTGTTGACGTTGGGTAATTTAGAGACAGTCCCTTAGTTTAAAAAAAAAAAATTGAAACCCAAGTTGCCAGCACCTGAGCACAATACAGTCCGTTGCCGGGCCTTTTGAGAGCTAATCAACCTTCATTTATTTAATCAAATATTTACTGTCATCAGCAGCCGAGGAGCCCGAGGGTGTGGTGGCAAAGCGAAAGCCCACACTGGCAGCGTGTGGCGAGGGTGAATGTGACCGGTGTTTGCCGCTGAGCTATGGGCTGACCCTCCAAATCACACATTAGCCAGGGCCGAGTAGCTGAAAGCCCATTAACCTGAATGGCCACTGATTGCTCCACTATTAACACAGTCTGACTCCTGTCCTCCAGGGCTGTACCCACTTACACAGGTGCTTCAGCACCCCTCAAGGTCCTGGATTAATCAGGGTAAACAAATGTTGTTTCTTTGTCGTGGCAGTGCCACTTTGTTTGATGTATGCCACACATTACGGCTATAGCCACTCACACTTTTCTCTGCAAATCTTTTTCTTAATTTATTTACTAAATGTGCCCATCTGGTATAATTGACCTTTTGCTTGTAGCCAGATTCAAAAAGGTTGTTTCAGTTGTATTGTAAACTCACAGAAGAAATGGACGGTATGTGCGGGTGCGGGCAGGGGGAGGGTTCGTGTGTGGGTTCGTGTTAGCATGAGGACAGTGGGTTCTCGGGGAAAGGAGAAGGCCAGCTAAATGGAGCATTTCTACAGCATGCTGCTGCGTGCCTGAGAGTGTGGCCTGGCCATGCCTAATTTATTTCCTCTTTTGTCGTTGTTGTCTCCATTCCTCGGTTGATTAAACCAACCTCATGCAGCTATGCTCAACAAATAGCCTAATTGAGTACGACCTTGGCAAATGATATATCAGCCCTATCCTCCAAAAACACCACCTGCACCAGACGCCCATCTCCCCAGCCCATCGCTCTGCGGGCCGCCGCACCAAGCACAACAAACATAAACAGGGGATTCGCCTCCTCAGCCAAAGTCATTTCTTGCACGACCTTTCCCACAAATCACCGCGATGACACAGGGCTGGATGGATCACTGAAATGGGACACATTTGTATCACTTAGACCTTTCATCAGATGCAAGCAGATACTCATCTATTATTCCCCCTTCCATTTGCAACTTTCACCCCACAGCCTGCACACGGAGGGCAAAATAAGTGAACAAAACATTCCTATCTCTGCTCCATGCAGCAGCTGCAGCAGGCTAAAGCAGCACAGAATTCTCATTAAATTTCCATCCTGTCTCTGTGTTTAGATGGAAGCTGGAATGAGGGAAAGAAGGGAGGGGGGTGCTGGTAGTTTGTGTTCAAAGGGGCCTGCTGTAGAAGATCTGATGGCTCTCTCAGTGCAGTCTCTGGTGGGATCTCTCACAGGATACAGATGCCTGCTCCGAGATGGCTTCATACCTAATGAGTCTGAGCTCCAGCAGGGCTGCACACAAAGCAGCGCTGCCCTCGATTCTCTGTTTGTTTGCCACCGCCAGCCCCACCCTCACTGTCTCGCTCACTCGCTCACTCAGCACTGAGCGATGTGCCTGCCCACAGCTAGTGTGTGACACTGATGTGTTTCTCAGGAGGGATGCGTATCCTGCAGGTAAACACCTGGAGGCTGAAAAATCACCCTCCAAAAGCAGGCGACAGGGGCTGTGCTGTAGCCAGGGACTGTTAACAAAGTGAGACTCATCCCTCTGCCTGTCTCTGTGCCGGCCTCGGTCTCATCACTGAGGCACTGGACCACAGGACCTGGTTTTGCTGGTGAGAGGATGAAGAGAAAAGGGCCGTAAATGTTCCTATCTGAATGTGTTTCTGAAAGATTTGTTTGAATTTGGGGAACCGGTCACCACAAATTAAGAAGATATGTTGGAAATAACTTAAACATGAAGAGAAGGTAATCACTTGACTCGCGTGCATATTGGATGGGAGGGCGTTTGTTCACGCAGAGATCCCAACATCACTGTGACAGTAGTGACTTATTTTGAAACAGGACTGCATACAAAACAGAAGTGTAAAGAAAGGCAAACTTTTACTCCTTCACAGGAAACTCCCACGAGTTATCATTCAGAAGAGGCCAAGATTGTGACTGTAAACAAGAGGGTTCAAGAACAGTAACAATGAGTCCTTGTCAGTTTGTGAGCAAAAAAATGGGTACCTTGTTAAAGTGTTTGTATTCAGAGAAAGAATAAAAAGCACATGGTAAATTTCAGGGTTACAGTTTCATACAACATGTATAGAAGCTGTGTTTGTTTGTACAGCATATGTATTTATACATGTGCCCTTGTGTGCTTGTGTTTGTGTGCTGGAGAGAGAGAGAGAAAGCCCATTCTGTGGTGACCTCTACAAAAGACATGGAGGGGACAGCGGCTTGGTAAACAGCAGATCTTCCTTCCATGTCCCTCAGAGCTGTGCCGCATCTGGCCTGGAGGTGGGATAGGGACGTGTTGATAAAAATAGGTCACACTGCCAATATACAGCCTGAGAGGATGGCAGGGAGGTTAACACAGGGAGGAGAGGAAATGGACGGATGTGTCTGTCTGTCCATCATCCTTGTCCTGCTGGGAGATTAGAGCAGAGTTGCAGGGAGGAACAGGAGGAACAAAAGATTTCTCGTCCATTCTTGCCATTACACAGAGGTCAGGCGCTGTTTCGGACACTTCAGCTCCCTGAAATACTGATAATTTCAATGATGGCATCCACTGGCCTCCACTTTTCAAAACCATGTGGAAAAATCACGCTGTGGGGTAATGCATACTGCAGCTCATTAAAATTTCACTTTAGAGCTCTTTGACGAACTTTGAGTTCCAAGACAGCATGCCATCGAGGGCGCACGAGAATAGCTCCCTCAAGGCCGCTCGCACAAGACAAACTGCGGGGGGTGTCTATATTCTTTGCCATCCAGACGATTAATGCATACTGCACTGAGGGCCCCATACAGTCCAAAGTCCTCACGCCATTACAAGCCGGCCTAGAATGAGCCGACATCATATAGACGCTAGCTGTCCCAAGGCAGAATGGCTTTAATCATAGCCTGCGAGGAGCCAACAGTCACTGGGGACAAGTTTCGTTGGGAGTTACGTTATAAGAATGAAGGAGCCATGCAATCTCAACTCCTTCCAGATGGGACAGGGGGATTAAACAGTGAAGAAGTGGCAAAGACGGATGGAGAGAAATGGACGGTTCTACATGCCTTTCTCCATCTTTACCTCAGAGAGCTGTCATGATAGCTGGCCCGGCTTGCTTATTTATTGAGAGCTTTCATTCATGAGCAGACTGACTGGGAGCATTTAAACAGACCTGGGTTTCTGCCCCTCGGCATGCCTTTGCTTCCTTTTCAAGCAGGCCGTCCTTCATAACCATCAATCAGTTGATAATTTTATCAAGCACCCCACGTCACTGACGGTCCACGGAAGCAGGTCCTCCCCAACACAAGACCTTAATAATGTATTCCTTTCACCGCTTCCCTGCAAATGTGCCAGGGGATTCATTAAATACACTTCCCATGGTTAACAATTTACATATGGCCAATATCACTCCAATAAGACTTCATTAAATAAATAATCTGGGATCACATCTCTCCTCAGATGTTTGTAAATCCAATTATTTCTTTATCAAATTGGATTTCGCTGTTATTATTTTTATTTTTGCAGGGTGTGGTGCCTGGCAGTAGGATGATGAAATTGGTGCAGTTTAATATCAGCGCCGCTGATAAATGTGTTTGGTTTCATCACTGCAGCTGTAGACAGTCCAAAGGGCAGGCACACTGCTCCAGAGCAAGGGCCACTGCTGGGACGACTTCTGCGTTAATCATATTACAGCGCCGCTCCAAGGTGTGCGGAGGACATTTGCACACAAGGAAATGTGTGTAGGACAAAACTGATGGGCAAGGCAGCGCCCCAAGCCACGGCAGCGAGGCTAGCGTACAGCGCTGCACAGACAGGATAGTTGTGTTTACTGCTTAAAGACGCAGAGAGACTATAACTTTCTACGGGGAGCGTAATTAGCTGTGAAGCGTCAAATAGACAACAAAGAGCGCAACATGAAACCGCCTCTGATGCATATCCTTGAACTCTCTGCGAGGAGATGCCGTCTTTACAGAACAAAAAAGATCCCACGTCTTTGTCTCTCGTGTCCTCTGATCTCTTCTCTTTACACTAGCATCTACATGTTTTCAAAATAAAAACAAAGGCGACGCAAAAGGAGGGATCCTCCATGGGGGCCAGTCAGATAAAATAGTTCTTCACAAGTTTTCCCTGGAAGTAGGGAAAGAGTCCCCAGAGTTGCTGTGTCCACTCTGAATGACACTCAAGCATCCCCTCTCTGGGGAGGCACAATTCACCAGGCACAGGGAAAAAGAATGAAAAAAATAAATAGATAAACACATGGAAGCTAAAAACATTTTCCTTCTTTCTTCTCCTCTCTCATCTTTGATGCTCCTCTGGTAGAAACCTGGGTTTATCTCTCCCTCTTTGTAGCACCACACAAATGAAAACATGTGAGAAGGGAAACGAAGCAGCCTAAGGTGGAAAGAGAGGGAAGAGCAAGAACAGGGAGCACTGGGGCTGTTTTCATACAAACAGCTAAGCCAGAGAAAGAGAAGTGGAACATCTTGTTAATGTGCTGCCTACACTACAACCTTGCCCTAATACCTAATATTCCCCAAAGTGCGAACGTGTGTGTAAATCTTGCATACATATGAGCGCATGAGAGGAACCTGTCAAGTGACCCGCGCTGACCTGTGAATGAACAAGCTTTACTTCTAATGGACGGGAGTGGTGGAAACTAAAAAGCCTGTCATTTCAAAGTCCCTGAGAGAGAAGGTGGTGGGCATGAGGACACGCAGTAAATAGGCATGGAGCATGGTGGGCACTTGCTGACTAATTTGCTAAAAATGCTAAAAGCTCTCAACTGTTGATTCTTACTCCAGTATTGTCTGTCCCTTGACTGCAGAAAATCTAGAGTCTATAAACATCATTATCCAAAAACAAGACAGAAATTAGATAATTCAGGAGAGAATAAGGCTGTAACCCTCTAATGTCTTTTTTTTTTTTTAGTGTATCTACACCCTGCCTCGCTGTATCTGCCGTTGATTATTGTAGTATTTACTCCTCTCAACACAAAAAAACCCAGGGTTCTGCTAATGCAGATAGCAGCTTAACGACTCCAAATCAGGGGAGATGCAGTGCATCGTCCCGGGAGGTCGATAGCCTTGTCAGACCAAGCCATAGCAGCATCAACATCAATTGGCTAGACCACTAAAACAGCGTCGTAAAGGATCCAGCCTGGGAATTAAACAGGGACGGTGAGGCAGTGGGCATGACAGTGAACAGGAAGCAGTAACTTAGATTCAGTCAAGAGACTTTCTCACGCATCCAGACTGCACGTGCTGCTGTGGACCTGCAACTCAAGAAACTTGAGTGGAAAATAACAGAGAGAGCAGCACTCACACTCATGCCTGGCTCTTGGATTTTTAAACCATCACCAAATTTGAAAATTAAAATTGTTGACAGTCGAGACAGCAAAATGCAAAAGTTAACATAAAAGGAATTATCACATGCAAAATATACACAAACAACAAGAGGACAAGAATTAATTATGCCGTGAAGCTGACAGGCATAAATATAGACTTGTTAAAGTGCGAGCACGTTACCGATATCCAAACAAGCAGCAGCTCTACGCCAGCCTGTGCCATCTCCTGAGACCCGAGGGTGTTTATGATATACAGTAGGCACTTCAATCTATATATGTCCTCTCCTGCCTCGGATAGAAGCTGTGAAAATGGGGTTGGAGGCATAACCGGTGGTGACATACCACAGGGAACATGAAGTCTATGCTGTATGGCCCACAGATGCCTCTGCTCACAGGCCCTCCTCCATGTCCTCCTCCTGCTTGGCTGCCAGACACCCATACAGCTCAGGGGCCGTATACAAAGAGAAGCTCACAATGTTATCTGTGTCCTCTGCCTTTCCTGTGCCCAGTCCATCATCATCTATTTATTTATCCCGATCCTGAAAATAAAGAGGGAAATGAAAACACACCTTTTTCATTATTTTTTTTCTTCATTCAAGTGCTTTCCAGCTGACTAAAATTCATATTTATGCTAATATGCGGCACCTCTTTCCGCCTCTGCCTCACATGGGAGATGGGAGCCAGGCTAGAATTAATGACATTGCATCGGCAGTAATGTTTGCCGCGTTTCATTAGCTGGTATATCTTTAATTTCCAATAAACACAGTAATTAGGGGAGGTATCCGCGGAGACAGGCCCTGGCAGGCTGCTGCCGTGGTAACAGCTGTAACCGAATCTGCACAGAGGTAACAGCAGTCAAGGAGGACTTTCAGCTTAACCAAATCCTGCCTCGCAGTGGGAAGGGCCTCGATTCAATTATATGAAAATGAAGCCCACCACAGATATCAGTCAGGCCGTTCGTAGAAAAGTGAGAGGAAAGGAAAAAAACATGTGCAAGAGCATCTGCAGAAAAGACGGACCCATCCATATGTATATATACCTATATGGTATTCAAATAAAAAATTCATCCATATTTCAAAACTGATTTTTTTTCGCACTTCTATAAAAAATCAAGCACATACATAAACGCAGACTTTCATTTCACCTTTTTTCTTTAACACCCTGCTCAAAGCAGTATTTGCCTTTGCTTTAGCTTTCAAAAGCCTACTCTTTCAAAGAGCACTTAAGAGGGAGGGGAAAACATTCACAGTATGTTCCAAAAATCAGCCCCTCACATATTACACAGTCTCTTGCTCACTGTGAGCACAAAGGGCAGTAGAATGGATTAATCCAACACATTATAGTCAAAGGACTAGTGAGACTCATGTACAGAGAGGCAATTTACCATCCTGACCTTTCAATCTTTAAAACGTTCCACATATCCCTCCCCTCCCCCTGCACACATACTTTTGAATGCTCTCCTCCAACGCAAGTGCTGCAATCATCTGAGGATTTCTTCATCTCAACATGACTTGATGAACAGAGTGAGATAAAAATGGAGGAAGAAAGAACGTCAGAAAGAGTAAAGGGGGGGTGGGGGGTTGGGTTGGGGAGGAGGACTAGATAGGAGAGAGATATAATGACAGAGACAAAGAAGTGAGAAATTCTCCCTGAGAGGGGATACGGGCCAGGTAACCGAGTGGCATGCTGCAAAGGAGAGGAGAGCTGTAATAGAAGCTGACACTGCCTGCATTCCCAGTTCTGACCTCCCAGTCAGAGTGTCCTGTTTATTTAGAGACAAACAAATAGTGAACCACAAAGAGCTAATAGGCTGTGCTAGGTACTCAAACTCAGTCACCCCGGTGCAAGACGAGGATGCTGAACACAAGCTGAATGGCACCACGATCACAAAGTGAAAAAAAACAGACACGTCTGCATTTCAGCTCTACACAGCACATTTCTCTGTAGATCACTTAAAAACGGCATTTGGATTTGAATGTGAAAATGCTGCTACACATTTCATTTGTTGTGTATCCTCTCTCAAACAAATCATATGACAAGCCAACAATAGATTGATCCTACTGATAAAGACCAAAGACCCCCAGTGTTGTCCAATGTATATTTGACAACACATAATTGAGCCACTTTGCTCTGGGCACTATATCAGTCCCACATACATCATCCTGCTGCTGGAAATATGGATTAGAGCACTAAATGTGTATTAATCCGCAGCTGGAAATAGTTCCCTACACTGTTTATTCACAGCTAGAGTAAACATTTTTATATTATGAAATAATTTGTGTTAATAAGTGTTTTCAAAGATTTAAGTCATGAGCCTCGTCTTTTAGATGTTAATCACAAAACAAAAATGCTTTATCTTTTCCTTTACATAACTGCTAGGTTTGCACAATTACTTGTATTTGCACATCCTTACATCCTTTGTCAGTGCCATATCTGCCTTTGTTCAACAAATTCTGTCCCTCTCCTCCTCTTTTCCAGTAGACCAGATCAGAGGGAGGATATAGAAAGGTTACAGCTCACCAGTGGGTCCCTGGCAGCCTCTCCCGCTGACCGCCATAGAAGCAGCCTCTGCTTCCAGGTTATGGGGGCCCCCAGAGCTGCCTTGCTTCCCAGTGGGCTCCCCAAAAGCCCCAAGCCCAGTCTGGTCTCCCAGCATGCGGGATCCATAATGTCAGACATCTCCATATCCCCAGTAATCACCAGATCAACTGGAGACTGTGTGCTGGGCTGTGATTAGCGACAATGGCTTACCAGTCCTGTTCAGACTTCACACAGGAGAACAATAAGAGTTGACGTCTCCATCTGCTGCCATGAATTACCACCGTTGCCTTCCTTCCCTCCCCTCACTGGGAAGAGATTCACAAGGAAGGGAGGAAGAGGAGCTCACTCATTTTGGAAAAGCTTGCACCCTAAGTCAGAAAGCAGCAGGCTCAAGCTGTGCCTCTTCACCCTCCCATCTCAGTTGATCTTTGGGTGAGCATATGGCCTGAGAGTCGAGAAAGTGCAGCATCTCGGCAGGCTGGATTAGGAATGGAGTAACAGGCTGCAAGGGAGTGGTGATGGGCACTTTGGCTGGAGCATGCCGTAATCTACCCAGCAAGGCAGAGCACAGATGCTGGGCCAGGCAGGGAGGCTCACTCCTCGTTAAGGGTCCATTACAGAAAAGTCCTCGTTAAAGAAACACCACTGCGAGGAGAGACCTTCCGATAGATGAGCAGGAATGGAGAGGAGAAGATTTGATTAAATAATTAATTAATCGCCCCACCATTTTCGATGTGATCATGTCTCCATTTCTCTCATTAAACGTGCAGCAAACCTGGGTGGGAGGACCAGCTTAAATCCAAACTCATGAGCTCAAAACCTGTTTTTTTTTTTCTCTGTTGCACCTTTTGTTTGACTAGATTTTACCCACATTTTCCATCCGTGCTTCCTGACAGGCTTATTTGAGAAAATGCCTTTTGGTTAGCAAAGCGAGGAGATGTGGCGCGGTATGAGGGGGGAGAGAGGTCCGAGGAATTGTGCTCATTGAGCACTGGGGAGGATGTTAACATGGGGCCCTGGCACCTCTGCCAAAATGAGTTAGCCTTACTTGATGTTTCAGTGTTGATTAAGAGACAGGGTTGGGAATAGGTTTCAGCTCTGTTCAGTGAGGGAGCAGCAGGTGCAAGTTGGGACAAGCCAAAGCGATGATGGTGTTGACTAGCATCAGTCTGTACACTGAAACAAATGTCTTCCCTAACAGGCAATTGATCACAGCACGAGCATAGAATTGTTGCCTTAATAGCAAAGGTGGATTATTATTCAGTTGACTTTTTCTACTAATCAGCTTTTTATATACTGGTTAGGTTTATTTATGGAGCATTAGCTACTGTAATGAATAAAAGTTGAAATGTTTTTTTTTTTTTACTATGCAATCTTAATACAGTATGTAAATGATGAGTTTTGATGGCATCCAATGACTGGAGAACCTTTTGGCTTTTCATTACACTTTGGCTCAGCTTTCACGCATTTCTTGTGAATAAACAGATCATTTAATGACAGGGGAGATTTGTGTGTTGACATTAATAAAAAACATTGCTGTGGAAGCGCAGCCTCTTTGAATATAAATGTATATATGTTAAGAACTGTTATTATTATTAGCAACCCACGCACTCCCTTTTTGAACGGCTGTCCTGTCTAGAGAAGAGATGAATGTGGTTACAGTAAGCAAACAGCCTACCTTCAAATAAACTCATTATGAAGTTAAGCCTGTGAATAAATAAAGTGAGAAAAGTATTCTGCAAGACAGGGCAGAAAGAAAGTTTGACTTAATTCCAATGTAATAATCAGTCAGTTTTTAACAGAATGAAATTCCCAAACCTGGAACTTTTGGAGTTATGTCACCCTACAATCCAATTGGTGCATCAATTTTAACAACAATAAGATTTAATGATCAAATGCAATTTGATAACATTTCTTATAGACATTTTCTGCAGTGTAGAAGCAGGAGGAGATTCTCTGGAGGAGCACGTAGGCCAAACTGATGTAAGGAAGATTTTTCCTCTCCCTCTTTTTCACTGTAACAACCTCCCTGAGCATTTCATAGCTGCATATGCTGCTGCTTAAAGCACCGCTGAGATTTATGCCGTTGTCAGCTCACAAGGGTGCAATCAGGAATAAAGATCCCATAAACCCCTCTGATGTGTCCACAGGTACAGCAGTACTAGGTTATTGCTGATGGCGGATGAAAACCACGTAAGTGTATGTTTGTTTGTTTTTTTTTCTTTTCCTTATTTGAAGTGAAAGCTTACATAGTTAAGTTCTGAGTGACTTTCGTGACCTGGAGACTTTTGAATCCTGATTAAACCTCATGGCACAATTTTAAAACGCATTGGCGTCAACAAAAAAAACATGTTTGGCTCTCCCCTTCTTCATCCAGCAATGGCAATATGCTAGTTGAGGACAAGGCAGGGACAGGGGGGGAGAGAGAGAGAAGCCATAAAGATCGCAGACTGCCAGAGAAAGAAAAAGAGATTAGGATGGATGAGAAAACATGCACATCACGTCAAAGCTTTAGGCCCCTTTGTTTTAATCCTAAGTAATGCTGATTTCCTCTGGGTTGCTGAGGTTGCCAAGAGTGCAAGTGTGTGTCAGTGTATGCATGCGTATACAGCACGCGTGTATGTGTGTGTTTAGATTGTTTGTCCACTTGTGAAGTCAAGCCAGGTTGGCATCTGCTGCGCTGCGTACGCCACTAGTGTGAGTCTGCATGAATGTGTGTGAGAAACGCTCTCGGACCCCGCGGATTATCCAACGTGTCCTGTGTTGGTGTGTCATGCGTATATGCGCGTGTGTGCCCACCTGGCTATCTCACAACGGGTTACATAAGTACGTGCGAACCCTTGAGGGGACTCCCCGGCTCTGAGTCCAGCTGGCACACTGCTCCCGCTCCTAGCTTTGCCTTTCAACTGCATCAAACAACTGACTTTACTTATCTCTTCCTTCACCTGTACAAAATATTTTTTTTGTTTGTTTGTTTGTTTTCTTCGTTTTAATTGATTTATTTGTTCTCCAGATAGTCTTAACTGGGGTGACTAACGGGGCTTAGCTGAAACAAGCCCACATCGCTGCTGAGACAATTCACTTTTTCATTCTGTATTTTCATGGTGAGGTTGTCTGTTGTTACGCCTGGCTAGATAGTATCTGCCCGATCCAGCCTGGCTCAAATGTGTGGTCAAACCTGCGCAAGGAGAAAATAAAAATAAGAAAATATCTGTAACTGTCCGTGTGCCTGTGCAGTTTGATGACTGATGGGGAAAGTATTTGCGTGAAGGCCGCGGTATGAGAGGTGTCTCGGCCCTGTCTGTATGAGATTGCAGAGTAGTAATCAAAGAGGTGGCACATCTCGGGCTGAGCTAGGGTTGCACCGCAAACACCCATCCACACACACCCCCTCCCCCCTCCCCAAACCCCCTCTGGGCCTCTCAAGGGCCGTCTATCCCACTCCATCGCATCACTGTAGCGACAGCTCTCCCTCGCCTCCCCATCAATCCCCTGGCCAGTCGCAGCTTCCCGATCGGAATGCCAGCTCCTCAGCCAGTCAGCAGCTGCCCAACAACGCCAGGCCTGACAATCGCTTACCCAGCCGGCTTCAAGTCTGTCAACCCTGGGCCTGTCAAATTACTGTCAGCGTAAACAGTGGTGGGGGAGGGGGGCCGGGGGGGGAGGGGAGAAAGAAAAGAGGAAGGGGTGAAAGTGGATGGGAAAGGAGTGGAGAGAGCAGGATGGGGCACGCTGGGTGGGATGAGATGGGGAGAGTGTCACGCGCAGCCACACATATATGCGCGCACGGACACACGCGGCTCTGACATATATATCACTCTCGCCCCATCTTCTTCTGATGCTGGCACCCGCTCGCTCCCATCAATGTCTCCCTCCCCTCTCTTTTCCCCATCTTTCTTTCAGGTAATTCCCTCGGTCACATCAGTCCCACTCATCTCTCTGTGCGTTTCCTCCCCCCCATTCCTCCCCCTGCCCCGCCGCCACACATGTTCCATCTCTATCCCCCAGTCTCAAAGCACCAGCTCAACATCACTTTGATTCAAAAAAAAAAAAAAAAAGAGGAAAAAAAGAAGAAAAAGAAGAAGACGAAGAAGGAAGAAGTAATGGGCAGAAAAATGAAATGACTTTCTGGGCCCTCACGTAAAAGTGTGGCTCGCTCTTCGAGACAGGCAATATTCCCTCAATTATTGCCACTCACAGAATCCTCGTCGCCAGTGGATGAAGTTTTAATTCCAGGCCTCCAATAAAATGGATGCCCTAGATATAATGTGGAAATAACCTCTCAATGTTTCAGGATTTGCATGACAGTGAGCTGTACATGTGAGCGCTGCACACATGCTCTCCACATGTGAAATGAGTAGGAGATGATCGAAGCTTCATATTGATCTGACAAACTGCCATGGGCTGTGAACGCCAACCTGTCTTTTTCTTCTTCATAACGGTGGAGTCTATCAACCCTCTATCATTTACATATTCAACACCACCTCTGTATGAGACTGTGGTCTGGGTATACATGAGCCAATACATCAATAATGTCTTAATCAGTCCTGTGGCTACTTGCTAGATTATCATCTAGTTATAAGATAAGAAATATTAATACGCCTAAATGTGAATGCAGTGTGAACATATCCATATAGCCAGTGGGTTAAACACTAATAGGATTCAACTAAAAAATAAGGATTGACTGTGTAAAATCTTATTCTGTTTTACTTCTATTAGTAGTTCTAACTTGATGTCTGGTTCTTGTTCTTCTGTTCTGACTCTTGTATATGTCCCATTAAAAGTTGTTGTTCTAATGGTATTTATATTAATTATAGTTCTAGTTCTTATTCTACTTTTGGTTGGAGTTCTACATCCTTTTATTTTAGTCTGCTTTCACATTTCTCTATAGTTTTAAAAAGTAATGTTCCCAGCTCCAGCTCGTTCCAGTTCCAGCCATAGTTCTAGTGTTATTTCCACTGTTAACTCTTGAACCGCTTTTAGTTCTAGTGTTATGTCTGTTAATACTTATTTTGTGTCACCTGTTCTTTTTCTAATTTATTTCCATTTTTACTTTGACATCCAGTTCTATCCAGTTTTGGTTCTAGGCTGACAGGTTTTTTAGGCCTTGTGGTAATATACTTTGTACTGCATTTTAAGATTTAGCCTAGTACTTTGGAAAACTTGTAGTAGTTAGTTCTAGTTCCAAGTTCAGCCCCTTTCCACTACCACACTTTGACTTTGCATTGAGACGCTGGACTAATTTGCCGTAGTGACTAACCTCAGGCATTCTGATTGGCCAGGGGAGGGGAGTGGCCCCGCTGTGCATAGATGAGTGCTCAGATAATTGGTTGAGAGAATTGGGAGTCGTCAGCGGCCGCTCTAACAGAAATGGGTCTGGCCAGCTGAGCTCCCGGCTCCTTAAGTGCCATTTTAACACAGTCATCCCCCCCCCGCCTTTTAATTGCAATCTGACTTTGAGGGCATGGACGTGGCCCCGGCCTTCCATCATAGGCTGACGCAGGCGTGCGTAAGCAAACACACGCATTGAGGAAAAAAATGTGTCAGACCTGTACTGATGATCCACGCAAGACATGCGTGCTCACATGCTGACAACAGAGCAGAAATCTTTCAGAGCCACACTGCTGACACACTAGAGGGAATAAACATGGCAGAAAATTAAGCTTTGTTTCTGACTCAGGGAGAGAGAGAGTGAGCGGGGGAAGAGAGAGGCTTTTGTCTCGGGTGTAGCTGTGTGGCTGTGGGGATCGATAGGTTTAACCAGCAGGGGCTTGGGTCTGTGGAGCAGGAAGAGACACAGGCAGGAGGTTGAGGGCTGGGCAGAACAGCCTGGAAATGCTTTATCACCACTACCAGCAAGGCACTGTCTCCCATCAGGGGCGCAAGAAGCTTAGGGGCTTGAGAGGCTGCTTGTACGTGTGTGTGTGTGAGAGAGAGTGTGTGCCGTGCAGGGATACCTCTGTGTGAATACATGAACTGTGCGTGACAAATATTACATTATCGTCCGGGGTGTTTCACTTGCATGCTGATATTGTTTGATTCAACCTGGCATCTGTGAAAGACCTCAGGAAAGCCCTCCGCTATTGTTTCTGTTTTGCCCTCCCTTACCCGGCCAGGTTCAGATGGAGCCATCAGAGAGAAATGAATCTAAACTGTCTGGAGGAGGAGAGGAGAGGAGTGAAGGGAAACGCAGAGAACAGGAGAAGAGAAAAGAGGAGATAAAAGGCGAGAGGAAGCCAGGTGAAAACTGTAGGCAAGACGCGCTGCCTCTCCGCACTGATATTAGCTGAAAGACCAAAAACTGCTGTTATTCCCCAGTCCATCCTTCTTTACTATCAAAGAAGGAGGTTGCTAGAGAAGAGAAGAGAAGAGAAGAGAAGAGAAGAGAAGAGAAGAGAAGAGAAGAGAAGAGAAGAGAAGAGAAGAGCAAAAGGAATTTGAGGGGAGCTGACATGCAGAGGAAGGTGGATTAGACATTTAAACAGGAGTGGAGAAAAGAGGAGAAGACAGTGGGGTTGTGGAAGCAAGAAGAAGTTGACGCTACATGCTGACCAGTCACACTTTAGCGCCCAGGGCCTGTTGGTGACAATGAAGGGTTGCAGCTGGGTACAAATGCACTGTGACTGCTATAGTCGGGTCGAATCGTTGCACCAAATGGTGCAGGGCATGAAATCAGATATACCCATGCACAGATCACAAATCAGATTACCACCTGATGTCATCTCTGCAATTTGCATAATTTTTTATTAAATATTTGGGGAAAAAACTCTTCAGAGATATAATTGTGCTTGCTGAGATTTAGACAAGGAGATCACTGCACGTTAAAGAAACACAAAAAAAACAACAAATGAATCCCATGTGAGTTATTCATCTCAAACACCGACGGTTTTGGTCTCTGACAATTGTATTCATTAAGCCAGACAAGTCATACAGTAATTGAGCAGAATAAGTCGGCCTAATGTCTTAGTCCTCCAAACAAACAATGTTGTCATAATTTGTTTTTAATCGGATTGTGTTGTTTTGGCTGATAAAATATGCTAACTTGCATTATTATGAGTAATGAGAGGAGAGGAACTTACTGAGCAGCGCTCCTCTCCCCAAACAGCAAAAGAGACCGATCGTGTTTGTACAGTAGATGCAAATCAACATGTCTTGCTGTTTATTGATTTACGGGGACGGAGGACACCGTCTGATCTGGATGCTGCTGCCTTTCAGCATGATTTTTGCCTTTCACCTGACTTAGACTAGTTCTGTGCTGTGATCCCACTGTTTTAATTAAAATGCACTCCTCAGCTCAATATTTGGATTAGTTGAGGTTTAAGCGCAGACTGTGAAATTTAATTTGATGATATTTTCAGCTATATCAAATGAACAGGTAAACAACGTGAGACCTTTCACATAATCCTCTCTATTTCCAAGTGCCATTTGGGTTGTTAAAAATACCTTTAATTGTATTCATTGTATGTATTGTATGTATCATTGTATTGTATATGTGCAGGTGTGTAGTGTACACCACTGCACTCTGCTTTGTGAAACCATGACGTCCACTTGTGTATGTACTGTGGTAATGGTGACATCCCGGTAACTTTCCCACATTGTGCTCCAACTGTGCTCCTGAATCCATTGCATGTGTTTATTCCATTTAAAATCAAATATATGCGCTTGATGCTTTTTCTAATTATGTTGAGAAAGAGTGTTATCACAGACATCACCCTGTTACGTTCAGGTCCTGTAATAACATTGCATTAACAGGTAGAACTTAACTTTTAAACAACCAAAATGCAGTTGGTGTATGGCAACAGTAACTGTGGAGCTCAAATAATCACTTTATCCAATTTGCCGTCAGTGTTGCAGTCTGTGTAATTTCTATTTACATAGTAATAGTCTGTCAATTCATGTTTGCAGAGGCATTTGGGATGGGGATATGAAGGTGCAGAAAAACAGCTTATCCTGAATAAAACATAAATTAGGAAATGCGCTTTAACTTTCACACTGAAAAAAGCATTTACATTACATGTTAATGTACATTATGAGATTCAAGCTCTTGCCTTACTTTTCCAAATCAGTCAATGCCATGTCAGAAACAACTAAACAGTTGACTAAATGAGTGCAAATCAACAAGTGTCTGAGCTGTCAAACCTGCCTTAACACACCAGGAACCCCGCTCAAACACTGACATGAATGACTTAAACAGTTTGCACTGCGCTCTAATTTTCCTATTTAACTCTGTGGGTAAAATGAGAGAACAGGATCAACTGCCAAGACTTGTTTCTGTCTATCTTAAAAATGGCACTAGGCACAAAAGTATTCAAAAATGTGTGTGGGGGGAGGGAAGTATTTTTGTAAAAATATGCATGAGCATGATTATTTGAAAATGGTTTAAAGATCTGTTTCCATCCAAATAATTTTGGCACATTGTAAAAAAACGTGCTGCACATTGAGGGGGTGTTATTGTACAGCTGTTCCGAAGACTAATCCAACAAGTGTTAGCGTCACAAAACTGCAAACCGAACATAACCGCAGACTGTATGTTTCACAAGCTCTGAAAGAAATAGACTGCACGTGTGGGGATTATAATCATGTGTCCTTAAATACCCTGTCAGTCATCAATTTTGTTTTCTCTTTTAAGGCATACATCACTGAAAAAAAGCCTAATTAAATGTATGGAAAGATATAAATTGTTAGAAAACAAGGCAATGCGAAATGACCAGCTTTGAGGCAAAATAACCATAAAATGTAGTTGAAAAACTCAAATAAGATACATGTTTTACAATACGTGTCTTAGTCTCATACTACTTACTATTACTGTATGCCCTGGGACCTGTACCTAAGGACCAAGCTCAAACATTACATAAATTTACCCTCTTAAATGAAAATTAAACTATCGGCTAATTAATCAGCTGCAAAAAGAAATGAGATGATAATAAGACATTTCCTGTGCTTGAGGTCTGAAGTCAAAGTGGATCTAAATAACCCTGAGGTAAGGCAAAGATAGGACCTGGGCAGCTTAAAGGACTGATAAAGGTTTTACCTCCATTACAGGGGCTAAGACGAGGCTCGGGCCATTGCAGCTCTGGATTCCAAGCACGCCTCTGATTTGTCAGCTCTGGGAGAATGCTGTAATAGTGAACGTAATGGCACAAGGAGGGTTGTTGTTGGAGTGTGTGTGTGTGTGTGTGTGTGTGTGTGGAGAGAGGTGGGATGAGGTGTGTTATGCGGAGACAGAAGGAGTGAATGACGGTAGAAAAATGTCCGCAGATGGATGCTGAAACAGCCATACATCCTCGTTAGACCCCCCCGTCTCCCAGCGGCCAGAGCGGTCCCCTCATCTCCCGCACACACACGCACACACACACACGTGCGCTCATACAAACACAAACACACACAAGGCGCGGACATCCATCACTAACTATATGTACTGGATTGGTTTCAGAATTCCTTCCTTGCTGATGAAGAATTTAATGCTCACATGAAAACACAGAGGAACACACACATGCTGAGAGTCAAACTTCACCAAGCTATTTTGGTCAAGCTTTTTGGTCTTAAATCAAAGTTTCATTCAAACTGAAATTTTATTCTGATAAAAAAAAACTTGAAAAAAAATGTTAGGGACCACCCAAATGAACAGAATTCATTCAGAGTGGAATATGTTTGTGTGTATACTTAATTGTTAAGACATTTTGATAAAAAAAATTGTAATAGCGCTAGTGGAAAGAGCAAAGAGTCACGAAAGCCAGAGGGATTCATCTTCTGGGGGTCATGAATGTCTGTAAACAATTTCACACCAATATATCTCACAGTCATTAAGATAGTCCAGCCTGGACCAAAGTGGTGGCTGATCGACCGACTTCACGTCCTTTGGAAACATTCCACTCAAAGAAAAAGTCTATTGTTGAAAAGTTAAAGTTATCTGTCTTTGTACCCAACATTTTTGGCACAAAATCTTTTTACAAATACCCATCCCTTCACACGCAGCACGTGTGCATATAAATGGAACAGATATTGCACAAGGCCTTACAAATACCTTTCTCGTCTTACATCAACACCATTGCAATGATCTGTTTTAATCCTCACATGTCCTCCATCCTGTCCTTGAGTGTACCAATCTGTATGCTCTTGAAAAAAAAAAAAGATGAGGGGAAAAAAATGGCTTTGACACCAACTGCCACCCTCTCTCTTGCCCAGGAGATACCACCCACCCGCCACCCCACAGTCTGCACTGGAAAATTCACCCCGCAGCTTCCCCAGCAGCCCACCAAGCCGTGTCCTTTCCCATGTCGTCACCCCCTCCTACGTCTACCCAGAGCGCCAGTCACTTGCCCTAAAGAGAACTGGCAGAACTACAGTGAGGCAAACAAAGATACAAATGGCCGCCCCGGACAGCTCGCGCTCGCATCTGCATTCATTACCTCTCATTTTTGCGAAACACAAAAGCCTCTCACGGAGCCGCCGTTGCGCGCTCATGACGGGCTTCGCAGTGCCCGTCACACCGGCCTTCGGGGCTCACGGCTTCCACGGTTGAGACAGTCAGAGGTCAGTAATGAATATACATGTGTGGTCTGCAGCAGGCATGATACTGGGAGAAATAGAGCGAGGGAGGAAGATGAATATTGAGTTAACGTGCTGAGCAGGGTAGGGCTACATTCCCAGTTCCCCAGTCACAATGTCCTCTGCTGTTAGTCTCAGTCTGGCTTGTGAACATAAATATTTACACGGCTGTCACGATCAGGATTTATAGGACATTCTCTGCTCTTCCCGTAAGAGAAATATAAAGTATGCTTTATTCCCTCTTTTCTTTTGCGGCGTTAAGGTTCCTTTTGCACAATGGCAATGAAATTCTTGTTTGCTCTGGGATGTCTACGCAACCCTGTTTTCTCTGTATTGTATACTGAGTGCACAGGGTGTGAATATTGTCTCATTATATTGACAGTTCTCATCCTTGCCAGTTTCAATAACCAACATTCAGCAAAAGAAGTGCTGTAATATAAACAATTTGGATATTTCCAACTGGTGGGCTGCTGAAGTGAGGGAGAGGCAACAGAGGCAATAAAACACAGACAATATACTTATTGCCTTTCTTTGTAATACTGGATGCAATAACAATACTGCAGGCTAACCTGTCTGATGTTTATTTTTGCGCTGCTGTGTGTGTGTGTGTCCAGACAAAGTCTAAATGTTTGTGACCATTACTGGAATATTCTCAATAGACGCGGCACCAATGCGAACACCTTTCTCTTTCTTTCTTTCTTTCTTTCTCTCTCTTTCTTTTTTTTCTCTCTCTCTCACCTACTCCTCTTCCTCCTGATTCCA
>JBAJHX010000001.1:17329668-17343850 GCA_037176925.1 Amniataba percoides
TCTTTCTTTCTTTCTTTCTTTCTCTCTCTTTCTTTTTTTTCTCTCTCTCTCACCTACTCCTCTTCCTCCTGATTCCATCCTAATCTGCCAATGCCAAATCTATTTTGTCATGTAACTCCTCTGATAGGTTGGCATGTAATTAACTCCTTGGCATGCGCTGTGGGTTGTCATTTGCATGGTAATAAATCTCTGCTCCTTACTGTAGGTGGGGGAACGCACAAGGCTGTGTGCTTTGCTTCAGCAAACATCCCTGTCTAACCCTTATCAACTCCCCCAACTCCAACCTGTTTGGTCCGAGAGGCGTAATCGTCATTTCCAGGTGACAGAGTGTATTGATTAAACACTGCGTTTAGTTTTTATGAATGTATTTAAGGGAGAGCTGTGGCAAATGAAGCTTTTGGACGGCTGACTGCTATTAATCCGATGGCGCATTTGGAGCCTTGTATTTATTTGTTCCTACAGGCCTTCTGCCATCCATTACGGATTCATTTCCTTTTGTCCACTTTATCAATTGCGCGGCTCATCTTTCCTGGAGATCCCTGGCTCTCGCCCAGCTATTTCTTATATACAGTGTGTCGGCCAAAGCCACAAAGAAGAGGCCAAGCCGATGAGTGTGTGGGATGTGTAAGTATGTGTATATTTGCGCACATGCACGCACACAAATAACAGGGCGAAGAGATGAGGCATTTGGGGCAAGAGAGGGAGGAGGGTGTGTGTGTGTCTGGGGGGGGGGGGGTGATTATATGTGTGTGTTTTGAGAGATGGATGAACGGAGTAAAGATTGCACTCATCTGTCGTGGTACAGTGCTCCCATCAGGTCTAATGAGTGTGCCGGGGTGACCTCAGTCTCGTAGGTTCACAGGCCTGATTAAACATCGTCTCCGAGCCGGCTCAGGGGATGCCGGGCAGACCAGCAACCGGCTCCCCGCTCTCCTCTTCCCTTCTTCGCCTCCTCCTCGCTCTCTTTTGCTCCCTTCCATCGTCCTAATGGCTCCTTCTGATCTAGCCCCATTTATCTCTATCACCCCCCCCCACACACACACACACACACACACACACACACACACACACACACACAGGCATCTCCTCACCCCTTTCTACCCCCTGCTTCACTTCTACCAGTAATACCCCCTTTCTTTGACCGTCATCTGTCTTTATTAATATTTGCTCTCCCGGCGTGTGTTTGCAGCTCATACGTTTGACCGGTACATGTATCCTTTTGACTGTCATCAGAGCGCGTATGCGTGCGGCTCATGAGCTTCCAAAACCAGACTCCAGCCATTTCTTCGACTACCATCCTCTTTGTGTTTATTCAGAGCTAGTAAGCCGTAATGAGGCTGAGGTTGAGGGATGATGATTAACTGCAACAGGATCCAGGAACTGGCGTAACCCGTGATAAGACAGCTTTCTGCGGAGACTTTGATTTATTTGGCCGTAAGGTGCAGAACATCGGCCGTCCCTCTGAGCTGGAGGCCGTGTGGGGTCACGAGTCGGAGACATGCAGTTAAGACGCAGCCAGTCAGCGCGTTTTAATCTTTCTCTCCTCACTTTGATCTCAGTAACTTCAGTCGAAGCTTGCTCAAATCATCACCGAGACATTTTAAAGGGTTGCAATTAGGGCCAAATAGCCCGTCATTTATCAAGCTCCTTTCATGTCCACCATTTTATTTTATGAAAGCAATCGATTGTCTCTGTGGTGTGGAGGTGCGGCCCAACCTCTGCTTGTGCTCCTAGGTAAAAGCAATGAGTGCAGTCAGGCCATCGCTCCAGCAGCGAGCGAGAGAGAGATAGAGGGTGATTTGGCCGGCTGGAACACCATGACCGACAGTTCTTTCGCATTTACACCAGAGTAATCAGACAGCCCAGTCTGGTAAAAATATAGCAGCTAGTCAAAATGCCACGGGCTCGGGGCATCTGTGTTTGCTTTCAGGGTGGGGCTCGGCAGTTTGAGGAAGAGAAGGAGAAAAACAGACAGAGGTCAACAGAAGGAGAGAAAAAAGGATGGAAAGGAAGCGACGGCAGTAAGGCAGCAAACAAAGCCAGCGAGTGCTACTGTTGTGCGTTGTTTGTCTACAGTTTTGTGTTATTTACATCACTGCTCCAGAGGAGTGCGTGGCTTCTTCGCAGACAGACGGCGAGGGAAAGACATGTGGCCGACACAGACTTAGACAAAGAGAGAGGGAGGCTGCACACATACAGCAGCTACACACACACACCGACACGCAGGCGACTGGGATTTGTTCATCACAGCAAAAGTCTATTCTGAAAGTGATGTACAAAATGAGCGCTGTTCATCGATATTTAAATCCTCAAACTATGGAGTGAAATGTGTTTAATACATAAGTCATGCGTGCTTTCTTTAAAGAGTTGCTCTGCAGGAGGTTTTCATTCATTGCAAGTAATACATCAGTCTTCGCATGCATATTTATCAGCAGCCTATATTAATAAATAAATAAATGCCAAACGTCTGCACACATACACCAACAGGCAACTATCGTATATCCACAGAGTGTGCATCTCCACGTGCAGACGCACACACTGAGACACACAGAAGCGGAGCAGAGCTCCAGCAGTGCGGGGCAGGAGAGGAGGCTGCAGGGCCCTGACCACATAATCATCTCCTAGAGAGTGATCATCAAGGCCTTCAACATCACTGCACAAATACACCAACCTTGGACCCCCTGGTATGAAGGGAAGGAGGAGGGGTGAAGACAAGAGTGTTTACAGGAAAAAGGGAGGGAGAGAGAAAATAAAAAAGAGAGAGACGAAAGGAGGGAGAGAAAAAGGAAATTAAAAAGTGGAAAGCAGAGGCAAAGCAGAGGGAAGGTGGGTTGCGGGTTTACAAGGGGGGGGGGGTGGGAGGAGGAGACAGGAAGAGAGAATATAAAGCATAGAACTGTAGGGAGACAAAGTGAAAAGAGGAAGGAAGAATGGATAGATGCTATTCTGACGGGGAAGGGGAACGGGGAAAGAAAATTAGGAGGAGAGGGAGATATATGGGTCTATTTTGATGTGTTAGGTGGAGGGGAGGGAGAAAATTGGGAAGGGAGAACGGCAGGAGAAGGTGAGAGGGCAAGATGGAGGTTTGTGTTTGCAGGAAAGAAAGAAAATAGTGAGAAAGAGACACCGAGAGGGAGGGGGGAGAATTAGAGGTGAGAACGGGGGCCGCGTTGACGGGAAACGGAAAAGGGAGGAAAGGAGGAGAAACAGCAGAGGTGGGAAAGAAACATAAAGAGGAAGACAGAAATAAGGGAGAGAGAGTATCTGTTTGCCACGCATGAACGTACAGCAGCGTTGCCCTGGAAACGGCAGCCGCTTGGATTATGAGCTGATTAGTTGCCCTCCTCCTTGAAGCCCCCCCAACTGGGCTGCCTCCACTCAACAGGGTGTGCGCATGCTACCTGGGACACGGTCTGATGAACAATCGCACACACACACACACACACACTCAGTCTTCTTTCAGACACATACATACAATAAACTCAGTCTTTACTCTTGGTTGCCCATTGTATTCACTGTAGCCAATACCTTTCCTCGTCAACATCTCAATCTTTCACTCTCTGCTGGACTCTGCCTCTCTGCCTCTCTGTCTCCCCGCGTCTGACGTGGCAGGGTGCTAATCTTGGCCCTTATCTTTGCCTGCAGCTCTGCTCACATTCCCTTCTCCACAAGCACCTTATCTGCCATCACTGTCAATCAGAGCAGATCGGGCTACCTACAGCCGAGTCCGCTCGACCACCCTCCTCCCCGCCGACCGGCCTCGCTACATGTCCATTACCGCACCCCTCAACCTGCGGCATCCTTCGCATGTGCGTGTACACGTGCAATATTGAGAGCCATTACTAGAAACGTCAATATCTTTTGGCAAGTTTGCTTTAAAATGACTTGTCCCTCTGGCATCTGTCCCGCGCAGTGACCACAAACACTTTCTCCCTTCCTTCGCCAGGGCCTGATTAGCATGTTTGACCACTAAAGTCTGCATCCTTTGGCCGCTAATTACCAGATCAGTTCTTGTAACCTGCTCAGAGCAAAAACACGGGTGAAATTAGATTTTGATTTAGATTTTCCTCAAGGGAACGGAGCCAAAGTGCAGCAGTAATTCAGTAAGCACTGCAGCAAACAGAAGCTCTTCGGCAATCACTATTTACAGGACATGTGTTGCAGGGTCATAAGTGAAAATAAGTTTGCTGTTATTGTCAGTTTTATACATAATGAAAGGAAGAATGAAAGAATAAAATAATTATAAGTGTTCTGGACTAGCCTGGGCTGATTCACAGCAACACAGCAACTTATAATCTCATCATCATGTTTCACAGGAATGACTGCTGAGTTTAATGAGAAAACTAGATGAATTAACAATAAATTTCACTGATGTGTTAATATTTTGATGAGGGACACTTGGGTTAATTTAGTCTAAAACAGCGTGGAGGGTGCTTTTTATGCAAAGTAATTTTAGTTTAGTTAATTTTCTGTGGAGTTTTTTTTGTACCTGCATCATCAGAGAAATAACTGCACATTGTGTTCACTCATTTGTAGTGCGTGACAGTATTTGTCCATTTATTCTGTTTTGAGTTTAGTGTTGAAATAATGTTAATGCTGCCCTTTTGATCGGGTCACTCTTGAGAAAGATATTTTGATCTAAATGAGACTTTTACCTGGATAAAGGAAGGATATACGTTTATGTTTATACTCATTACTACAATTATCATTTAAAATTAAAATACTTCATCAGGATAGCCCTTATTAGTCCCACAGGGGGGGAAATTTTGCACCAGGCATCCTCAGATCAGCTCAACAACTCTCAACAAAGGAAAAAGCCAGTACACTGTAAATAGATACGTGTTGTTAGAGGGCTGACACTGTATAAAAAGAAACCCCCTGACCCGTAATGTTTTCATAGCTGAGCATGTACACATTTGCAACAATGACAGACATGCAAATGAATACACACACACACACACTCCACCCCATTGGCACTTTTCTACAATCAAGCAGGGCCCCTGACCTCCCACCTGTGATCACGCTGGGATCCACCCATCTAAATACTGTGCAGACAGCCCACATTCACACACCCACTCACTAATCAGAAGCGCTAATCCAGACTGCCGGCATTTTTGGTTCACAAGCCTCGCCATGAGGGCAGTCGCACCGCAGGTACAACAAAAGGAGAAAAAAAAATAAAATAGCACAAATCCCTTTTGGGCAG
The DNA here is from genome assembly GCA_037176925.1 of Amniataba percoides. Classification (NCBI taxonomy): domain Eukaryota; kingdom Metazoa; phylum Chordata; class Actinopteri; order Centrarchiformes; family Terapontidae; genus Amniataba; species Amniataba percoides. The sequence continues at coordinate 17,334,875 of JBAJHX010000001.1, forward strand.
GTTTAATATTTTTAGGCGAGGGCACTTTTATGTGGGGGCAGGTGTGCTCTGGCTCCCTAATGCTGAAGTAATTGTAGATAATGGAGTTTTAAGGACAGCTGCTGGTACGGGTTTAAGTAGGATTTGGGTAGAGATTTATGGTGGAGGGAAAATGGGCGGACGGGTGGAAAAGTTGGAGAGGTGCAAAGAGTGTAGGAGGAGGTGGAGAAAGAGATGGAGAGGTTAGAGTGGAGGGGGATCTGCCTCGGCTTACAGCTGCAAAGGTGAGAAACGGGGAGAGGGAGTAAAAAAAAAAGAGGAATGTCTCTATCTTCTTGCAGAAAAAGCTCTGGGATTGAGAGGGTGAAAAAAAAAATTAACTCATCCATAGTTTAGTGTGAAAGAGAGAGAGAGCCCGTCTGGCCCGGTGCTTCTCGAGTAAAGGGGGTTATAGAGGGCACAAGCTGGATGACTAATTGGGGAGGATACGAAATGAGGCTTGACTCAATCCACACCCTTGAATCAACTCTGCCCCACAGTATGCATCAAATGGGCTCCCTAAGTGGTGCTTTTCCATTGATTATACCCTTTCAATGTTACGCTCCAACTCCTTGTTGGAGAAATTTGACAGAAAAAAAAAGAGAGAGAGGAATCTAAAGGGGGCAGTTGAAATACCGGTCAATACTTAGCAGGGGCAAACCAGAAAAGTAGGAAAGCAGAGAGTAATATCATATAAACAGATAGCCATGAAAGCGATTTGAGAGAAAGAGAGAGAGAGAGAGGACAAGGTGTGTAAAAAGTGCGTTTGGCTCGCCGTAAACGCAGCGGTGCGTGGCACTTCGCCTGGCATGGCACTCACACTTTATGAGGTGTGGAGGGGCCGTCTCCCTCGCCTCTTTGCCCGTTTTAATGATACAGTTTAAATGGAAAAGCTGGAGCTTCAGTCGGCACCAAGGACTCCTCTCCCTCTGGTCCGCACGCACAAACCTAGACGGGCATGCATAAATATATACTCACACACATGCATGCGAGTTCAGCCGTGCACACACATCGGCATAACCTCAGGAAATTCGGACTCATTTGTACAAAGTTTTATTTAGAATGAAGCAAAGATCATGAATTAAACCTGAATAAAAACAAACCTAACTCTAAATTAAATAGAATTCAAATAAATTCATTGTCACCTAATGAACAACCTTTTTTTTATAAGGGAAAGTTTAAACATCTATAGTTTTCAATGTGAAGAATAGGACCTGGAGTGAGCAGCCAAAAAAGAATACCACTCACATTCAAACACACACACGCACACACACACACACACACTCTGTACACCCTACACATACTGTATAGATGATCATAGGACTGTGCTAGAGCCTTGGATGAGACCGAGGAGCGACAGCGTTGAAGCCAGCAGGTGAAACTGGCTGTCAGAGCTGTGAAGTCTCCTCAGATCTGCCCTGTGTGCCTGGCCACTGTACAGACAGAAGAGAAGGTTTTTACCCACACCCCTCACCTATCACTGTAACCTCTCAGAAGAGAACATACTGCAGTAATGCAATATTGATCTGACAATGTAGTGTGTGTGTATGTATCCCTGCACAGGTGTGCGTTTACTTGAGATGTGTGCACAGCAGCCTTGTGTACAAGTGGCTGAGCTGTGCGAAGTTTGTTGATGTTTGTTGTATTGTGTGTGTGTGAGTATGTCTGTATGTGTGATAGGGAGGCGACTAAGAGAGCGATGCATTAATAAGCAAGAGGTGAGGTGTTAGCCTCGGTGCTATTTCTGACACCTCACTGTCAGAACTTTCCTTGGCAGTGGCGGGTCTGACTGAACGGAAACTAGCAGGGGTCCGTGCACCCTCATTTTACCTATCGTTCCTTTGTATCATCATCTTGTTCCCTCTCAATATCCTTCTGTGTCACTTTCTACCTGATGTCTGTGATTGCAAAATGTTGTACAAGTTGTCATTATTTGCAGTTACAATAGTACTTAAAACTCATATTACCAAGTGAGTCATGTGTATATGGACATGAAGTCTTTGAATTCATTGATTTATTACAGCGGTAAATTCACAACCTATGCCTTCCTTACCCTCTTTCTAATATGTACTGAAATAATATATATATATATATCTAATATAATATATCTTAAGACAGGAAAGTCATTACATGTACTGTCACCACTGTTGAAATGTTTGTTTTCTTTGTTTTGTTTGTTCGTGTTCTCTTTTTTTAGAATGATGTAGAAATATGAAATTAATCTATAAACTAAATTCATCACTGAATCCAGTGAAAAATGATGTTTAGTCCAAAGACTGAGTTCTGTAACTATGGGTATAAATTAGTTTTTTCTTGAATGATTAGCAATGTTTCCAAAGTTTTTGCTTTCTCTGGATGGGCAAAAACAAACAAACAAACAAACAAACGTCTTGCCAAAAAATGTGTGTAGGACTGCACATTATTTTAGGAATAAAAGAGTAAATCAGCATTTTGTCATTTCTGAATATTTTTGTTTCTTTGATTTTGTCCATAGACAATCCAGGCATGAACTGCTCGAGGAATAACATAAGGCTGATGCAATACATGCTCATATCAAGCAAATGCTCCGTTGCTGCAATTCAGATTGTCCCCAGTAGATGTCCAGTCTTTTAGAAATGTGGGACAAAGATAGTGTGAGAAAGAGACGGATAAAAACTCGCAGAGAGATTCACATTCTGCATGTTCATAATGTCATTGCACTATTTTTTCTCCTTCCCCAGAGAACTTTCCCTTCCTGTTCGCGTGAGTCAGTTTCTGTGAATCAGAGCCTGCAGAGGATAAAGAACCGATATTGCAGGAAAGGAGACAGCAGTGAGGGCCAAACAATGTGAAAGAAAGAAAGGAGAAAAGAAAGAAAGATACATACAGTGGGTAGATTTTGTGTGTACTCTGATTGTGTTGTCTTACTGCACAAAGGACTTTGTGGCACAAAGAGGTACAGCTATTCCACTGCTAAATGATAAAACAAAGTTACTCCCTGTAGTAAAACAAAAGAGACAACTTTTGAAGGAAAAGAGAAAAAAAAGAACAGGGAGGATTACAAGAAATGTGGCCAAGAAAGTCACAAGAAAGTCACAGGAATACCACCGGCTTAAGATAAAGAGACATACCAGTCTCAATCATAGTTTCAGCTCTTTGCAGTGATTTTACTAATAAATTACAAATATTACAATTATTATAGTTACAGACGGATATGTAAAAAAATGCTGAACACAGCTTCAATAATTCCAAACGAGGACAAACCCTTCACTGTCCTCTTGAAAAAGCCAAAATGACTCTGCACAACAGTCAGGCTGGTTCTTACACAAAGAGAAATACAAGCAGTCACGTGCACAGCAGTACACACACACACTACACACACACGGATAGTATAGTATATAGACTGACTCATCGGAGACAAGAAACAGCAGTTATTCCCAGTGCAATAAAACAGGCAGACTAACTAATGGAACCACCCACACACCAAACATACTTTTTATCACACACCACTATCACAAACAAACACACACGCACACGCTCTTTTTGTCCCAGCCCACTCATTGCTCGTTAGCTGCTACATCAGGTGGTTGTTGTGTTTTTTTGTTTTTTTTTCGTGTGTGTGTGTGTGTGTGTGTGTGTGTGTGTGTGTGTGTGTGTGTGTCTGTGTTGCCACTGTGACACAGTCTGGCTGCGGCTTGCTATCTGCTGAGAACGCACCACCAAAAATACTTCACTTAACAAACTCTTCTGATTACAGTTTGACTTTCTCGCCGTCTCCTTCTCTCCCTCCTGTCTTTAATCAGCATGTAAACAAGCGCAAGGTCATTTTCTTCCTTAAACGAAATGGGGGAGATAAGAGGAGCGTGGCGTAGTTAATCCTTTGGACACGCTGATGGAGGAGTTTGTCCTGGTGATGCTCGGGTGTTAATTATGCAAGAATGCATCTCCTCCGATGCTCTTTCTCTCTCTCTCTCTCTTTTTCTCTCTCTCTGTCTCTCTCATGATGACTCATCAGTTTATCTCTTTCCTCTTTAGCTTTTGCTCTCTCTTTCACTTCCTTTCCCCTTTTTTCTGTACCCTCCCAAAAGTATCACACCTCCAGTCACAGATTTGTCACAAGTCCAAAGAGGTGCTTCCAAGGTTTCGTGTGTGTGTGTGTGTGTGTGTGTCACCGTGTGTGCCGATCCTTTTCAAATCAAGCACAAGGTTTGCACTTGTCCACGTGTGATTAACTGCAGTGTTTGATGACTCGGGCTGCCGGAGTGATTTGCTGAACTCAGCAACATCATGTTTTCCTTTTACCTCTTGTTTTGTCTTTGAACAAATACGCGCAGATTGCCTGGATGCCTTCAGTGATTGCCAGAATGAGTTGTGAATTGCAATGAATGGCCACTAACTTACCTGACAGGGAGGAGAGTAGAGGAAAGTGAAAGCATGAAGGGAAATAAAAACTACCAGGGGGATAGGGAAGGTAAGAACTCGAAAAAATTGTTTTCAACGCAGCTGCTGAAGTGAAACACCTTTTCTGTTACTCATTGTGTTGCGCCAGCACCTGTTTCTATTGAAGACATCACGTTGTCTGAAACTAGATGGAGACGTCCTTTGAATATCACAGGACTTTAAAGGTAGATTTACACTTTGATCCTCTAAAATTGAATTGGATGGGAAGTTAATTAGCCAAATCAACAACATTTTGGATGATTTAGAGGTGTTAAAAAAATCTTTGCTCAGATATTAATTTTTGGTTTGTTTTGGATTTCTCTCTCTAGTTATCATTGCCAAACAGCCTGATCTTAATGCACCGGAAACTTTGATGTTTAATTGGTTTAGGAAATGTCATATTCCAGCATGCAGCCTAACTAAGAGACAGCGATCCAGCCCCAGTAAAAGACTAAAAGCATCATTCTCGGAGGTATGACAGCACCCAGGCCTCATTTCCATCCCTCCACTACTATTTGTCAGCCGTCTCCTCTTCCCCAGTGAAGCAGCAATGTTAACAATGCTGTCCCCACATTTACCAGTTCTGCCTCATTACAGCTAAAGAAGTGGATAAATTAGCACAGGAGAGCATGCACGGCGGAGTCTGACTCCACCTGTCAGTGAGAGAAAGATAGTGAATGTGTCGACGAGGAGGAAGGGTGTGAAGGAACTGCTCAGCTTACAAGCTCTCAACACATATTAAAACAAAACGCATCCAGCAAGGCTCATCCTTCCAAAATCATTACCTATGGCGCATGTATTTCGCAAAGAGGCAATCATATTCTGTTATGCAATTTCTCATTTTGTCAATCAAGAATTCCTACTCCTGTATCTATCATTTTAAAAAGTTCTGCAAGCTTGTTTTCAATTTTTGTTGTAGCAATCATGGTGAGGGATTTTTAAGTTCAGCTTCTTGCTATCAGATATTTTGTTAGCACAGATTAAATCACACTTTGAACTATGGGAGGGTCCTTCTAATCGGTCCATGTATCTTCCGTTCATTCAGTTATTTAATTCAATCAGAAAAAAACAGAAAAGGGGGATTTGTAGGAATCACAGAAAATGGATAATAATTGTTTTTCACATTGAAGTGGGTAATCAAATAAACAATAAAGTCAAGAGCAAAAAAAAAATATGTTCTTTCATCAGTATCCACTGAGGGGGAAAAAAACAGAATACCATGTAGTGATTTAATGATAATGAATAAAAAAAGCAATAAACTCATGTCACATATTTTTTCAGTTTTTATTTATTTATTTTTTTTTTTTAGGGATTGAGAGATTGTTCTTGTATGTTGTTATGTATGCCTTTGAGTATTTTTTGTGTTTGGTCATTAACTAACTCGCAATATGTGGTTATTCCCACAAGACCTTCCTCCAAAAATAATCCCAACAACTACCTTGTGTAATTGTGTAAATCCCCTACAGTGTGCCTGTATGTGATCTTGAGGATCTGACCCCCCCTCCAAAGCTGACGAGTTCAGAACTGGGATTTTATTGGTGGTAAGGGATTAAACAGAACAACTCACTTACAAAAAAAGTTTAGTTTTTCTCCATATTTGATTGAACAGATGATCTGATCTTGTGTACTGTTGAGTGCATTTTTACAAATCTTGAATCACATTTAGAGGGAAAAGCAACAACTTTTGTGACTTCACCTTTGTTCCATCTTCAAATAACCGGAGAAGCTGGGATTTTTTCCCCCTGAACAACCTGGACGCCACCTTGTTTTACTGTATTGCAGTATATGTTCAAGATCAAGAGGACAAATGGGCCTAGTTGTTGCCATCCTCTGAACACCAAAACTCTGCTGCCCTGCGGCCTTTAAAAAGCACTATCTCTACTGCTCATTTGTCCGGCGCCTCTGGCCTGCCATCTTTATGGGCTGGTTAAGGGCTCTCTCACAATCAACTATGTTTGCACCCTGTCCACATTTGCTAGTAAAAAAGCCAGGCATTCTGCGATGTCCACCCGCCTGCCTGCCAGGATTAACATTTTGCACTCTCCAAGGTTGAAAATCCCATCAGATGGAACGAAATTAATTTTTGCACAATATTCAGGGCCACCAGCCACATAATAGGAGACAATGCCGAGTGCATCCCTCGATTGTGATTCCATTCACTCCCTAATCGTCAGGATGGCCATGCACGGTGCAGCAGCGTAGTAAATGCTTTCATCCCAGGGGGATTAGAAAAACAATGGCCCTTTTTAATTTCTTTTCTAAAGCGGGCAGCAGAAAGAAAATGATATAGACGTAATTGATGATGAGGAGAGCAGGGGGAGCCTTTGCAGAGGTCTCACGTCCAGTGCCCAGGCCTTTTTTTTTGCTTCATAATGGCAACCGCTCAGGGGCACTGGAGGTTGACAAATCTGGCACGGAGGACAAATTGATCGGCAACAGAACGCAATTTGTCCCTTAAAAGAATGGGTAAAGGCCCTGTGTGGCCTGAGTAATTAGTTTAAACTGCAGCATGTCTGTCCAGGAGTGGACCCGCTGGAGTGGGGCTCAGTATGTCCTCTGATAAGACACCCTGATGCTGCAACACACACGTACACACACAGGAATGTGTGAGGAGTGTTCTCACCTAGAACACTCCTCGCAAAACTCTTACTACTGAATATATCAATTAACACATTGTAAGATAAATAGGAATAATGGAAATGTGCTATGAGGGCATGAAATTTGTACGTGTGAGCTTGCATCTCTTACCAACCTCACAAGTTCCCCTGAGCAGTCACTGTAGAGAAGTCATTTTTCCGGGAACAAAAGTCTGCTTTTAATAAACATAAGAATAAAGCAACAAACTGTTGGAGAACATTTGCACAAATTAATTTTGTTTTGTTTTGTTTTGCATTCATAGCTCTCAGCCCATCAAAGGCGTGTGCGATTCTAGGAGAGAAAGGAGAGAAATGCCGGTTGCTTATTCTCAGCGTGCACTGAGACACAGACAAAGACATATGGCAGGTCTACGGTGGCCGCATCTGTGGTGTGATGCGGGGAGAGAGTGTCAAGAACACGGACGCATTGGTCCATGGAAGTGTGCTTAGTGACACATAATACTGGTATTGCACAATCTTCCCCTGACCCATTTTTGTGTGACACACGCTGAAGTCAATTTTCTGCACTTTTCATGCATGGAAGAAGAGCTAAAAAAAAAAAAGTGAGTAACACAAACATTTTGCTACTCACTTTAGTGGAAACTGATACCCCAAATCTTACCCTTTCAAATTTGAAGAGAAACGCTTCAGAAAGAAGTACTTTTTTTTTTCTCTTCTATCTGCTTCACTGTCGCGCTTGGCTGCCTCGTCATCAATACGGGGGTCAGGTGCTGCTGGCGCTCTCAACTCAGAAACCAAAAAATGTGGATCCCTCCAACAGAAACTTTGACATAGATGACAAGCATAAGGTTGGGGCGCAACCCCACACTCGGTGCCTTCCTCAGAGAAAGTGTGGAAAAAGAAGTGTGGGAGTGAAAGCAGGCGAGAAATGATTAGGCAAGCGAAGGCGTTGGGTAGGGGGAGGCGGGAAGTAGAAGAATAAGGGAGCAGGAGTGAATGAGAAACAAAGAGATGCTGGATCTCTTTTTCCTAGATATTTTTAATTGGCTTTTGGGCTTCAGTAGCACCCAATTAGCATGCTTGTTACATGCGAACACCAGAGTCTAATTGGCCTGAGAGGAGGAAGCGGCGTGGCCCTGAAAGGAGAGAGCAGGACTCATTTGAAGGTTTGTGGCTCTAGTAGCAGCTTGTTGGGAGGCTATTTGGCAAACAATTGTAAAAAAAAACATATTGGCTCTGCATTTGCAGATATTATTTATTCTTTCTTAATGGTAACCCTAACCCTTTATTGAAAAAAATACATATAAATTAACTGCCATAAATTATTTGGTCAACAGCTTACCTGTAGCTACACAAACTGTCTTAAGGTGAAAAGGCAATGTTAATGCACTGTTCATCAACCAATACTGTTTGGCCCGAGACTGTGAGAAAATGGACTTGTAATTAATTAGATCCATGGAGAAATCATTCACAGGCATGACCTAACCTGTCCACATACAGTGCCACGCTGCCCTACATCGGGGGAATATGCTGAATGCGCACGTAAACACAACAGCACCATGAGCTCACCAAGGGCAAGAGGCTGAATCTCTGATTACATTTACTGTACAAACTGTAGCAGCAGGATCGGATGCACGGGACATCAAGAGCTCATTACGCTCTTTACATGCAATTAATCAAACAATGTAAACAAAGCTCGCCTCAGCCACAACAGACAGAGCCAGAGATTCCCCGGTGGCAAGTCAAATGCGGTACTCACAGTACAAGACTCTGTAAATAAAAGAATGTGAATTATGGAAAATTTAAGATTCACAGCCAATCTGGAGATGATGTAAGAGTCGCGGCTCCCCTGCTGAGACCACACACACACACACACACACACACACACACATCTGCCTCCGCTCTGTCTCACTGCTAAGCCTATAGTCTGCTCCTTTTGTGA
>JBAJHX010000001.1:17349835-17388293 GCA_037176925.1 Amniataba percoides
ACTTGTCATTCAAAATGACTTGTTAAACTGGACTTTTTGTGCAGCGTAGCCTTTAATATTCAGGCCAGCTGCGTGGCTGCCTTGGCTCCCTCGCGGTGGTGGAAAATCTGCAGGACTTTAGGAAAGCGTTGTATCCAATAGTGCTGGCTCAGGGGACGTCTTAAGCCCAAAGGACTCAGTGACTGAGAAAGCCAGTTGTGAAACAGATGAGCACTCAGCTTGGAGAACATCTTGGAGAGGCACAACGATACTGTTTGAGGGGAGGTAACAAGGATGTAGCAGCTGCTAGCAGGTTAGGGCTGTCAGCTTAACATCTTAAATTGACTAATTGGCATGGGATTACATTCATACTTCCAAGTTAGCCCATATTTTTGTGACCTTGGTATTAAATAAAATCATGCAAATGGATCGTACAAAAACACTGCTTGCATTGGTTTGTGTTAATGCAGCAGAATGCAAACTGGTTGTCTGCAGTATGACCACAAAAAAATAAAATAAAATAAAATAAAACAAACGTGAAGTTCACTGTAATGTTTTACATTACTTAGGAAGTTAAAGCAAGTATTTTACGTAATTTAAAGTATACACTATGTGTCGTAAATAGGATAAAATTATATAAAAAATATTTGGTTCTATAAAGCTTCAACACTTCCTTGTGCTCATGGTGTACATTATTCATTTTCAGCAAATAACCCTGATAACAGTTAAACCTTCCTTGGTGAATTAACGTTTGAATTAGCCAAATATTAACCAGAAAGTGGAGGAAATAAGCTGGATGTGTAAAAGGGAAGAAGAAGAGCATGGACAAGCTTTTGAAATAAAGGGGTTCAACTGGTGGCTTCCTGTGATGAGCAGGTTAAGTGGGGTGAAAATAATACTTTGGTAATCAAAGACAATTTACCACACTATAATTTCAGTGAGGGACAAAAGTTCAACAAATTATATTTAAGGGAAATGAAAAAGTAAACCCTGCAAACTAGTTCAAAGAGAAAGCGGGAAATGTGAAATGTGCTTTTGCCTTTGCAAGACACGTTTTGGGTAATTACTTAAAGAACCCCCCCCTCCCTCCCCAAACACTTCTTCTAACAGTTTGTTTTTAAATGGAAATTAGTGTGTGCTCACAATTGCATGCATCCAGGCATTAAGAGTAAATTGTGCTTTTTTAAAGCATCAGATACCTGTAATTGAAATAACTCCAGAACAAATTTGTATAAAATTTCAATTCATTAGCAGTGAACTCGTGAATCATGAGCAATTTGCTCTCCTTCGGTCTCCTCACACGTCTAATCCAAGAATGTTCATTAAAGTGGGAAAAGAATGCAAATTAATTTCCAAAAAACAGCGCAAAAAAAATTATGTAAAACAACTATGCTGCTGAATGTGACAGCCTGACCCTCTCATGGGTACTGAGACAAATACGATGTGAGGATTCATCCATTGCTTCGCATTTCTGTGTTAACCACACTATTACCTGCGGAGCATCCTTCCGTCTTTCAGCCGCTGCAGCCATCTACATTCGGAGCGGAGCTGTTCAGAGCGCCTCGCTGTCGGCTTCACACGCAGCCCCCCTTTTCTAATGATCAAAGAGGTCATCTGTAGACTTAAGCTACACCTGTCACTCAATTTACACAAACTGCCAACACTCGTACTGCAGATAAAACCCAACACAAGCACCTGTAACTCCAAGTGGCCGTTACTGAAAGTCTCAGAACTATTTAAAAAGACAAAAACCAAAAAAATAACAAAATTGAATTTCACAGAAAATCACATTAACTGTCTACAAGCTGAAACGACTCTTTCAATGATTTGTTGTTACGTTCTATGAGTCATTTGCAATTAGATATTAGTGCCCTACTGTGGTTTACTTTTGACACTTTTATGCGTAAGAGGGGTTTTTATGTCAATTTGGCAGGCTATTTATAGCCAATTACACTGCGAGGACCTACTGAGGAGAGGAGAATGGATGAGGATATTTAACAACTCTTTGTATCTCTTCCTCCTGGCTGTGTGGTGCAGCTCGGAGTCCCTCCTCTCAGCATCAGAGACGGATTGATAGATAACGCTACTCAAGCAAAAGATTTGCCCCCCACTAACATTCAGCATGTCTGAACAATGCATGCGTTCTGGCACTGACACTAAGTATTATGATAATGTAGTGCTCAGCGAAATGATGGATGTTAAACAGCACGACCTGGCTGCACCACACACTGACGAGCGCCATGCCCGCCAATAGTGTCAAGTCATCCCACGCGCTGCATAAGGCTCCCTGACGACACACAAACTATCAAACCGGCATTAAAGGCAACGGTGTCTAACAACAACGAGGCGGGATATGATCATCTGTTAAGAGAAACAGATGAGAAAGTGCCTTCTGAATAGACACTGGCATGCTGCTACACTAATCCACTGAAGTGTACAGGAAAATGTGAAATGTAAAATTCCCCAGATATTCAGACAAGTCCCTGGAGATAGCCTAAATGCCCAAAGAAAGCACAAAGCACAAAACATCTGTTCAAACTGATGCAGTACAATCCACATGAATTAGTCATGAGCAAACATGACATATTTTGATCTGCCCTTAAATCCATAATTATGGTGCAACTCTGTGTCACAGGACTCGGGCTGTGAAAAAAGGTAGTGCTGCAAATCATCCATTAGGTACGGTTTACTAACTGACGCCAAGAGCCATATACATCATCTATCCGAAACAAATCAAATCTTTCTCAACCACAAACTACGCTCAAAGAGGGATTTGAAAGTAGTAGTCAAACTAAATTTATGGCACTGCACTAAATCTTTATGAACTTTATGTTTTTAGGGATCATGGAGCCAAGCTGATTATACCCTCCCCCACTCTTCTGTCGCTCTGCTATGAGGAATGTTTGTGTTCCTGTTTATGATAAAAATGTGGACTGCATTTGTGAAAGTGTTACAATATCGGGAGCCTCCAGGGCCGTTGGCATATTATGTGTTTTTGTGAACCAAATAAAATACAAGCTACTTTTTAAACCACTGTGCGATACAAATACCTTGGACAAAGGATTACTGCAAAGGCAGGCGGAATGACTCACGCTCCGTACTACTACATTGTTGACGATAGTTACATGGCCACAACACTTCTCTGTGAAGATGAATCCTGATTAATCCAGGCAGAGCAACAGGCAGGTTCAAATTAAACTATCCTCTGGACTGCGAGTTGCAGAGATGTGGCGAGTCAGAAAGGTGTTTCAGCACTGTGACGTGGGATTTCTACTGAGCGGCAGTGAATGTGAGTCATGTGACCCATCTGCCCTTACGTGACACCATGAAATGAACAGGTTGTGTGCAGGCCTCACTACCAACCAGTAGTTGGAGGGTAACCAGAAATGATGAAACCCCTGTGATGAGCAGGATAATATAGACTATATATAGTCCTCATTTATAAAATTGCAGTCCACCAAAGAACGTATAGAGCCTAAAACATTTAACACCTATACAGTAGCTGCATTATCGCCCAGTCTGTTTCAGTCAAATATGATGTATTACTGTGTTAGTTAGATGAAGCACCAGCAATATGTACATCATTTCCTAGTTTAGAGATTTTTTAAACCTGCAATAACTGCAAAAACTGGCCATTGGCAGCAACAGAAATTAAACTTTGAAAATTTGACAACCTTGTCAGCTAACAGTTAACATTTCTAGATGACATGAAACATTAGTATTAGTGTTCATTTGGAGATCCATTTCTGGCCACCTGATAAATGTAGGTCAAATACTGAATCTCTTAATAAAATACATTTTTAACTGCTGATGAATGCTCTAATACGTTCAGCACCTTGACACTAACTTAGAGGATGTTCAGATTCAACCTGTGATCAACAAACCAGAACAATAAGTTGAAAGATGCTAAAAGACTGAAAAGTCTCAAGAGATCATTCTCAGTGGCTTCATCACCATGTGCAACCCATTTAACAACAACAACAAGTAGTCATGGGATCAATTGGTGATATAAAAAATGATTATAGTCCCCCGAAACTACATATTTAATTCATATCCCCAAATGCTGAAGCAGTTAAGTGCCTTTGATTTCTCAGATATCTACATGCCTAATAGTTTCAATGGACTCTTTAACCCAGAGGAGCCTGATGATGTTGAGTGTTAAGCTTTGATCCAACTGGGAATTGTAACAAGTTATGCTCTCCAACCATAATGAAACCATTTCCATGCATATCTATGCAGCTTTAATAGCTGAATATCATCAACCTAAAAGTGTTTATTTGCAAAAAAAAAAAAAAAAAAAAAAAAAGAGAGCGAGAGAAGGCACATGTATAGTGAAAAAAACTAATATAACATAAATATAAAGTTCACTCTCAAGTTTAGGTTTTTATTTCCAAAATAATTTCAGCAGCTAAATGAGGAGTAAAATGTTTAATAGCAGAGCATCAGACAGTTCTTATTATTATCAGCATTATTATATTTTTAAAGACTTATGTACTTTAACATATTATTTCTGAAATAAGTGAATTCACATTAATAAAGTGTAGGTGATCCGGTCAAATCTCTGAGGCGATGGGACTGTTTGTCAAGATACATCACAATTTAATGTAAAAGTTAGAAGTTGCTGTACTGACCTTAGTGTTTTGTTTACGCTGTAATTCAGTTTGAAGAAACTGTTGTAGCATTTCGAAGGGCAGTTAATCAGGTAATTAATTTTACCTTCAATTCCCCTACAAAAGCTTTCCTCGGTTTCAGAATAGGCTCTCAGTCAGTGTTTTAAACTGCTCTCCTTGAGAGACACAGCTGATGATACACTATACCTACTTCTGTTTTGTTAACGACACTAATCCCATTTTCTTCCTCTTGTACTTTCTTGCTTCAGTCCACAGGTATCACACGTCGACGCAGCAGGAGGCAAGAACATGGTTTAGGTGAGTGGCCAATAAGAAAAACTCATCCATATAATGCATTGGAGAAATCTTATTAAAAGTGCACGCTTGTGCTCCCAAAGTGACTTTGAATGTCACGCGGGATGAAGTGGGCATAATGCATACATCAGAGTGGCCTTGGTGGAGGATGATTTGAACGGGCACACAGTCTGGCTTTGGAACAGGATTATCCTTCCCGAGGCAACCATCCTCCGGAGTGTTGACATTCAGGGATGGTCGAGGACAGGCGTAAACAACACGAACATCAGAAATATTGTTTTAATCGATCACGGGGCTCCAAAGAGGAACACCGGAAAGAGGAGGAGTGGGTCGAGCACCAGCGGCTGATGGCTGGAGGAACAGGTGGCGCATTGGAGACCTTCAGGGCTGCACACACAGGAGCCCACACTCGATTCTCCCACAAGAGCACTTGGCTTGCGCTGATCAATAAGATCATGAACTGCAGCCACCGACTTACATATCATACATAATTTGCCCGCCTTGTGAATAGATTATCTTTACTGAGAGTGTACTGATTGTGAATTCACTGCCACATATGTGTGCTTATGTCAAGTGCTGGGTGTGCCCGTGTGATTTAAAATGATGTATTCAAACATAATTAACAACCATCTCCACAAAGGTATCAGTCACAATCAGCGGTGGCGGTGTCATAATAATATCCTTCAATGCAGCGCTGTCCTTTGGCTGATTATAAACTGTGGGCTCTATTCAGTCTGCTTAGGATGACACCGATTGTGCTGGAAGTGTGACCTTATTTTGGATTCACACTCAGAATCTATGCTTAAATCACTAAAACAAAAAAACAAAGCAAAACAAAACAAAAAAGCTTAAAACAGCTTAAAATTCAGAAATAATAATAACTTGTAATTAAATTTGAATGATTATCAGATTTTCCCTAGCCACTACAGAATAAGATAAAGCACTAATAGAAACACCACTACTGCAGTTCAATGCTTGTAATAAAATATAAATAAACCTCAAAAAGCAAAGAAGAAAGCAAAGAAGCCACTGCCTTTTTTGTCATTATAATTACATTAAAATGCTCATTCTATTGTAATTTTTTCCACATTACATTTACAGAATTAATAGAGATAGTGCATACTGCAATAAGCTGTGTTTAAACCAGACTTGAACTCTACACTTTGAGTTTTTCTATTTAAAATGATTTGAATTGTTGTGCCACTCCTGACTTTCCATCCCTAACCCTCACGCTGGCATTGATTATTATAACTATCATTAGACCTGATCGATCCCTGATTCCCTGATCCCCCTTTTTTTAATCGATAAAAGTGATAGTAGGTTGGAGAGTTTTGGAGCGTGTGTGTGTGTGTGTGTGTGTGTGTGTGTGTGTGTTTGTGTGGAGGGGGGGGACGATGCACGCTGGATCTCAGCCTCTACTATCATCCTTGCTTTGTACTTCCTGGCTGCAACCCGCCCACGGAGCGCGGCATCACAATACAGCTGCCGTGTAAACAGTGTTTTCCACAGCCGCTGACGTCCGGCACACACACACACGCACACAAAAGTAGGCAACAGTAATGGCCCTGTGAAAGGTCAAAGCAGCATGCCAGCGCCACCTTAATCACCGATGCTGATTGCCTGATAATGCTTTGCATTTTCCGCTCTCTTGAAAGCGTTTGTTTACCTCTGACAGCGGCCAGCAAATGGACCCCGTGATGCAGAACAGAGGCTGTATTTTTATTTATTTATTTATTTTTGTTATTTTTCATTATCATTATTATTGTTGTTGTTATTCTTATGGCAGCTGCAGGAGAAATCAAACAGCAGCATCCACGGAGGCGCGCGGTCGGCCGTCCCGTCCCGCCCCCCTCCTCTCCTCCTCTCTCCTCCTCTCTTCCTCCTCCAGAGTCAGTGTAAACACACAAAGGCGTTTTCAGCTGCTCGTGCTCACGTGGACGCGGCGACGATTAACCCCGCGCTCGCGAGCCCCTTCACTTCCCCACGTGTTCCCACGCCTCATGTATCCGCGCGTGTGTGTGTGAAGGGGTGTGTGTGTGTGTGTGTGTGTGTGTGTGTGTGTGTTGGGGGGTTGGGGGGGTTAAGGGGGCTCCCACTCCTGTCCCAAACATCTGCAAACCAACACACTTTTTTTTTTTTTTAAACAAGCTCCCTGGCCCAAAACTGAATTGGGACGCCTCTCCTGATTCTCCCCCCCCCCTCTCTCTCTCTGTACCCCCCCTCCACTTACATCCTCCCTCCATCCAACCTCCCCTCATCATCTCTCTCTCTTTTTTTTATCAACAAAAAAACCAAAAAAAAAAACAGGGGGGGGGGGGACAAAAGTGAAGACACCAAAAAAAAAAAAAAAAAAAAGAACCAACCTTTCTGCCTTCCGGTAAACCTGTCTTTCAGTACAGTGAGTTCGTATCTCTTTCCGAATTCCTCAAACAGGGGTTTCAGGTCTTTTTCCTCCAGGTTTCTGGGAATCTGCCCGATGAAAAGCTTGATGGCGTCGTGGTCCTTCATTGGAATGGTGTTCTGGCCGATGGTAAGCCCGTTCATCCTGCCGGCGCTGTTCGTGGTGCTGAATCCATTCTCCTGCTGCACTCCGTTTGCAGTGACTGTAGCCATCTTTCCTCAATGGGCCGGCGAGCTGCTCTCTCTCTCTCTCTCTCTCTCTCTCGCTCACTCGCTCGCTCGCTCTCTCTCCTTCTCCCTCACTCTGTGTAGTCAACTGCACGGTGCACACTCCCCCCCCTCCGTTATATCTCTCCTCTCTCCCCACTCCCACTTTTCCCTCCCTGCTCTGCTCCTCTTTTCCTTTACAGCCCCCCCCCCACCACACACACACACACACACACACTCACACACACACTTGTTTTTTGAATCAGTCTTATTTATTTGTTCTTATGCTTTATGTGTTTCTTTTCTTCCTTTTTTTAAAGTTACCCCCCTTTGCCCCCCCTACACACACACACACACACACCTCCTCTACCCCCCCCCCAGCTTCCACTCTGCCCGTGACGTCAACTCGTACTCTTACGACCAGGCCCCGCCCACAACTGTCTCATTTGCATATTGAACGCAGCCCGGGCCAATGGGAGAGCAGCATGGCTGAGGGCCCCCACAGGGCAGAGTAAGAATGCAAACATTTGTCTAGAGTGTAAAGCTCGGGACATTTAAACGGTGCAAAGGCAGCATTTGTGCTGCTTCTCCTGCCTATGTCAGGCCATTTACTTTTCTTTTAGCAACCAGGCAAAATTGGGGTCTGGTTTTTGTTTGTTTTTTTTTTTTTTGTTTTTTTTGGGGGGGGGGGGCAGCGGCTCTCTAAAGGCAACTCGTGTATTTGTGCCTTACTCAAACTCACTGTGATACACCAGTAGGATGTGTTGGAAATAATAACAACCTGGTGAATCAGAAAGTCTCTCTCTGGTATGAACTAATCCTTTATTTTTGTTGTTTTATGATAGTAATGATTTAAAAAGTATTAGACACCGTACATAGCAGGATTTAAAGTACAACAGTTCTTACAATGTACAATGTTCTTAAGGAGCTCTGTCCTCAACACTTCTGGTCTGCTGGGCCCAGGTGTGCTGCTGGCTTTTTTTTTTTATTCTCTCAGGTAAATGATTGCATTCATCAGGTACACAGGGAATAAAAGAGTCCGTGTCAGATGTTTAGAAAGGAAACCAGCAGGGTTGTAAGTCCCATGGACCAGACATGAAAGACGCTGCTGTGAAGCCTTGTAGAAATGTTCTCTACAGCGGCGGTTCTCAATCCCGGTCCTCAGGAGCCAGGGCCCTGCTGGTTTTCATTCCAACCATCTAACAGGGACTATTTTACACCTGGGATGTCAGGTGAATGCTATTAACTACCTGGGAGGGTAGAAAACCAACAGAGCTGTTATTCCTGAGAACAGAGAACACACTGTTCTATGGTACCGTGCTCAACTGGTCTAATGTACTACATATTTCTCATGCCATAGTTAACAGCCACTTGGAAATCTAAATGCTACATATAATTACTGTTATTAATAGAAACAGTTGATTTGAGTTAATATTATTCTAAATAGCTTTATCATTGAAATGACTGGATTGGATTGATATAATGAATAACTAAAGGAGACTTAAGCTTAAGAGAGTTCCTTTATAAAACCCTGTAAGGTAAAATTTATAAATGTAAACTGCTGAAGATTCAGACATTTTTGTCTAAGTGTTAGCCCTCCATCACGAGTGACTGTCATATTTTTTCACATGCCTTCTGTGTCCTTATGTATGCTATGATCTTTCTTCACGTTTTATGTTGTTCTCCAACACAGCAGAGGGAATTTTGTACACACACACAGGTACTTTTCAGATATGAAGTACGTTCACTGGCAGTTTCAAACCCTCTGCTGCTTTCATTTAAAAGGACGATTTGGAAAGAAAATGGAAGCTTGGTCAGGTGCTCGGATCAAAGGCATATTTGGGTGAATAATTAAAAAGATAACAGCATGCTGGAATGCAACGCGCAGCAGCCTTTGGAGTGTTGCACTAGTTGAAAACAAACGTGCCTCTCTCTCTCTCTCTCTCTCTTTCTCTCTCTTTCTCCACCACATGAAGACAATGTGACCAGGGGCGAGAAAAAGGAGGAGGGAGTAAAACGCGGTAGCTTGAAATGATGTCAGCTCAAAACCTCAGGATTCAGAGCTGCTGTGTGTCACTGTCCATGGTGCTGAATCAACGCTGCCATTCAGAGACCGTGAAATAGATTGTTGGAGCTACAATTTTAACAGTACATGTTTGCACTACAAATTCTCCACACCCTCTATCTATCTGCTGTGCACAATTTCCAAACTGGTCTGTCCTTTACTTTGCACGGGGAATGATGCATTCATCGCCACTCTTCAGAATAGTTTTGTTATTCATGCAAGTGAGCATGTGCGCTGCCTGTGTTACATCGCTCGCACAGTGTATTCTGTACACAGAAAGGTCTAATTAGTGCAGATGGGAATATAACATCAATACAAGGGCAGCTCGGCTCATACTGATATGAGTAATTGAGCTTGATATGACGGCATTTATGTGGACCCCATCATGTATCAATAATCAATTGCATGTAGCGAACTCATCATGAACATTGTTAATAAGGGCTGCCCAGTACCGTATATAGTAATAACTTGTGCTCTGTTTAAGTGTCTCTGAGCAGGACATGGAGCCTCTGACATCTCCAGAGGTGTTGTTCTGTAACTGAGCCTGACCTATGATCCCCTTGTGGACTTGGCCAAATGGAGAAAAAACGCGCCTTCGGGGATCAGAGTGGGATCACAAAATAGCTGCGTGTCGCCTACTGAAATGCATTCAACCGACATGCTTAACCTCTGTTAGGTCAGAATTAATTGGCTAGTAAAAAGATGTAATTACATAGTAGTTTGTCATGTTGGTTCCTCTAATTAGTGGAATAAAGCTGCCTCACAAGAATATTTAAGATATTGACTGCCACATCCATCCACCGTCTGTCTGTCTCTCTGTGTAGATTTCACATTTGTTTAAGACTGCTGTAATAGTAATCTATTCTATAGCTGTATTGCATTCATACAATCTGAAACATCATTGTCCTGAAAAATTAAACAAAAACAGCATTTCTGACAAGTCGGTAATTGACCTGACTAGTTTCTCTCCCCATTGATTCCAATGCAAATTTGACATTTGAATGGCGCCTTAGTGAGCCTCTTTGTGTTAATGTTATCGGAGGAACAGCCTTATCTATCAAAAATAGACAACAGGGTGGCCACCTTTTTCAAAAATATGTTACAGTATGATAAGCACACGCATTTGTAGGAGGTCAACCCAGTGGGAAGTGTCAGAGTGTACCCAACAAACTTGTTTGGTCACTAGGTAGTAGAGAAGTCAGCTTTGATGGATTATGTGCTGTTGGCTTTGCAGGCCTGTGAGTGTGTGTGTGTGTGTGTGTGTGTGTGTGTGTGTGTGTGTGTGTGTGTGTGTGTGTGTGTGTGTTCTCACCCGTGATGTCTGTCAGAGTGAATGGTCTTTGGGGATAATAGTATTCTGAGAGCAACTAACAGTAACATCTGGCACAGCATTGGCTTTGTTATGAATATTTATTTATTTTCTATTTAATCATGTCTTTGTAGACCACCTAAAACAATTCCTGCAGAGTTTCTGGCTCTGAATGGGGATCAAAAACACATCGGGTCTCCCTTGTCAATACCATCAGGGCCATTCTTTCCCACAAAGACATAGCTAATTTTGCTTCAGTGCTGCTTATTGGCTTTGTGATTTTTGTTTCCTTGTTTGTGTCATTTCTCTGCGGGATAGTTTGCCTGCACAGCTGTGAAGACTTGGAAAGTGCCTGGCAGGAGAAAATGCAGGTACTGCATGATCTCTTCAATTATGCCTGTGTGTAAGCATCCTCTTTGTTCGAACACAGGCAAGCGTATCAGAAAGGTTGACAGGGTTTTTCTTCTTGTCTGTGCCAAGCTCAGCACCTGGATGGTTGCACAGGGCACCTTTGCCGATTGCTCTCCTTTCAGACAAAAGAGCAGTCAGAATAGTTCCAGCTGTGTTTGTGAAGTGGGGATGAACTTGCAAGTTGAACAACACAGAGGAAAGGGAGTCCCTCGAGGATCTTGCACACCCAGAGACACATTTCACTCAAATTATTTTCTTATTATTTCTGGATGGAAAGCGTATTTGGCCATTAGCAATGAGCCAGGATTTTTCTCTCAGTAGGCCACCTAGAAATGAAATTTCAGGGGGGTGAATATGGTAAATGTGTCAGCAAAATAATTTCCAGACTAATGCAAAAAATATTTACCCTGAGTATTTCACACAGTACAACTGCTATTTTCCAGCCTTGGGCGAGTGCCATTTCTGTTTTTATCACCCAAATTATTCACACCACTGTCAAGGTGACTTGTTGGAATGTCACAGACACACCACTTGAAACAGCTACCAAAAATATAGTCCCTTGAAGGAGCAAAATCAGTGACATAAGTCATGCATTGTGCATAACAGCTTGGTGTCATGCACAATTCCTTTATACTGTGTGTTCATTATCCCATTAAACAGGATATATGGAGTGGGCCAGGTGGAACGTAGTCATGCATGAACATTTTTCACTGTCTGTTTTGTAGAGTGAGTCCAAAAGAAGAGAAACCATTGATATTCATGGCACAGCCAGTATGAGGTGTGACAGTATTTTTTGTGAATCTCTGAGTGTATATGGTAATACCAGAGCAGCCTCAAACCTCAACTGCAGTCTCTGCCTGAGGGAGGGGTGCACTATTCCCCCCACACAGGCTCTGCAAGATAAAGAACCACTCACTCAGAAGCCATAATTTTCTCTTAAAACACAATTTCTTGCCAGTTCATTTGCCTCTGCGCTGTAGGGAAAATGCAGGAGTGATTGTTAGTCCAGCCTGAACAATGTTTTTGATAAATTAAGTTTTGCTCATTTTTATTTTGAAAATGTGGATTACATCTCTATTTTCCCTTTATGTGTGATGTTTGGTCTGTGCTGCCATTGGTGTACTGTTGGATGATAAGCAGGCGTCTTGCTGCATGTTTAAGTTCACCAGTGACGCAAGGAAGGGAATAAATGAGAGAAAAACAAATAAGAGGTCAGGGAGACCACAGTGAGTCATCTGTTTTTTTGGCAGCTAATGAATCCCAGAATACTCTGCACAGGCCTCCCCTGAGTACAGACACGTAGGTTTTACTTCCCTTTCTATTACATGTATTCGTAGCATTTTTCCTTTTTGTCAGGCACTATCTGATGAGTTTACTTGCATACGATGCTTCTGCAGCTTTGCAGTTGGTTGGCTGGTAGAAGTCATCTTAACTTATTCCCAATATCTACATACAGCGTATTAAAAACAGCTTCATACCGCGGTCGGCTGATGGTCGCAGAGGTCATCTTATAATCTTGTTTTCTGAAAAACATACATGGTGTTCAGACAGTGGTTGCAAGCTGTTGCTAAGACTGCAAGTATTGCTGATGTGCCCACTTAAATTGCACCAGTCGGACAGAAAACTGCAATAGTACTGCGCAGCTCAGTGGTGTTAATAGAAGTGTGGTCATACATGCACACTCACCCTCCTACTCCCCTTCCCTTAGGCTGTTGTTGCAAAACTGATGTCACTTTTCTGTCAACCTAGATTCCTCTGATATGGATTAAAAAGTACCTACGGCTGTTTTAGCACAATATCTCCAACGATAGTTTATACAACTTTTTAAAACTATTATTGTAGACATAGTTACTGTAGTCATTTAAACAAAAAAATAGTGTTTTTTTTCATTTATCGTGAACATTAAGATGGTCATTTATAACTTCAGTTTGCGTTACCATAATGTGTCAGGGGTTTATTGTTTCACTGTAGTGCATTCTTTTGATGTAAAATGTATCAAAGCTGCTTTCAAAGCCACTCAGAGCTAGTATTGTTTCATGGCCTTACTTTGATAAGTTGACCTAGTTATTTTATCTTGCAAATGTTTTAAAAAGTTTAACACATACACACACATATCCACACACACAAAAAAAGTGCTTGCGTGCACAGAAAGTTGAAACACACACTTCAGTCCTAAAGAGACAGTTGCAGGACAATTACATTGCAGTTAACGAACAAAGACCATGCCTCAGCAGAATGCAGTGTAAAGCTTTATTGCAGTATGAATGGCGAGAGAGGCTGACTGGTTAGTGGGGGTGATGAGGTCAGGGGATGATGGAATCGTGGGGGGGGAGTGAAACTCAGAGTGCCTGCAACATCTTAGCTTCGAGTCTTCAGGCTAAACCTTGAGCATCCTCAGGAGGGACAACGACAGAAAGAAAGTCAAGAAATGGGTGGGGGATGGGGGATTTGTAAGAGCTTGGAAAATCAGAGAGGTCTGGTCTCTGTTTAACTGGCATTAAAGTAATAGCTCAACACTTTGAGAAATATGCTTAATTGCTTTCTTGCCAATGGCTCCATGAATAAGTCAACATCACTTTCTTGTCCTTACAGTTACACATGAAGCAGGAGGCAGCAGCCAACGAGCTTTAAAATTTCTTTAAAGAAAAGTTTGACACTTTCTCGCAAAGAATTATATGAGAAGAGTAAGGCCTCTCTCACATCTGTATAGTGAATAAACTGGAGTCATCAAACAGTTAGCCTAACTTAGCACAAAGACTGGGATCAAGGAGAAACAGCTAACCCGGCTCTGTCGAAAAGGTCGCTAAATCTGCTTTCCAGTGCGGCACTGTAATCCAAAGCGTAAAAAGTGACAAGTTTTGAGTCCAGGAACAGTAGCTTCCTGGAGTGTTGTTGTCTTCAGGTCAAGTTCGTCTAACTTGCTCCAGCGTAGGCCTGCATGGGTTTTCTCCTCCCACAATCCAAAGACATGTTGGTCAGGTTCACTGGTGGCTCTCTGTTTCCTGTTAGGTGTGCATGTGAGTGGTAGCCTGTCTTTGTATGTCGGCCCTGTGATTGGCTGGTGACCTGTCCAGGATGTACCTTGCTTCTCACAATGTCAGCTGCGATAGGCTCCAGCATCCCGCGACTTGATGTCGAAAACAGTTGAATCAATCTTCTCATCTGACTTTCAGCAAGAAAATGAAAAGCTATCTTCAAAAAATTAAAAACTTTTCCTTTAAGGTATTCTAAAGTTCATTTAGGAAATGGTTCAGCTTCAGCAGGTTAGAGAATAATCTTATTTCCAATGAAGTATGCACCATAAAGCTGATAATGAACCTAATGAACAGTACCCTGTACAAAAATGTTCCATAATACTTGAAGATTAAAAAATCATGCCATACTGTAAATGATGTGATAAACCTGATATGATTTTTTTTAGATGGATGGATGAGTGGGTGGGTAGCTAGGAAGGCAGGTAGACTGATTGATATATGCCTGTTAATGTTTGGTTAATGGATAGAACAGGATATCTCCAAAGTAGCAGCAAAGCAGTATCTGTAACCATGCTATGAATGACCTTTATGCCACTTGAAGATTAAAAGGTCTATCTTTTATAGAGGCAAACACATCAACATAATGACTACAGCCCATAAAAGTTATTCCTTTTCTTTCAACAGCTTGGAAAGAGAAGAGTTTGCAAAGCTTTAGTCATAAGTGCCTTTAAAATAAACACCCTTCTGAGCTTGTCATTACCAACAATAACATCAGCACAATGTCATCAGCATCTAAAAACATCAGACTGAAATTGCGGTTTCAATTTGCTGTAGCATGCTTTGACAGATGTTTTTTGTATATATAAAATTAGGGCAGACTGGAATATAGATGTACCGCAGTGTCCTTGGATTTCAAATCAACGTTTTTTTAAATACCTAACAAAGGAAGGGACCCAGAAAGCATGGAAACCATTAACATTATGGAAATTAGTATCAGTTATCTGTTCATAATCATCATGACACAATATAAAATCTAATTGTAGGGAAGCATGTTTGAAAGATTAGCTCAGTAAAATGCCAATAAAGAGTGCTTTAATAGTAAAAAAAATGTAATGTTCTCACTGGTGGCAGCAATTTTTCAGAATTGTTGTAGACGTAGACTGCAAATAAATGTACAGGGATTTGTCTTAGTGACATTGGTGCAGAGACAGTGACAACTTACAGAGTTTCACATTGCATACTGAGACAACAGTAGCACAAGGGGGACTAGACTTTATGCACTGCGTAATGCAAAAGACACCAAAATATGTGACATAGAGGGTAGTATACAAATTCATAGATTGCTTGTAGAGTGATGTATTTAGCAATGAGATAAAACTAAATACAGTATAGCAAAGGCAGATACATACTGCTGGTGAAAAATAATCCTCCAGTCTGATTTACAGTTGCATTTCTGCCTACACCCGAGGAGGCTGCCCACATCTGTTAAGTAGCTTCAATTGCAAATCGTGATGAGATCAGTGTGCAGTTGGTAAGTTGGACTATTGTGGTTAGTGATTTTGCAAGTGACAAAGTCATCGCAAAGTCAACATGAAGTTAAAACTCTCTCAGAGACACATGCAATGCACAGACAATGCATACACGGAAAGAGGTGTGTGTCAAGGTGGTAGTAAGAAAATAATCTGGAGGGGCTACACTGGGTTGATGAAAAATGACTCAGCAATACAAAAAGTTCCCACTGGCATTTTTACACACCCCCAATACAGGGGCGGGTTTGGAAACTTGTGCATTATAAATATTCTATTATGAAACTCTGTCAATAAATGGATGCTATTTGTTACTCTGAACAGGCTTTATACATGGACAGATTCACGCATACAGATTGAAAGAGACACCAAACAACTACAACAACTGTAAATATTTTGTGTCTGCTTGTGGTTGTTTTATGTCACTTTGTTGTTGTTTTGTGTCTCTCGGTAGTCCTTTTGTGTATCTTTGCGGTAAGTTTGTGGGTCTTTGAGCTTAATCTTTGTGGCTGTTTTGCATCTCTTTGTGGTTATTTTGTGTCTGTGGTTCATCTCTTTGGTCCATTTGTGTCCCTTTGTGTTTGTTTCTTTATCCCTTTGTGGTCGCTGTGCATCTCTTTGTGGTTGTTTTGCATCTGTTTGTAGTCAATTGATTGACCTCACAACAACAGGTGTTAACAGTCACTTCTTACAGAGTTTCTGGCCCAGGGGCGCCGGGGTTTTAGTTCATAGGCCCATTTAGTGATCCAGGACACTAATAAGCCAACTCCCCATCCCTGAATCTTGTAGGAAGGGAGTAATCAGGTTAGCTATTCCTCTCCTGACCATGCCCCAGGAATTACCCCCGTCCCAATAACTGGAACTCCGTCTGCCTCCCATCACCACTACGACATGATGTCCTTTAATTCCCACAAAGAAGGTGCCCACACACACACGAACATATGCCTATAAGTGCAAGTTCACCCTATATTTCTGAGTCAGATGAGGACATGGCGGACCCTCACGCTGTGCCACTCGACAGAAAGAGCACAGCGCAGCTTACACAGCACTCAGCTATTGTCAGGCTCGATGCCATGCCTTGCACCAACAGCTTGCACTCTGTTTCCATCAGATGTAACACACAGTCTGGCACTGCAGCCAGTCAAACCTTGTTAGTTGCTTTAGCTCCTGTTTACAGAGACTGGGCATTTTGTCATGTTGGATTTTGTTTATCTTATATGCAGGAGGGATTGTTTGATCAAGGAGGGTAGTTGTTTTGTTGTTGGTGTTTTTTTTTTTTGTTTGTTTTTTATTTATTTATTTTTTTGCTGTAGGCTGGTTCAACAGCTTGAGGTGAGCTGATCTGGATCCCTCCTCAGCGCCACCAGAAACACACATTGTTAATAGGCATCTTTATGGCACCACAGAGTTGTCATCACAGTCTATTTTTACTTTGGTGGAGGCCCGGCAGGATCAGCAGTGTGGCATTTGAAGCTCACGCCGTTGACTCACAAACAGCGCTGCTTCACAGAGCCTACACAACTAGTTCACAAGCTGTTCTGTCGCACATGTTGCCTTCCATCACGCCGCTTTGGAGGGACTGAAATAAAGTAACATGTTCCCTACTAAATCTATTTTTCATTAGCTTTTAGCACTGTGTTGTGCAAGCTGTTTGATTTCAGCAGTGCTGCCTTTAGAGCTTTGGCTCAACACATCAAAACTCGTACATCTCCTTACAACTCCTAAAACCTTTGGAGGATCCTTTCTTGTGTTTGAGTCCAGAAATAGGAAACACTGAGTAGACACGGGCAAACACATATGCCAAGGAGGCAATTTGAGTATGGGCATATTTTAGTTCACAGCTTCAACAAAAATGGAATAAAATGAAAGTATTATGTGTTTTTTGATGACATGTAAGCAAACAGTGCAATGTTACTAGCGTGAGATAAATAAGAAAGAAAACAAAAGAAGCAAACAAATGACAATGACGCAAAGGCACAGAATATTATGTTCACCTTTTCTGCACCTGTAACTGTCCCTGCTTCATTGCTTGAGCTGCATCCTTTTCAATTTCCCCACCGGGGCACATATGTTGAAAGCATAGTGTGCATCTGAGTGTGTGTGTGCATGCGTGTGTGTGTATGTCTCTATATGATTCAGACACCAGCCTGAGTATGTGGCAGAATCGAAGCCCACCTCTCTTAAGATGTCTGAGGACCTCAGGGGCTCAATATAATATTGTTGTTTTCTACTTATTTTCTAAGAATGTTCCAGTCCCAGTAGTGTGCTTCCATCCAATATAATGCTGTTTATTGTGCTGGAAGGACAGGATATGTTTGTTTTGCAGTCTAAAGGATGTATTTTGTGTCTCCAAGCACTCAAGGTTGTACATTGAATACTGTATAACTGCGCTGACACAGAGTACAAATAAAGGTCCAACTGCTAGATGTTCCAGTTCATAAAGTTTTTATATATTTTACTCTTCATGAAACGTTTCCTTTTTTTTTGACACTCTGTAACCCTGATGGAGACCGCAGAGCAGAGCCATTCTGGTTTATTATTTAAATCCATTTCTCATCCAAGTGTTCCTGAATTACTTATTGTTGTTGTAGTTCTCATTCGCGAGCGGCAAATTAGAGACAGATTGTCAGATTGAGTGTTTCATAAACTGATCAGCTAATGTTGACCTTAGGCTAAAACTTCATTAGTAATAACATTTAGTTACAATTATGTTTCTTGTGCGTGTACAGTTAACAGTTGTTGTTTTGTTGAGCAAGCTGCTGTGTGTTTTTTTCAGACAGTCTGAGTCTGTAGCTTCCTTGAACTTTAGCAGCGCACTTGAGTTAACATGTATTTTACCTATAGCTTACCTTTACCTTCTAAAAGAGATAGTTTTTTTATATTTAATTTCTTGCATCAGTATTCTGTAGCTGAGAGCAAATCCAGAACAAAGGGATGGGCAGGAATGTAGGTTCAGGATAAAGTGAATATGTACCGAATGTTATAAAAGTTGCAGATTTCATAAGGGGAATTACATTGTCAAAAAGAACGATATCTTATGCCTCTCACTGATAGTTTAGAAAAATACTGTTGCACATAAAACTCTGTAACTTCTTTTCCTATCTAGTCACTTACAGTGTAGCTTCAAAGGCATTAGGTGAAAGCGTCAACCAGCCGATGGGATTGCATCCATTGTTCTCCTCTGATGGATCATTTGCAACAATCCAGAGATAAATCTGCTTTCTATTTTTGGGCTCTGACAGCCTCTACCTGTATCCAGCCGCCTGCTAGCCCCCACTCAGACAGTGACTGGCCTAATGTCTGGTCGCAGTGGCTTCCTTGAAGTGCTCCTGCAAGTTAATAAATTCTGGGCCATCTGTTTCCATACAGCCCCTTTCCATTACCAGGTGCCCCCCCTCCTTGGACCTCTATCTAATTAACTTTCCTCTCTCTGCCTCTCTTTGTGCCCACTTTCAAACTGGGGAAAGAGAGGTAGGGAGAGAGAGAGAGAGAGAGAGAGCACAGAGAGAGTCAGAGAGGGGAAAGGTAAATTTGTTTAACCTGATGTTTTGAGGCAAAGTAAACAGTGCAGTAACCTAGTTAGCCGCAATGCATTTTTCGTGTGATTTAGCAATGATGTTATTAATAACCATGTGAGTCTAAAGCGTACTTAACCATGCAATAAAGAGATGGGGCATCGAGTGCCACTGTTCTGTGTTCGCTTTGGAGAGGAACACTAATTGCTAGTCTGGGAATCTAATGAAAACCCTCCAAACAAATAACAAAGCAGACAGTGAGGAGTGTATGAAGTAGAACAAAGGGAAGAGAGCAATGTAAGGGACAGAATATATGAAATAATGATAATAATAAAGTCTCTTGGTATAGCTATTAAAGGCAGTTAATGCCTTGCAGACAGTAAACCAAAAGTAACTCAAAGTCACAAAGAGAAACCGTAATAATGTCAGCCATGAACTGAAAAAGGTATTAGAGATCAATAAAACAAGTATTTATACTAAGGATAAGGTAGGTAAAAACAAATAATATAAAAAGCCTTTCTGTGAAAACGTTTAGGGAGAGATTTTAAAGCTGACCCAAAGGGACATGAAATGATCTCATTTCATCACTGAATGGCTTTTTATCAAATAAACATGAGCAACATGTTCTGCTCTCACAGATTTTGTGTCCTTTCTTTGGATGAATGCTGTTGCCGGGAACAAAAATGGCTGTGGGAAGAAAAACAGCTCTCTGACACCAAGAAGACTAGCAATGCCCACAGCATATAACGCTTTTAACTACTTTTTGCTGTCACAATCTAACTGAAAGCATCAACCATCAAAGCCATTAGGGTGCCAGAGAGTCCCTGTGGTTTTGCCATTAGCCCATAATATATTGGCAACAACATGCCACAGCGGCACTACAGAATCAACATACATACACGGAGGAAAAATTTGGCACATAAATAGCATAGCCAAAAGTGCACAACACTCCACACAAGGTTAGGATTCCCTATTGTGGAGGAAATGTAAGTTATGTGTCTACATTAGGCTGTAATGTTCTTGGAGAGGATGATGCCACTTTTTTATGGTAAGGCTGTTGACTATTCATGAAAATCATGAAGGTGGCTGTAGGAGATTAGATTCCTGCTGTTGCAGGAAACCCTCGTAAGTCCAACTAGTAATTTCCATGTTTCTACCTGAGCTGAAGGTTTATGTGGTTCTTTATTGGAAGAGCCAGCTGTGTGACCCCAAGGCCCACAAAATCTATTCATAAACTACAATAAGGATGCATGGTTGTCAGTATGAAAATAAGGCTGCTTTTCAAAGATACAAGATTTCTACCCAGTGGCAGCGATATTTCTGACACATGTTTGAGGCATTCCCATTTGCATGAATCCTATGCATATTACATCGCTCCGACCTGTTGGCTACCACGGGAATTGTCATCATCGGTTGCAGGCAATAATAGTAAGTTACTGCTGCTTGTCACATGCCATCCTGCCTCTGCCATAATTTATGATGCACAGGACCATTGTCTTGTGGCCCAGGGGGCATTTTGTGTGCCTCCGATTTCAGCTTTATAACGCAAGCAGCCGAGAGCCTCCACCAGTGCCAAGTGAACCAAAACCTGGCACATGCCAAGAAGCTCCTCTCCAAATGAATGTTTATCTTCCCTCCCCAAATTGAATCTGCGGGATGCACAGGGAAACGCATGGCCTTCCTGTTGACAGAGTCAGAGAGGGCTACGTATGAATGAAACGCAAGGAGAGTGATCGGGATGGTTTACATCTCCGAGGAGCCCATCCGGAAGGGCATGTCCCTCATTACAGCTGCTGGAGAGAGGTCTCGTTTTGCCAGCATACTCTCCTCCGCGTCCTCCACCTGCAGCAGGTCAGGGAGGGAGGGAGAAGTCTCTGACATGACCTCCAGTGAAGTGAGCATGTCGGGAACCGCTGGAGATTGGGGGCGGAACCAATGCCGAAGAGGGAGAAACACATGCCTCGCAATCAGCCATGAAATGCAACCTGGCACCAATTGGACTGGGCCTGCAGGGAGCCTCCATAGACCTAAGCCTGCAGAACAACAGGGAGGGAGGGACGGGTAGGGGGCGAGAAATGCGGAGGGTATGGAGAGGGTTGTGGGGTGCGAGGTCATTCTACCTCACAGGGTGTTTTATTAATGTAATTAAACACGGGCGAGCTCTCTGGCTCCGCATCATACCTGACCTCCACAGCAGAGGGAAGGGAGGCAGGGAGGAAAAAAGGGGGAGAGACAGACAGGGAAAGGGAGGGCGCGGGAGGAAGGGGGGGGTGGGTGTGTGCAGGGGAGAGAGGTAGGGATAACAAGGACATGAGATTGGCAGGATAAGGCAAGATGAAACAAGAGAGGACAGGGCTAAGCAAGAGGGATAAAAAGAGATAGATGCAGCATGATGCATGAGTGGGAGGGGAAGATGTGAATTTAGTCAGAGAATTAGTGCATGGGACAAGGCAACTGAGCCATGGAGGAGTCAAGGCCAGGGCATTTGAGGAAAGAGAGGTCAACATGAGGGCAAACTAAGGCCTCTGGGCCTGGTGCAAAATGTGAGGAATGTCATGTAATCATATTAGACACAGTTCGCTGCTCTGTCTAAACACAGGGCTGTGCTCTCTCCCAGCATAATGATAATGTTGTATAATATCTTTTTTAGCTGCTCTTGAACTTAGTTTTTCATCAGAAAGGGTATCTTTTTTATGATTATCCATCTTTTTTATCTCTCAGACACACTATACGGAGGTCAACAGAGTCATCAAAATGCCATTTAAATATGGACTTTAATCTCACAGTAAGTCATTTCTTTTAGCCTTCAACATTCATTGCTAAATAAGCACCAGTGCCAATAAAAAAATCAGAAACTGTAGATAATTTACTTTTTAGCTTTCAAAAACTTCTTAACAAGGACTTTGTGGATCTGGTTTCATCCATTTTGATTGACCATGTTCCAGCAACAGAAGCCACCACAACTATCATCACATTTTGATACATGATCAGTTTTTACCAACCAAGTCTCACCTCAAATGGACAGGAGGAAAACACTAAAACAAATACTGAACTCTCAGACGTGAAACCACCCAAAACCCCACTGTTCATAGTAAGGAGGCAATCGAGGAAATACAGTATTGGTGCCTGTAAAGCTTCATATATATCCATAAAATGTCTACTGAATACTTTTGATAGACTTTTTTCCGTTTCAGGAGAGTTAGCAGCTGAAAAAAATCTGTTATTAAATAATAATAAGTATATAAAAGGAGAATCAGTGTGACCCTAGCTGCAGTACAAGCTTGTATTTTTATTTGCCCCTTTTTAAATTTTCCCTACAACAAAAATAATCTTGTAAAATAGAGCTGGTCTGTTGAAAGCTGTTCAGAACTAAGAAATAGCTCATTGCTCAGTCACAGACCTGCTCTAAAGTCTTGGACCTGTTATCAATGGGGGAAAAAATTCAAATAAGTCTTTCATGCTCTTTCTTATCCAGAGTTGGCTCAGAGACAAAAGGGCCGCGAGCCTTCAAACCACAGTGTTGCTGCTTTATTGTTTCTTTTGTTTGTGTGTTTCTCTGCTTTTACATCGAAACAGCAATGAAGCCTTAACCATACCTTGGCCATGCTTTAGATTATTTCATTACAGTCTGTTTTCCCCCAAAAGATAAGCCCTGTTAATCTTCATCTATGCCTCCATCCCTTCTGTTACTCCATTGTAGATTATTTCAGTCCTATACAATGCACAGGCAGAGAGAGGGACATGTGCCTCGAAGGATTCGGCCTAAAAGGATGGAGCTCCATAATAGGTCGGCGAGAATTCGCCACTGTATGTGACAGCTTGAAGCACACCCCGTCACAATCCATTTCTCATCTCCGCGGCCTGCATTAGACGCCTTGTCACAATAATTACATTTCTGTGTATTAATTGATGACTTATAATGGAAATAAGAGCTGTCGGGGAATGTATCAAACTACAGCAACAATAATAGCAATGGCAATAACGAAACAAATATCAAATGGACAAGTGAGGGAGAGTATTAGATGTGACTGATGAGGCGAGCGGGCCCAACCACACACTGTGTACGTGGTGAGGAACTTGTGCTGCTGTACGTTTGACAGGCTTGTTTGACTGTGTGCGTGTGTTTATGTTTATATTAAACAGGGAATATAAGAGTTTGGGTTTATTTTATTTATCTGTGTGCATGTGTTTGTGTTCTTGCATGCATCTATTCACTTTTAGTGGCGGCTAGAGACTCTTGTTTGGAAGGAAATTATAACAACTAATAGAGCAGGAGTGAGGAATTTGTAATCCGTGTCAGAATTGAATTACTATCCAATAATGCTTATTTCAATACACAAAAAGACATAATCCCATTCATCTGTGTGCTTTCCTATTGTTATCGGCGTTTACACAGCAGAATATCAATGCAGAAACACACGATCACTACATTATTGATATGAAATCTCTTTCGTCCTTTGCCCTCCAAGTTCAGCATAGCTTAATGAGGTATATCTGTTTTTTCAGGTATAAATATTTACAACTGCTGCATAATGGTTATGCGCAAAGTGTCATTAGAATGTATGCTTTCCTCGGGTGTAATGAACTGAGAAACCATCACACACAGTTAACGATGCAAGCACAAAGTGTGTCCATGTATACAATTAGTTATGCTACGATGTACTGTGATCGCCTGCTTTAGCTCGGCCATTTATCTTTCTTTTTGTCCGTCTGGGAAATGTCTTGCAACTGACATGTAACAGAGGGAGGGGAGGCGGTCCGGTGGCACAAAAGACTGAGTAAGACTGAATGACGCAAACACTTGAACGTTTTATTCATGAAAGGCCATGACCTTTTGTCACGCCACCCTCCCCATACACCTCCTCTTTTCATGCTACATTTTCTTAGAAAGCTTGAAACAGCAGCCTTTGTGAAAGGGCATATAGCATAATGTGGAATATTACATACCTCGCATTTATTTAAAAGTAGCACGTACAATGGTGTCATCTACAGTCACGTCGTCCGTCTGCCAATCTAAGTGCTGTAACTGGAAGAGAATAGAACAGGATCTGTTTACAAATTGGACGCTCTTAAAACTGAGCTGATGATCATCCATGAAATTGTGTTCTCAGTCAAATCAAAATGTCCTTTTATTTTAACCTTGACTCTGTAACAGCCATGACACCTAAGCTGGTTCAGCACAAGCCTTCGCTGTAAAAGCACTAGCACAAGAAAGTGGTTAACGATACAAAGAAGCTAGAATAGGTGGATCTGGAAAAAAAAAAATTTAGATCTTGGCTGTAGAATTTTGCACAATTTGGACCTAATTTAAACTTAAATGTACAAAAAAATAGGATTCTCTCAATATTATTTAATGCTTAACGGCAAAATGACAAAAGTCAATAAAATTATGGCTTTTTTATGTTCTCCTGGAACAAGTAAGGTAAGGCAGCATTTGTTTAGTGTACATTTCAGAGCCAATAAATAGTGTATAGTGAAGAGGCCCTCTCGCGTCACACAAAAACAGTTTTATTCAGCTCCTTTCACCAAAGTGCATATATCAGGAGCCAAATGATCTCCTATTACCTAACATTACTTTCCATGTGGTTAGCAGCTTAGTCCCACAACACACAAGACAGACATTGCAACTTAATTGTCAACACAACCTTGACACAACTGAGTTTTTCATTCTGTGTTGATTCTGGTGTCCCCATGGACAGAGGTGGTCATGTTAACATTAGGTTGCATGTTCCCTCCACTCCACTTCACACTGCAAGTGGACTACTTCACAGTGAGGAAAAAGGGCAGCAGCTCCACAGACAGGCCTAAAGTTAGCAGCTGAAACAACTTTCAGTCAGAGCAAACCACAGTGCAGTTTTGTCTGATTCTGCTGAAAACTCCCAGTGGCAGGCTTTAAGAATAATTTTCAAAAACTTGTTGTGTACCTGTTAGACTTTCCATAGAGCACTTTTAATTATGTATTAGTTACTTGTGATGAGATACATAAACTATTAACTACCCCAAGATGCACAAAAAAAGGAAGGTGTTCACTTTGGCCTTAGTGTCTCTTAGTGTCTTCCCACTCAGGTTCTTAAAAGAAGTTCTCAAACATTTACTGGACTGGCCTTTCAGCTGGCAAACCAACCTGTCCAGACCCGATGACAATCTGCTGAGGAGGCCATGTGTCAGGAATGCAGCAGCACTATCTTACTGCTGCCTCTTGCTTTGTGTTGATGTAGTGAGATATAGTGAAACTGATGCTCACGAAGAGCATCTATTCTTGGAGTAGTCTGGTTAGGACTGCGTTTCTTGGAATCTGGCATCTCAATTTTTTTTTTTGTTGTAAGTATGACTTGTCCACTGTAGCTTGGAGAATGCGGTAAAACATTTTCTACCCTGGGACCCTGGATAGATCTGCAGCTAATTGTGCTTACATATTGCAGTCAACCTGCAGTTTTCCTCCCCTGAATGATTTAAGCGAGTGATGTTGAAATAGAGATAGCAGCATTGACTACCTGAGAGCAAATCGTTGCTTTAGTTCTCATCAATCAGGAACCAGAACCAGTTTAAAACCTGTTGTCATGATCCATCCAAACTGATACAGACACTGCTATCTGAAATAAATTATTAATGATCCTCATAGCTGACTAAATCTAGCCATTTGGGACTAAAACATTTACACTCAACAAAAATGAGGTGAATCAACTGGAGGCAGTCCCAGAAGTACCCACCCAATGTCTTAATCAGATGGGAGTGGCATGATCAATTGTGTCAGAAGTTGTGCTAAGGTCATATAATACCAATATAGTTCACTATCTTAAAGCCACAACCACCAATAAATCATGCATAACCCTCATAACCCTAAAACACAAAATGGGAGCTCTATAAACTCTTCAAAAAGTTGTTAAAAAACAAATTTTTATCCAGAATTGTAGGAATTAAGGGGTAATTTCAAAATTGGTCTCTTTTTTTTCCTTTTTACTCACTGTAAGTACCAAAGCCAGACCATTTGAGCACCCCCTCTTAAAATATCTGGAACACATCCAGATGAAAGAGAGCTGGGGCCTACAGCCCTCATAACCTCTGTGAATAAATTTGTGGCAATGCTATCAAGGGGACTAGAGCCTCGTATGTGACACAGTCTCAGCCAGAGTATGCAAAGAAATCGGCCCAAAGCGATTCAACAAATTAGGGAATGGGCAAGGGAGGTCCACGGCAGAAATTAGAGGAGTTGGAGGAATGATAATACTCCATCCTCAGATTGAGCAAACCTGGGGAAAATATTTCAAGACTCTTTTCATGTCTATCAGATAATGCAAACATTTGGAAGCCATTTCAGGGTCCCACTGATAGCGCCAATACTCTGCACTCTCCCTTCTAGGAAATTAAGCTGCATGTGTCACATGTTAGTGGGGATTACAGCTTCCTATAGCTCTCTCCTCTCAGACTTAAAGGGATAGTTTTCTGACACAAGTTGGTGGTATGTGTGGCTCACCAGTACTGATATCAGAGCACAGACATTATCAGATGAGATAAGATACTTCGTTGTCTCACAGGGAAGTTTGTCTTGGGCTCCTGCATCACACAACACACTGCAGATTGCAATATCAGATTGAAGAATGAAATCGTATAAGACGACTTGTTACCATCTAATATATCATTGAAGATTGGAATGATTGAATTTTTCTGCCAGTTTAACTGAAATTTGGCATTCTGAGCCATCAGCAAAATGTGAGTTGGGTCGTTCAGAGATTGAGCAGAGACTTTCCTTATAGAGGCTACGATCTTCTTGGCCATTTGAATAAAACAGTTTAGCCTTCAGCTGTGACAGATTACTGTACCGTTATTCCACATCAAACTGCACTTGCTAAAATCACTTGATAAAACTAGATCAGATATATTGTTAGTCAGAAAAGTAATTGTGCATGTGTCCGTAGTGTTTAAGAATTTAGATACTATCAACCTTGTCTAGAGGCAAACTGCCAAGTGTTTAACTCTGGGTTTACAGTTTTCAGTAAGAAACAACATATTTTTCACAACATTTCATCACAATTGAGGTCAATGCTACAGGCCTATAATCATTGTTCTCAACTGGCCAAGACTTCTTTGGCACTGCAGTGATAACAGTTTTTTTCCATACTCCATTTTTCCTACTCTCATGAGTCCAGAGAGTGCTCAAAGAGTGGGCCCCAAGCTGGAGAGAGCACTTCAGCGTAGGTAGCTGAGGCTAAGTGTCCTGTGGAGAGATATTTGTCTCAGCAAGCCAGCAGCGTGTCAGACACAAATGAACTACATCAAAAAGAACATTTTAAACTTCAACACAGCACCTGCAAAGGTGAAATTATGTTTTGCATAAACATTTAGCAATAAACAACAATGTTTGAAGACAAAT
Organism: Amniataba percoides; assembly: GCA_037176925.1. NCBI lineage: Eukaryota > Metazoa > Chordata > Actinopteri > Centrarchiformes > Terapontidae > Amniataba > Amniataba percoides. The sequence continues at coordinate 17,377,519 of JBAJHX010000001.1, forward strand.
CCAAAGCATGTATTTCGGCCCACAAAGTATCTTGAGGATTTACTGTGCCTTCACATTGGATGAATCTGCAGTGGGACAATTTACGCCCAGTGCCGGCCTTCAGTGCCATTCTGCACGGGTATTTTACCTCAAAACCACTTTGATAAAACACAAAATGTATCTTCAGTCGTTGCCCCAGCATGAGTCAGCGCATCTTCAGCCGCATTTCAGAGACACTGAGACATTATTATGGCTACTAGCTACGGCACAGATAGCATTATTGTTATTAGGATATACAGAAGTGATGTGGCCATTTTTTAACGCTTATAGCTGCACTTAATAGTGGTATGAAAAGCTTCTCACAGGTTTTACACATAAAGATAAATACAAATTGCATTGCATATGCAATATTTGTAACATTGTTGCCTCATACATTGAGAGCACTAAGATCAGAAGAGGAAAAAGTGGTTTGGCAAGAGGCAGTGAAGTACACAGTGCACAGTGCATGGCATTGACCAGCTACATAGGTCAAGTCCAAGTTTGCTTCACAGCACACAAGGTATGTGCACAGCATTAAATATGCTCAGTGAATGCACAGTTTCGACATCTCGGGGAGCACAAACCTATCAGAATGCTGTTAACAAATTTAAACGTGATAATGGGTAATTTGTCGGTGCTAATTTGATATGCAAATGGCCTCATCAAGCTTAGAAACAAGATGAGCCTGGTTGAAGCCAAGTACAACGTAAAGCACTATGACAAGCTCCTTTTCTTCAAGAGAGGTAAACGTCATTTGGCCAATATGAATGTGCTCTCATTTCAAAAGACAGTAGGGACAATCTTTAAAGTAATTAAATGTTGATGCCACAGTTTGTTGAAACATAAGCCTGGCAATGCATGAAACCCCTGCCCTCTTTATTACAGGTGGTGAGCCCCATAATGTTAAAATATGCATTGTTTAATGTATATCACTCCGTTGTTTAATCATTTTTCCCACCTTCACCACCCCATGCCGTTCCCTAAAATTGTTAGTGCCAGCCATGCTGCTGTTTCATTGCATAAATACAGTTGCTGTTTGAGTTTCCCATTTGCTGGATGTTTGGATTTCCTGGTTATGAATCCATGCATAATGGATTTTAATGGCTGATGTTTCAGTGAAAAACTGACAAATCCACAAATTTTTACTGAAATTAAGTCTGCTGTTACAAAATGTTAGCAAGTCAGTGATAATTGGTGGTGGTTCTTTTTTTTTTACATACTAAGCTTTCAAGTGTTGGTAAATTTTTGTTTTGTAGTAACAGTCATGGGAGGGTCCTTTGTTGTTAAGGGCAACCAAAAGAGACTGTGTTGGCAGAAAAACAGAAACCCTCACTTAAACACAACTCAGGAAAGTTTTTCTTTTATTTACATTAAAAGAGCTTGAATTAATAAATAATTTGTTAACCATCAATACAGTCTTTGCTGCAAACTTTTAAGGCCCTGTATGAGTGTTTCTTATTGAAGTGTTGAATACATTTGATGCATTATTTACAATGCAATCCTCAATGTACAGTACGTTAGACGATGTGTGATGATCAAATGTCGTTTTCATTCTGGCACTGTTTCAGGTAACTGAGATTGCAGGTCGTCAGGTTACCGGCATGAAAAATTAAGCAGCACAAAACCCCACCATACAATTGGGAGACTGCGAGAATCGATATTTACATCAAGAAAATCAATTAAAAAAAGAAAGCAAGACATTGGCAAGGGATACATAAACCCTCCAGTTGTGGTACAGTACAGAAAGTCCACCAATATAAAAAGAGGTTTATTACTAGACACTTATTTATATTTATTTTCTAAATATGAAACCATAAGCACTGTATAATTGCCTCCAGTGTTACCTCTGGCCTTGTTTTCTGCCTTTCCTGTACACTGCTGGAATCTGAGTTCAGAACATGTTAAGAAAACAGCACATTTGCATGGAGTGCATGGATTTCCTCTTGAGACAGTAGGCCAGGACTCCACATAAAAATGGAAAATGACAAGTTGAACATCTGGAAGGAGGAAGGTGACAAGGAGACAAGTTAGGAGTTATAGGGACATCTGTTTGGCTCTCCTTCTTTCGCCCAGCCTCTCTTGGAGCAGAAATCTCTCCTTCTTCCTTGTTTCTGGCATCTTTATCCGAGAAAGACAGATGGATTTGCTTCTCCCTGGATACACACACGCACACACACACACACACTCTGACGCCCATCAATGCACGTACTGTATATACACACGCATATATAGAGTAATACACAACCAAAGGCACAAATAACTTACAGAGCGAAGGCATCGTGACTTTGACAAACAAATAGACTCCAGCGGGCACACACTCACACACTCAGCGCCTGGGAGACGGACAGCTGCGCAAACATGCCCGGCCCTCATTCTTGGGATCTGAGTGGCGCTCCAACCACAACAGCAAATATTTCCCCTGCTGTCATCTTCTCTATTTTCTCTCCCTTATTCATCGGAAGCGTGCCCGGGAAGTGGCAGGAGAGGTTCAGCATCTTCACGGTGCAGCCAGGAACCACCGCATCCCTCTTTTTCCCCATTTCCCTCGCCTTCCTCCAGGAGCCAGATGCTGATTGGGGGGAAAAGTGGCGGCGAGGTGGGACCCTACCTGTCCCCTGGGGAAGATGAAATGTAAATTTTGCGACGTGGGCTCATTTGCTGCAGTCTGGAGCTGTCTGATAGGACCTGACTGGAGGCTTATTTGATTAGCTTAATTCCATCCTCGTGTGGACCACCGCAGCAATATTCCTGGAACATTTGTTAGAGCATTAGGCCCACAGTTAATGAACAATTTGTTCCGTTGAGCAACGAACCACACGAGCAATCGTGAGCCGTCCTACACTCTGTGAAAAGGTTTTCATAGTTGTGACACCTGCCCAAGAAATTAGATTAGAGAACTTGTCACTGTAAAAAGTACAGCCTTATTAATTTTTTCTGTGTTCAGATGATGGAAAGAACTGCTTTGTTAATTTCTCTGTGCTTGTATGATGCCTTAATTTGATGGCTGGCACTGGTTTTGAATTGTCCCAGGGCTCTACTGTGAGTGTTGTTAACTTGTGAATGCATTACACGTTGTCCACAACTGTCCATCCTGCCTCCTGGGACAGTAAATAGTACGTTACCTTGCAGTATGTGTTGTAGATGAAGAGGACTTTTAAATGGCAGAGGCCTCTTAGCGTGAGCTCGGACTTGCTTGTGACTTATTTGTGGCAAAGTCATTACACACACACACCTTACATGGTGCCTCTTTCACACTCTGTCCATATGTTATCTTTCAGGATCTCTCCTGCATGTGAGAAATAGCATGAGTCATAATATTATGTAAACAGGAGCAAGAACAGTCAAACATGGATGTGGGAACATTAAATGTCACAATCCCACACAGATGATAGTGATTACGTTTTAGAAGGAAATGCAGTCAAAGATATATTTTTTTTAAAGTTGTAGTGCTGTGTGTTGTCTTGATTCTGCTTTGTTGGCCCTTGATGGTGGAAACTTTGCAAGCAAAAGAAATCCAATGATATGATAATGATTACAATGTATATTTCATGAATTATTTGAGTGGGAAGTTACATTAATAGTAAAATCTGTGGCTGGCTGTTCAGATAATGAATGAAATATGATCCAGAAAGTCCATGTTGAATAATACATCCGGGCTTATGAGAAGCCAAAACATTATGAGGAACTATGGGAAGTTATCATGGCATTTGTTATCCTCTGTCTCTGTGAATTTGAGGTAAACAGCAGAATTACCTCATTTATCATGGTACGAAGTAATCTCTCCAAGAATGGGCCGCTCATCGCTGTGCATTGCCGGGTGACACTGCATTGTGCTGTGGCAACATCTGAGCCAGGTAATTTTTTTTTTTGCTAGTGTCCTCTACATTGGCACCCCCACTGCGTCAACAGCACAGTCAAGCTGTGTTCTTCGATGCAATGCTGAAGTCAGTCTGAAAACAGCCTTAGTCACGTCCACTGGCTATTATGTTACACATTATGTAAGATCATAATCATAATCTGTACTCTACATAGGCCTTTTATTGGCAATTGGCCTGTTTTATTTACAGGACAACCAACAATTCACTGAACATAAAGCTGTGGAAGCAAACTTTGGTAATGCCTTAGATTACGGCCTGCAATGTACGGAGTCATTTTGTGTGTGATGTACCAGTGCAGTATGTACTTGGAACAAGATAAGTAAGTAAAGGAATAACAGGTAGCTAACTGGGAAATTTATTTTGAACTACTGATTGCCTATTTTACTATCATGAGCGTGATGACAGCCACACACCGGTCACAAACAAAAGTCATCAGCCTTTTCAGGTGTAGTAACAGCAGAGACTGTAGAGACTGATATTGCCTGTAGTTCCAACGTTAAGCATAAACATGCTGAAAATAACTTTTTGCAATAACCCGATTGCAATATCCTCAATCTACACTAAACTGTGCAATAAGCAGCATTTATATTATATTTAGTTTATTTATTGTATATATTCTGTTCTGTACATATTCTGTCTGCTTTGGTGCTGCTCATAATTTGGATGCGAGTTGAAATAGTAAGTTAGTTCCTCTTCAGAGCAGACCTGCTGGGATTTAAAGTTATGGAATGACCCATAGCTCGTCATATCACCTTTTTACTTTTATACTGCGTGATGAGTTTTATTAAAATGTTTACGTAATGTTTGTGTCCTTTACTATTCATGAGATCTAATTAATTATCTGAGTACAAATGTGTTTGATTAGATGAATACGTCTACCACATGTAACACTCATACGCTTTCTTTGTCCCAAAATCAAATAAAAAGTGTTTCTAACCATTTGTTACCTCGCTCGCTTGACCGCACAAGCATTCAGTCAAATTTATCAACCTTGCCATAACATACCACCATGGGATGTAGCACTAACTAAAAATAAACCTTTCTTTCTCACTGCTGGGCCTTTCCCTCTTCTTCCTCTTCTCTCTCTCTCTCTCTCTCTCTCTACTATCTCTGCAATTCCTCCTCTGTTCCTTCGATGCATGTGTGTCTTGCTCTCTCTCCTCTTTCTCTCTCTGCCCTTCCTCCTCCGGCCTGCCACGCTCTCATTTGTCACATTTACAATGGAAACATCCAAATTTACAGATGCTATCAATTAATCACCTCCGCTCTAATTACAATCCAATTAACCTCTGTTTCCATGCGCCATGCTGCAGGACGGCCAGCACCCCTCCCTACTCAATCACACTGCTCAGAGAGAGACAGACAGAGAGATGGAGCGGGAGGGAGAGCGGAAAGCAGAGTGAGATTTAATGGAAGAAAAACTAAGTCAGATGGGGACAGAGATACTGTAGATAGACAGATAGATACATGTGGTCAAAAGTATGTGGACACCTAAGTACCTCTTGTTGGCCTTGAGCTGTTTCCATGGTTTGCGCTTTCCCTTTTTTACAAGTGAGGGAAAATCTTTATATTACAGCTTATAAAGGCAAAGATAAAAAGGATAAAGCTTTAGATTGGGGAAACACCTTACATTCGTCGACATGACAGTGCCACCAGTGTAAAAATTGAGACCCATGAGCTTAAAATACACACACACACACACAGACACACACACACACACACACAAATACATAGATGAACCAAAATTGACAAAAAGGAAGATAAGAGAGGAGACAGACAGTCATGGGGAAAAAATGAGAAATAATGGGAAGGGAAGGAAAAAATGAAGCTCAGCTCAAGAGCTGATGTCTCAGCGGAGGATCACAGGTGTGACTTGTGCAGAGACAAAGGAAGAAGAGAAAGCTTGAGGAAGGTAGAGAGAGAGAGAGAGACGGGGAGGGAGAGGGAGGGAGGGATGAAGAGCTGTTGCTGCTGTTGTCAAGAGGATTGAAGAAAGAGGAAGGATGTGTCCATTACAGACGAGACTGTTCTCCTGGTGCGGTGGGAGACCAGGCTGTCACCATGAACCACCTGTGTATGAGTGTCTGTAAGTGTGTGTGTGTGTGTGTGTGTGTGTGCTGTCTAAAGTGCTCACAAGCACAAGCACACTTAATATACCAACATATCCACGAACAGACTCACACCTATCTCAGTGTGTGTGGTTGCAAAGACATATACAATACACACATGGCAAAACAGCACATGCACATAGAGATACAGAGTTCACGTGTGTGAAAACGCACACACACGTACCACACATGCGTTAACACCATGAATGTGGGCTCAGAGAATGTACGCACACACATGGACACACACACGCTCCCATCCAGCTCTAACACAGATGGATATACACCACCACTATTAGCAGCTCTGGATTTACAGTGGCCCGTCAGCCTTCAGCTTTTAATGCCACGTGGGGCCTGTTTTACAGCTCTGCCCCAGGGCCCCAATCGGCTTTCAATTAGCAGGTGAGCTGCAGCCCTGTTCCCAATCAATAGCCCAGTACAGGCAGGCTGCAGGCACCCTGGGGCCCCCAGCTTGGAGGGAGGAGAGAGGAGGAGGAGGGGAAAGAGGAAGGGAGGGGAGCTGGCAAGAAAGGCTGAGGTGGAATCATGCCATGCACACGGGGGCCAGAGGGCTGTTTGAAGGGGTTGGACCTGTCACTTTCCCGCTTTCCACACACACACACACACTCACAAACACACAACGAGAAATGCATCAAGGCACTATTTGTCTGCAAATTCAATCTTCAAGTCTTACTTTTCTTAAACAAGGAAAACAGGCTAATAAAATCGACACACTAAGTGAAGAGTGTGAACGCACTGTTGGCAGGCTTGGAGGAAGAAGCTGCCCTCCAGTCTAACTTTGGAAATAAATGCTGTGTTGCTGTGTAACCGAGGATGGGGAATTTGAATGAAGAAAACTTTCAGTTTACACACTTGGATTATGTACATTTAATAATAGCTGAATGCATTCATTTAAGACAAGTTTCATTCTCAGCTCAGTTTGATAAATGCTTGCAATTTAAACTCTTTTCTAACTTTTTTTCCAACTAATTCTGTACAGAGTTTCTACCACTGAGATATTTCCATCATTTACTCGGCAGTTTTTAACTGGTTGAAGAGTTTTCCTCAAAACAAGTGACAATATCTTCAAAGATCTCGATCACTCTGTGCTCTTCAAGAAAATGTTCATTCAAGAAGGCATTTGAAAGTGACTGCGTAGCACGCGTCACAAGTAAAACTGTCTCACAAAAGCTAGACTGTGTAAGACGACTGATTTAAAGACAGATAATGGGATGAAATAATACAAGATGGGCCTTTTTGGAAGTATATCTTTCATCAAGAGATCCGTGGGATCAGCCTCAATCTTCTCTCCAGGAACATCAATAAAACCAACACCAGTCAAGTCAAACTCAGCTGATAAACTGCCTGACAAGAGCACCACAATTTCTACACTTTGTGGTCAGGACATTTTAATGCTCCTGCGTTCAGAGTTAAATTATTTATGACTATAGGACGGAATACAAATTAAGTGAGTTATTAAAATTTTTGCAGTGCGGACATGCGAACACACGCGTACACATACAAACATGCATCCGCGCGCATGCACAGCTGTCAAATTCGTGCTCTCATCAAGGCTCAGCTCAGTCCAACTCCACAGAGAGGAGGAACCAAGCGAAACAAAATTAAGTGTTTCAATTCTCATCCACCTCTCAGAGACACCATCGCATGGCAAAATAGCCAAGTCATTTTAATTAGACTCACAGAGCGCCACATGCTTTGGTCCCTACCTCCAATACATGAAAAAGAAAAATCCCATTCCCCTTAGTGATAGCAGAGAGAGAGGAGGGGGATCTGCCAAAGCAGGCAGCTTGGCAGAGAACCGGCATTCACTGAATAACGGAACAGAGCGCCATTTTTACATCATGCTGTACTGATTGTCAGAAGAGCAAACCCCATCAAGCTATTTCCTGTCTGTATTCTTTTTTTATAATTTCTTTTTTTAAATTCTCCTCTGTGTTTTGTAACCTTGTGAGAAACTAGCTGGTAACAAAGAGAGTGTGGCGCACAGAGGAGAGGAGAAGATTGGAAGGCATTGGGGAAGCAGAAGAGGAGAAGGAGGAGGAGGAGAAGGAGGAGGAGATGAGCTACAGGGTTACTGGAGTGACATGGGTGTCTTTGAAGGCCTCACAGCAGGGAGGGGTTGGCGAGGTGGAGGGGGTAGGGTAGATAGGGGAGAGGTGGGAGAGATAACCGGGTCCCCTCAAACACCCTGCTCCTCTCTCCCTGCGCCAGTTTTACCAGAGGGGGGGCAATGAGGGTCTTTGAAGGAACCCCAGCAGGAGGTGTGTGATTGTGTGTGCGCGTGTTTTTCACACATATGCGCGCAGAGTCTTCCACGCAGACGCCGCAAGAGCATTGATGTGAGCATGTGAGCGATGAGCGGCTGAGTAAATGAGGCTAAGTAAATGGGTTCAGGTGTGCACATACGTACAATACATTCACACATGTGCATGTGCTTGTGCTTGTGCTTGTGCTTGTGCTTGTGCTTGTGCTTGTGCTTGTGCGCCCGCTTGTGTGACGGGAAAGCAGCCCGCTAGAGTACATCTCACTCCAAGCGGCGGAGAGAGGCAGAGCTAGAGCTGCTGGAAGGCGGAGAGACAGGCAGCTCTTCCCTCCACACATCTCTGTTCAAAGGCACCATCAAAGTCTGGCAGAAATGTCAGTGCTGCAGGCAGGGGACCGGCCTCTGAATGTCAGTCCTTCTCAGGTCAACACCGAGAGCCAGCCTGCCTCGCACAGACAGAAAGAGAGGGTGGGTGGGGGGGGGACGGGACAGAGAGACACGGGGAGTCGATGAAGATAAAAAGAGAAAACAGGGGGACAGTGATTAGGGGAACATGATAAAAAGATGGAGAAAGAGAGAGTGAGATGAAGTTGTGGAGGGAAGAGAGTGATAAGGACGGAGAGGTAGATTACAGGGCAAAATAACAACAGAGAGGATAAGAGAACAAAATGTTGGCTTTGGCCATTTGTGGCAAGACTTAGTTTCTTTCATTCTGTCAGTGTGTGTTTCTGCGGGTGCAGCAGGATGTCAAGTGACTTCAGGCCAGAGATCTAGGGGAGACTTTGAGTGAGAGAAATAATAAGGAAAAAAAAAGGCAAAGCAAAGCAGACAATGCAAAAATGTCCTTGCCTCTGTGTGCATCTGGAATGCAGGAATACACAGAGACAGATAAAATAGCAGACAGACAGACACAGAGAAATAGTGAGAAAGGGAGAGATGTGCACTCACACAGCGGACATGCACACAAACACACACACACACACACACACACACACACACACACACACACACACACACAGTAGTGATTGTCCCAGCGCAGGCCATGAGGAGCCTGTCAGATTACAGGAGGGTAATTGAATGGTAAGGGAGCAGACAACACATCTAGCACAGCCGGACTCAAGAGGCGGCCGCCACCATACCAGAGCTCAGGGGAAATTCAGGGCCCACTTAATAGTGAATTGGAGATGGGACATTGCGTGTGTGTGTGTCTGGGTATGATTTTGTGCGTGAGTGCTTGGTAGGTGTGGGACAAAGGAGAGCGCCCATGGCAGCAGCGAAAATGGTCACAAAAAAATCTGAAGAAGGCTGATTTGAGAAACCCACTTGAAACAAGTGGAAAATAAATAAATAAATAAAGAACACCCTGGAAAAAATAGAGAAGCACAATAAAGCAAGAGAGAAAAAGGAAAAGAGAGAGAAAGGAAAAGAAAGAAAGGCAGAGAAACAGAACCATGCAGATGAATAGAAGAGCACAGAGGGAGATGCAGAGGCGAGAAAGATAAGGCGAGAGAGAAGAGCTTGTGAGAGGGAGAGTGAGATGCGCTGGCAAAAAAAAAAACATGAAGGGGACAGAGGGACAGCGGGGGGAAGAGAGAGAAGAGCGAGCGGCAGAGAAAAAAGAAAGGGAAAGATGGAGAGGCAAGAAACGACGGCGAAGGAGAGCTGCTATATGATGAGCCTGAAAGTCCATCTGCCAATGAGTGTCTCTAATAGCAGAGGAAATTGACAAGTGAGTGCTGTGAGGGAGTCAAAGACAAGCACTGTGGAGCGCGACACAAGGAGGGGAAGACAAGTGACAAATGAATGTAGATTTTGTTTTCAGTGGTACTTTATTGGCAATGAACGCTCAGTGTCATTTTTATTCCCGTGTGAATAGATGGAGACGAGTTGGCATGACATGCATGGCACGCACACGCACGTCATGGTATGGATTGAAGGAGTTGGGAAGGCGCGCATGAGAGACAGGCAGATGACTTCTGTAGGGTGCTTGTCTCTGTAGATGGGAGCCTAGCGGCTGGATGGAAACTAGTAAAACAACTATTGGAAACAAGTAAGTCTGGTGAGAGTGAGAGAGAGAGAGAGAGAGAGAGTCAGGAGGATGTGGGGAAATTGATAGAAAGACAGCAAAACGGGAAAGTGAGAGACAAAGGAGCAGCACAGAGGAAGGGAAAGAGGAAAATGAAGAGAGGGTATAAGCGAGAGAGGAGGAGACAGACAGGAAAAGAGAGGAGAAAACAAGAAGGTCTGCTGGGTGTAAAGTTTCCCCTGGATATGATATGTGGATATGGGGATGTCATGAAGCCTGTGAAGTGGAAATAATAAAGAATTAGGATTGTCTCTGAAGACAGGGGAATTAATCCAAAATGAATTACGGAGGGGGCAGGGGGGCGGGTTGGGGGCGGGTTGGGGGGGGGGGGGGGGGGGACTCAACCTCAGCTCTTTCCTTTTCCTCTTCTTCAAAACAAAAAATCGGAAAAACACACGTCTGAA
>JBAJHX010000001.1:17388393-17438230 GCA_037176925.1 Amniataba percoides
CCCCCCCCCCCCCCCCCCCCCCCCCCCCCCCCCCCCCCCCCCCCCCCCCCCCCCCCCCCCCCCCCCCCCCCAATCAACATCAGCTATTTCCTTTTCCTCTGCTTCGAGGCAGATAGGGGGCGGTTTGTGCGAGTGCTGTGAATCCCATAAAAATTAAATTAATAACAAAGGGAAAAAAACACACACACACACACACTCAAACACACACACATGCAAATAGAAGCGGAAAAATTAGTAATACGGGGGTGGAGAGAGATAGTCGCACACAGAGCAAGGGTACAGATGGAAAAAAAAAGAAAAAAGACAAGAGAGAGATTTGAGGGAACTGAGGGTGGGCACTGTTGCTGCCAGATTGCACTGCTCTTTTGTTCCCCCTCGTCTTTCTGGAAAGGGCTGCCGGTGTTAAAGAGGAGATGCCGCGGAGGCCATTGTAATAAATGCCACTTGTAAATTGCGGAGTGGAATTATACAGCGTGCAGATGGATCCATACGCCTGAGCAAAACGTGGCCAAAAAACCGGGAGCGATAATTAAGACTTAGGGGGTGAATGACAGAGCCATTTGTGACGACGGAATATGGCGTCTCCGAGCTCTCTGGGAAACAGAAGGGCTCGGAGAGGCTCGGTGTCACAAAACATTACCCACACAGCTGTTGGCTTTATGAGCAGCAATGGTGTGCTCCCTTCCTCCCTCCCTCCCTCCCTCTCCCTCTCATCCTCTTTGACTCTCTATCTCTTTCTACCCTCTTCTTCTCCAACCCACCCCCTCCCCCGTCCCTCCACCACCCACACCCGTCTCCCCCTGGTCACCGCGCAGTGTTGCTGTTCTTTCCCAGTTTGTGCCATCTGAAAGCAACAACCCCCGCCACCCCATCCAAACACTGCCACCGTCAGCTCCTCCATCCACCGCCGAACGCCACCCCCACCACCCCCTCCCTTTGCCTTCTTCACCTCACACCACCATCCTTGCCATCTCTGAGGGACTAGACAAGGACTTGTACTCCATCATTCATATCCAGGGAGGAGGAGGAGGAGGAGGAGGAGGAGGCACTCCGCATGCACACAAATATAGAGTAACACCCGAGCTGAAAATTCAATAAAAAGCACTGACACTGACAGTGCTTGGTACTCTTTTGAATGGGAGTTTGGGCTTACTGGGGCTCTGGGCTGACTGTAAAGTAGGAAAATCGAATTTTGTTGTTTTTCTTCTCTCTTTTTGTTAAAAAAAAAAAAACATTTTTGTATGCCATCCCTGCTCTCACACTGTCCACACAAGTCCACGCGTGCTACACTGCTTCTAAGGTTCATGAATCACGTCCGTGCTTTGTTCATACTGTAGCCTGTTTCGAGCGCTTCTCCCTCGAAAAAAACACAAGACACTGGCTCCGTTGCACTCCTGGGAATTCACCACACCTTCCACTCAACAAGTGCAACTGTCACATACCTGAATACCTCTTTTGTTTTTGAGTCGCCGCATAAATTGCAAGCCTATCGCTGCAAAAACAGTGCAGAGAGAGGCACCGGCACATTCATCCTACTTGCCGAATAAAGCGATTCTGATTCTGATGTGTCCCCCAAATTCTGCCCTTTAGTCTCCGTCTCTCTGTTAAGTCCATCTATCTCTCTGCCTGGCTGGCCATGCTGTCTTCTGGTCTCGTCTACCTCTTTGTCTCTGTCCCGGGGGCCTCCGCAGCGTGCAGAGTATCCTGCAAAGTCTTAACTCAAACGAGACCCCTTCGCGCCCCGTTAAACCACCGACCTTCTCTGTCACTCCTGTCGCCCGCTGCCGCCGCCGACGGGGGCCTGAGCTGCAAGCTAAGAGACCCCAAGCTCAATAAAAGTGTGGGTGATTAAACAACTCCCTGTAATTGCTCCTTTTGTGCAGAAATCAAACGGTCACACTTATTACGGAGGCAGGAGAGAGGGAGGTTGAGAGCAGTCGCTTCCGCCGAGGGCCAGACACCCTCGGTGACCCTCTGCCCTCCCGTCACTACTCCTTTATCTGACCAAACAACCACTGTGTAATGTGTGTGTTTACCTGCATGTGTGTGTGTGTGTGTGTGTGCTAATGCCTGGCGCGTATGTGCCAGCATGTGTGCGTGTGTGGTAAGTATGCAAAGAAAGCAGTCGAATCGAGGCAACATAGAGCGACACCAGAGCTCCCCTCAGTGGAGGATGGCTCGACTGCACAAGAAGAAAGATCCCGGTTGGATCGAGGCGGCGTGCAGTTGTGTGCCACCAGCCAGCTGGCTTTGGTAATGGGGGACAAAGCCAAACCAGGGGACCGTGTCCAACATGAGGGCCGGGTTTCAGAGATCATAGTAACACGTGAACCATACACATCATCTGCTAGTCACAGACACACACACACTCACACGCTCGCACACATATACAGATATCAGCATAAGGGCCCAGCCACAGGCCCTGTCAAATGGGTCAGCTCACAAAGGGAGGGGCCCAATTACCAGCAGCCACAAATACACACATAAAGTGCCTTTCAAGGATCCACGAGTGCTTCAGCTTCCCCATGATTATGCCCACTCTCCACACACCCAGCACTTGTCATACACATACAGGGGCCTCCTGTGCCAAAACAGCCATCAGACTGGACTTTTTGCAGCCGAGAAGTGATGAGATGTGTTCAGCTGGTTTGAAAAGGGAGAGAGTGTTCTGCGGTCAGAGAGAGAGGCAGAGCCAGGGAAAGAGAGAGAGGGAAAGGGAGAGAGGGAGGGCAGAGTGAGCAACTGGCAGATCAACAACTATTAGTGATCTGCCCTCTTTGAGGTGGGAGCACACGCTGCCATATTTAACCAGGAGAAATTAGATTTGAAGAAATCAATGTGATCTTGAATGAATTTGTGACATTTGGACGTAGTTTGCCTGTAGGTGCCAAAGTACATGCTAGTATATTGGTCTGCCCTGCATCACTTCCTCCAGGACTAAATCAATAACCTTTGAAAGGAAAATGTGTTACGGTTGGGGAAGCCACACTTTGGGACTTTGGTGTTGTTTCATTTGTTTGTTTATAAAAATGTTTGATCTCTCTAAAGGCAGTAAAACCATTTATTTTTTCAGTTAGCGCGTATTGCTCATGCCAATCTGATGCATATATATTTAATAATTTTCACACCATTTCATATCCACTTATCAATTATCACCACACCTCTCCTTAAAGTACCCATTTTCACAGTATGTGTATTAACAGTGCATATATGCTAATGGAAACACAGACATCTTTTGTGTTTTAATCAGTCTCTGACGACTACTCCTTTGATTTTAATTTTCTTTTTCTTTCTTTGGGCAAAGCATTGAGATCCAGTATTCTTCACTATTACAGGAACATATTTTATGTGTGACCAACATGCTTTGTTGCATGCACAAACCACACAAATTATGTTTCTATCAAGCGTCTTTCAATCAGCTCATTCAAATGCAGAACATAATAGCTCAATGAATGGAAGTGCTGATTACAAAGAACTGATTCACCCCATCACATTAACTAAGATGAAACATTATGTTTGTGTAACTGAAGATCAAATTTCATCAAATTTGTGTAAACTTTCACAAGTAATTATACACATGAGAGTTATGACTACACACAAAAAAAAAGTCTAGTTTCATCTGTAGATTACATTTCAAAGAAAATCGAGAACTCAGGTGGTCTGTGTATGTTGGTGGAGTAATGGTGCCCCCTTCTGCCCAACATGCTAGTACAAAGCCGCAGCTCCTGCAGACAACACTCTGTGTAATAGTCACACTATTATCCACAGACACATCAAAGAAAAGGAGGCCGTGTGTAAAACTGTGCAAAATCAGGCTTTATTCTTTTTTTTTTTCCTGCATCCTCGCTTTTCATCATCAACGTCATCATCATCAGCATAATCAGCATCATTGTCGTCAACATCATCTTTGAAGACATTACTTACCCGAGACAGACAGCCACAGAATAGATTCTCAAAGAGGCTCGCAGCTCAAAAACCTCACAGTCCCACAACGCAATGAGTAAGCTGTACATGTCCACTTCTTTCTGGCCAATACATTTCACAGAGGTCTCCATTGTCCTTATTTACAAATTGCTCTCTTTCCGTGCCCCAACGTCCATTCAGTAGTCAGATTTTTTTTTAGTTCCAGGAGACAGTGAAAACCAATCTCAGTACAGACATGGTTAAGATGTTGGATATTATAGTCTTGCTGACTCCATAAATACTTTTTCTTCCTCTTTTCCACCACTATCCATCAACTGCAGGTCCCAGGACAGTCCATTTCTCCAGTTTAGGCAAATGTTGAATAAGTGCAATGTCTAGTATAATGTCAAGAAAATACAAACCCACACGTACATACATACATACATACAGTACATGACTAACTGATAAACTTGATTAGCTATACAAGGTCGCCATTCTCCAAGGTGAGGCCACAGAGTGGCACATTACTGCAGATCTACAACATCCAGTGTCCGTTTGAGAGGGATAGGGAGGGTGTGAGCTCACCTGGACTGGATGCTGTCAGTAGATAGTTTGGTAAAACTTGTCCATGATTTTCTGTACAGTGGATTTTCTAAGTTGTGAATCAAATGGGAAGTGTAGGTCATACACATGGAGATTTGTTTCAGGATGAGATCCACTGGAAAAAGTGATGACAACTTGGAACAAAATGATGGCACATGTTTACGGTTAGTTTTTTTTTTTTTTAACACATAACATAGGTAACAGATATAACATGTCCACATGTTCGATCTAATCCACCGCTTTTCATTTGAGCAAGAGAAAGAGGATGGTCACATGTTTTAAATTTTATCCCTATATTTTGTCCATATTGCTGGAGGGTAAGGGGTAAACCTCACAGCTTTATTTTGACCAGTTTAACAATTTAGCCATTTCAATTTCATTCACTGAATTCAGAAACTACAGTTCTGGAGAGTTTTTAACATAAAGTCAAAACGTTAAGAGACTGTGGTTGATGAATGTGACAAGATATCACCTGTTTTCTCATAGTCAAAGCATTAAGCTACTCCAACTTTTCATGTGGGTATAGTGATAGATACCCGTTTTTCTCTCAATTAACAAAATACAGTCCATGTTTTAGCTTTTCGGACAGGCAAATGTGAGAAACAGGAGCTAGTCTCGGTTAACCAAAATATTAACAATTAAATGCGTCCAAAGGTGAAAGCTTGGGTGTTAATTCTCAGTGAGGTCAGTATTAATACCAGCACTTCTACGTTACAGAGCGTCATTTCATTAAATATTAATACCAATAAATATCATTAAATGGAGCCGCAAGGTCATTTTAGAACCTCTGTTGTTGCCCCCGCCGTGTTACACTTCTGTCCAGTTTGTTTTGTTTTGTTCTGTTTGCTTGACATTTTTAGAGCTGTGAGGTTTTGAAAGTGCATCATCACTCAGCCTTAATTCTATGATGAAAAATCATAATACCGTTAATGGCTGGATTTTTACATTAGATAATGTTATCAAAAACAAAGTGCCTTCAGTGTACGTAACTTCAGTTCAAGCCACACCTCGCTTATTGGATTCTGGGAGCTTCATCCAGTGAACAAGGGCAAAATAACAAAGCAGTACTTGCCCCTCAGATAACCATGTCAGAGACCATAATTTATGTCATTACTCAAAGAATATTAAATTAACGGATTGGAGATAATGCCTTTGCAAACACAATAAGAGAACAAACTTCTACCTGCATGTAAATCCATCACGTATTTGCCACAAAGGGATCTAATTATCATTTGGAATGATTTTTTTTTTACTAGATATTCACAAAGAGAAATGATAAATAGAGATAATTAGTCCAAAAGGATCAGGATCAGAAGGAGTGCAGTAAAAAAAAAAAAAAGAAAAAAGGGAGAAAGCCCAGTTGCCCCTGGGTGTGAAAGTGTGTGAACATATGGAGAGCCATACCAGTGACTACTTCCTTTTTTTTCTTCATCAGTGTGTTACGCTTCTGTCGGAAAAAGTGACACGAACTGAAAATAAGCAGACTGACTTTAACCAGGTTAAGCCTAACTGGAGATTAAATGAACAAGTAATGTGTAAGCACTCGGAGAGAGAGGAAAACGGGAGGACCAGAACAAAACGACATCAGAAATAATGTGCTCGAGAGCTCCCTCAGCCTTCGGTATCAGGCCTGAGGTCGGCTCGCCCAAACATTCGCTGTCTGACTGCCTGTGCACCTCCGCCAGAGAGACGTGTGGAGGACCTCCATTAGCTGGAATATATCTGGGTCCCGATGACACGCATGATCTCCTTCTGCACTTTAGGCTCTTGGGTGTTGATGTTGGCATCTCCTACTTGGCCATCCTCATACCTGTACACATAAATAAATATATATGGAGAGAGAGACAGAAGAGTCAAAATGTTTTGACAAGAGCTGCTCAAGTTTTAAACACGATCTCTTGCTCCCTCAATTTTTCATCTCTCTGTTGCTACTATTTCGTAATATAGTGGTCCCTCACTATATCGCGGTTCACCTTTCGTGGCCTCGCTGTTTGGCAGATTTTTTTTTGTGCAATTTTGCATTCTTTTTTTTTTTTTTTTACAGTGTATGCATGTGAGTGTGTTTAAACAAGAAAGAAATGTGAGAAAGTATTAATGCCTGTCTGAGAATAATGTATAATAGTGAGGGGTTTTACAATTATTACATATAATGATTGTAAAAATCCTTCTACGTGGATTTCGCCCATTGCAGGCTATTTTTGGAATGTAACCCCGGCGATAAATGAGGGACCACTGCATACCGCCCCAGTTTAAAGATATGTAGTTTTAGTTTATTCTTATCTCATCAACAAGGCAAAATATTGATGAATGAAACGCAACCTTTTCATAGACAACTAAGCCTCTGTGAGCTGTTAGAAGAGGCACAGTTTGGGCTGACGTGACAAATGTTCTTGTTTATATTCCAGCCATATCAACCCTTTCTGAAACCACACACTCAGCACACGTTCAGAATTGAATTATATTTAGCTGTGATTCAAATCTGATTGCAGGCCATCTCAGATCTAATTTCCAACTCCAAAGACAGCAGTGGACATGATAATAGACTTTGCCATCTGGTGAATGTGTGTGTCCAAAGCTTGGACTCGAAGCCCTGACATCAGCAGCCAGCGCGGATGCCACGGCTTGTTTGCTGAGCCGCACAACACACTTTTAAACACCATGCTGAAAAACCAGAGAGGAACCCAGTTTCAGTCATCAGCGTGATTTATTCATTGCTCATTCGAAATGACGATGACTGATGAACTACCACAGCACACGCCACAATTCTTCTTCAAATTTCAATCATATGCAGTTTAGCAGGTGAAACTTAACAAGCTGAGTAATGAACTATGTGTTTCAGGTGCGATGACGACTTTAATATTAGCTGCCAGGTTGCTATGCCAACACTTTGAGCAAATCTGTGGAAATGATGAGGGAGTTCAAAGTGTTGGGAATACTTACACAAAAAAGAAGCGAGTACAGACGTGGTCGGATACTGGACACACCCAGATGTTACCGTGTTTCTGCAGATCCTTGGATGTGATCACTGTTTAAAAGAGAGAAGCACGTTTCACCAAAAGTACAAAGAAAGTAGTTGTGGTTTTGTACTTCCTTTTAATGTGTTATCATTACAATTACTTGTAAAACTAGTGATGCTGTTATTCTAAGTATTACATAATACTACAAAACATGCACTCCAGTTCAAGGGCTTCAACTCAGTTATTATCCTAAATGATGCACTTTATTTCTTCAGTTTATTTTCAAATGTTTCCCCCTCTTCTGGTAGCAATGATCATATTATGATAATTGCCAATGCCCATTTAAAAGCATAACTGCACATTAATACATAAGTCACATTACCCTGTTTTATTCAGATTTTAACAGATTAATGTTATGGCATTTTCTTAATGTCCTGCCTGACTGTTGTACATGACAATATACATCAAAGTACATTAGTCAAAACGACCTATGCCACACATTCACTATGTGTTATCTTTAACTTTAACATGTATTACACCTTATGTTTATCATTACCTTCACACAGCGCGATGCAGTTCAGGTTTCGACTCTGTAGAAACCTTGATTGTATTGGACGACTCTATTGAAAAATGGAGACAACAGTTAAAGCTGCTACAGTAAAGACTGTGGGCTGACTGAACTAATGATACCCAGAGGATTGTTGTAATAATATAATAATGTAATAGTCAGAACCAGGGCAGAGTGGTCATAAGAAAGATTTGTATGCAAAATATATCAAAACACATTATGCCTTTAGAGCATCAACATTTATAAACTCAATATACTGTAAATGCAAAGCTGAATTACGTCCAGCTGCCTCACCTGTGGTATGGTGTTCATGCGGTTGTAACGCTGCACCAGTTCATCTTTGGTGGGCATGCGGTGCTGTCCTTTCCCCATTCCTGCAAGGAGCAGCACACAAAAAAACCCTGAGTCAGAACGACCTTACCTCGAGTCACTCAAGCTGTGAAAAGCCTTCCTCCAGTGGTCTTGAACTCCCTCTACAGAGAAATTATTACCCACAGTGTTAACCTTCACATGAAGGTTATTGTTCCGAAATGCTACTGAGTATTTCTACACGAATTGCAAGATTCAGTATGAATACAAAAAAGGTGATACAGCAATTAGTGCTTTTATCAGTATTATTATTTATATTTTTGTGCCATCAGCTTCAGTATTTAGTTACTGGTTTTGAGGACGGACAGAATAAGCTCAGTGAATATAATGACAGCAGTCCCTAATCCATCCTTAAAACTGGGAAACTTGGGCTCGTTAATTGATGTCACAGGTAAGCCCCTCTGGCAACCTGCTGAACCCTTGTCCATATAACCAGCACCAAAACCAGACTTCCAGGACTAACAGACCTCAAAACCTACCTCTGAAAGCGTGTTTCAGCAGAAAGATACAAGGCAAGCACTTAAAAGTTTAGTTTAAATGGCTCAACACCTCAAAGCCGTGAAAAGAAAATAATTTAAAAAGCCAACAAAGTACAAAGTAACACACACAGACGCCCTGACAGCCACAACATAATGTATAGTATGGTGGGCGGTTCACAAGCTCATTGACGAGGCCCAAGGCCCATCACCCAAAATGGACATACAACACAGAGCAGGACAAGAGGAAAGCATGGAAAGCTCCCACGTGTGAAAATGAAGCGTTCCGTGATGATAATCAGCCCATGTTACAAAGACAGCGCATTCTGTTAACATGGTGGGAGGCGGGGAAGGTGGGAAGGGGTGCCAGAGGGGGCTGAGTGACGAGGAATGAGCCGTTCCTACCTGAGTATCCAAAAGATATGCTGGAGATGGGGCTCAGATAGATGCCCTTTCCATAAGCTGCTCCATGCAGCTTGGGTTTGAAAAGAGCAGGAAGGAAGGAAGGGTCACTGAGCAGTTGCACAGGACAACCTCACACACACACACACACACACACACACACACACACACACACACACACACACACAGACATGGATGCGCTCACACACACACAGTAAAACGCATACCAGTCCTACTGTAGCATAGTAAAAACACACAGACACACACACCAAGAGACACGCACACACGAAAATCTAAAGAAGTCATTATGGCAAAGAGCCACATACATTTCAGTGATCTGAAGCAACTCCCAATAATCCATAAAGTCACACCTTTTAACTGCCAACATGTTTTACCCTCACATAATGATGTCTAGTCAAGGTCACGTGATGCTTTGAATCTTGTGAACAATGACTAAAAAATGTGAAATGAGACCATGTAGGCTAAGTATGAGAATGACAGAAGATGAGCCTTCACACAAGTATGTCCAGAGTGAGAAAAACCACAGGTGCAACATGGACAAGTATTCACAAGCCGAAGCGGGCCCAGAGGAGAAACGGGAGAGGAAGAACAAAGAGAAACTTGAGAGTTTGGGAATGAAATGTGAGGGAGATGGAGGTCAGGACGTGGCACATCTGGAAGAAATCAAAAGAAACAATAGACGAGGGTTTTTTTGTGTGATGGCTGGAGCTGGAGGCAGACTCAGTCCTCCTCCCTCCTCGTGTGAGAGACAATGACAGAGGAAAAGGATGGGGGGTGTCAGTGCTCAAGGTGAAAAGGAGAGGGGAGAGAGGAGGCAGACGGGCACTGAGGCGAGATCAAAGATGGAGAGTTCAAAAAGTTGGAGAACAAAGACGGCATAAATGAAACACATCAGCATGATAGAGCAATCACGGCCGACGTGAAGCTTTCAAAGATCCTTGAGATTTCGGCTTTAATTGTGTTTCATCTATTTTCAGGACATGTCGGTGTAACTCCAAGCAGTCATTATCGCTTGTATTGTGCAAATGAGACAATTCTGCGCTCTCTAGTGCTCGCTTCTTCTTTTCTTTTCTTTTTTAAAATTATTTATCCATCTTTTTGCAGGACTGGGTCAAAAAGTGCAACACCGACCTTGGCAAGGTACAACGAACGATGTAGAGATGAAAACGAACGCAGACCTGAGTAAAACAGGAATACATTTTTCTGCCTTGAAATGATCGTTATTGTCCTCATATAATCAGCTGTACCCACCTGCAGGTTTAAATGAACTTTTCAAATGATTTTCAGGCCACTGGGACAGATGATGAGCGGTGCCAGTTACTGACCTTGTTTTATGGAATCACCCACAGGAAGTCTATACTCACAACCACGGAGACTGTCCTCTGCATCCTTCAGCTTCAGACCTAACCTACTCAGTGCTCTAGGTGGTTAACCCTCACAGGGCACACAGGCAGCCCCCTGGCATCACAGCTGACACCACAGCCCCCTCCCTTTGTCTCGCAACAGGAAGAGACGTGCTGTCTGCTGCTGCCGGCGGAGGAGGCATAAAGCCGCCGACATTGGCCAGGAAAATCTCTCAGTGTGCCCTGCTCGCTAAAATGCCAATTGCAAAGCTGACGAAAGGGAAGCTGGCATCCATTAACTGCAAAAATGAATCAGCCGGACAGCTAGCCTGCTCTGTCTGAGAGCAGGTTTACTGTCCGAGAGGAGATGCATCGTAAATTCCAGCCAACTGCCAGGGTTACGTACCTGCAGTTTGGTATAAGAGGCATTGACTAGTCCATTTCTCAGAACAGAGTGCCAGTTCTCTATATGGGAACCACTAGAGCAAGTGTAGAGAGAGGGAGAGATGAGAAAGAAGAGATAAAACAAAGTGCTGTGTGAAGTAAAAAAAAAAAAAAAAGTTGTCTCAGTGCGGCGGCAAGATCCGTGTTCGAAGATGTTGTAATAAAATGACACTGTGTTGGATTTTGTCTCTTTCTCTTTGAAGGGGATTAGAAAATGAACAATTCCCATTATTTTTCTCTTAAATGGAAATTCACTGTATTAGCTTTACAGTTTTTTTCTTGTTATTATTACAAGAGTACTTGGTAAAACATACAAATCAAAATTCACGAGAAGAGAAGATTCAAGCCCTCTTCTGCCAGCCGCAAAAGAGCTACTGTAGTCATCTATTTATACAATCTCTGCAAGAACATTTTGGGACAGACTGTTACATCATCACAGTCCTACAAATTTATATAATTTAAAACTAGAAAAAAAGTATTAAAAGATGAAGATCAAAGCTGACAAGCCATCACTGCTGTCTCCCAGCACAGGATGGGTTATTTGAATTCATCTCCCACTGCAGGTATCTGGACTGTCTTAAAATAAAATGCAGAGGTCACAGCAGTGTCATGAGAGAAGTTATTTTTAACTTAGTTTTGAAGCTGTTAGAAGTTCTTGTTCCCACAGCAAAAACTGGAAAAACATAAATAAAGAAAGAATAATAAATAATCAGGAGGAAAAAGTATGTAATTTAATTTCACCTTCTCAATCTCACAAGATGCCATTAAACTGACTCTGAACATGTATTTATACGTGTCTGTTTCTATTTATATCAAAATAAAATTATGGCAGCCAAGCTGACATTCAATTTAGGCGTTGACTGTTGAGAATCATTAAATTTGTTGTATTAACCAGCATAAAGACAGACCGTCAGAGCTGCTTATGAGTTGGTTGCACCCTGCAAGTGCCCAGATGGGCCGTGTGTATCTAAAATATTCAGCAGAGCCCCATCTGCTACAGTACAAATCTCTATCTCGCAGATATGGCTGGCTCCATGTGCTGGCGTAGCAAGGTGGTTTCTCTGTCCAAGAGAACGGCCACTGCTCTGTGCTGTTGTTTGTTGTGGTTCCATAAAAATCTGCTAGAGTGGCTCCTCCATCCGCAACATAATGACCAGGTGTTACACTGAGACGTGTTCATGTTTGACAGAGTGTACTGCTGTACATGCTAAATTATGCATGCATTTTAGTGACTATGCTTGATTTGAGATCAATTATACACAGTAAGTGATTTCTCACATTATATTTGCCCAACAGCCACAAGCTTAACAACATAATAACTGCAGATTCTTCTCTGATATCATGCGGCAGCCTAAGTGACGTTCAGCCACGAGCATCAAAGAAGTCATTCGGTGAAAACGTAGAGTTTTGACTGTACCACTGCTGCTGTCAGCTAATGAGAGGAACAAAATGGACTCACTGAAAGGCAAAGGTGCTGCCGTATAGCTTCTTGGCGGTGCGAAAACGAGCCTCCTTGGCTGGGGGGCTGCTGAGCAGCAGGAACTGGTGGGAGGTGTGCATGAATTTCAGTTGCTATCGCAGTGAGGTCATAAGGGACAAGTGAGAGCAAGAGAGAGACAACAAACAGAGAGATAGAGAATGAGTATGACCCACCAAATTACATAATGTAGTGTTTAAAAAAAATATTTGATTTAAGACACTTATGGGATGTCATTCTGGTTTCCTACCCTACTCAGAGGCAGCTTGACGATATGAGACCTGTTACTTGAAATAATCCTGTGGAAAGACAGAGAGAAGATCAAAAACTAAATAAAATGTGCCACTTTGCTTGAGCGGTAAAGGAGATATTTTAACTTGTCAAAGTAGGAAAAGCACGTTACTGGTGACATTAATAATGGCTCCACTTTGGCCAAGTGTCCCAGTGAGCAGACAACCATAATGTAATGAGCCAGCATGCACAATACCAGGACCTCGAAACCGAAGCGGCAAAATGGAAATCAGCCATCATTAATCTTTTTATTCACAGCTGTGCTTTTTCTTACTGTGCCATGTCAAAATGTCTTCCATGAAAAAGGCTCACTGGCATACGCTCATAAGCATAATTGTGTCACATATGACCATTTACCTAATACGGAAGGTTAGAAATGCTCTCTATTGGTGAGCAGTGCCCCGTATTATTTTCTGAAATGAAATCAGATCCTGTTAACATGCAAAGTGTCAAACAGATCCTCTCTACTCACCACTGTAGCAGGGGGTGGGCCAAAGGGTCGAGCTTGTCCATCTGTTTCTTGATCTCTAGATAGGAGCCCTGGAAAAAAAAACACACCACAAGCATGTGTTGTTTCCTGTGTTGTTTTTTTCACAGATATTTTTTTTTTACTCCAAACCCAAATGAGCTGACTTATGATGGGATTTATACATAGACAGATGCAGTGAGTGAGCAATAGAAAGAAGAGTAATTAAGAATAATAGAAAAAGGAAGAATCAACTTTGATTAAAAAAAAGACCAAACCCAAGTGAGGCAATGATCTTAAATAAACTCAAAAACACATATTACATCTTAAACATGATACACCAGGTCTAACTGTAGCTTTGATCCACTGTGGCCCTCCCCTTGTTTCCCTCCCACCTCCTGCTTGTACCTGGGTCATTTCCCGAATGGACATGACGCTGTCCAGTGCTTTCTGCAGTCTCTCATAATTCTTCTTCTGTGTTCATCGGTTGAGCCAAACATCCATTGTATGTGATGAGAGAGGGAACAACATACAGACATCTAAAATCACTTGTAGAGGCAAAAATTTGAAAAAACATTGTTGCTATTTTTTTCATATCCATTTCATGACCAAAAGAAGCTATCTGACAATCACTGCACAATACTTCAAAGATACAACTAATAATATAATGTGATCACTGTTTTGTAAATTGATTAGTTCAGTTACATATTTTATAGTTTTGTTCTGACAGCAGCAGTGGTTTTCATAGAGTAGGCGTTGTGTTTCACACAAGATGTGTCATCTTGGATCATCATTTGTGTATTGATTTAGTTAGTAATCGTCATTCAGGCAGCGAGGACACTGACCTTTGGGTTGAAGGCCAGAGTCTTGGGGTCATTGGGGTCGACAACAGATGGGTAGGGCTCAAAGATGATGCTCTTACGCGGAGACTCCAGAGCAGCTCGACACATTGCCACAAGAAGGTCCACCACCTGGGGAGAGAGGGATTTCACATTTGCATTTTCTGCCTTTAGGTGATGCTGCCATGGACTTATTTTTGTGCTTTATTGATTCTGAATAATATGACAGAAGAACCCGCCACAGACACAATAATATATGTAAACTACCAAGAATCAGAAATTAACACGAGAGTGTCAGTGTTTGACACCCTTGTTTTCTTTTTCTTACATCTATGTCAGGCTTTTATTCTTTGATCTAAAATTCAAAGAGAATTTTCTGGGGGGAAAAATGACATAAAATCTCTGAAAATCATTCCAAACAATCTGAATTATATCTGCTATCTGTTGTGTTGTTGTCACCTCCGCTCCTGTGGCCACTTCCTCAGCAGCACCGGACATCACACCCAGAGTGTAGAAGGAAAACACACACAGCTCCCTGGTGCACACAGCTGGCTGTATGACGGCAAAAACACAGACGGGGACGCATATTTCAGTCTGCACTACATAGCTACGCATTCACGCATGCACTGTCTAACTCACTCTTTTCGTCTTGCTCCCTTCAACTACAATAGTGGAGAATCCATTAACAGGATCACAGCACTGATAAAGAAATTAAAAATCACGTATGTTCTTTTCGTAACTTTTTTTATGGAATGGTTTATAAACTGTGTGGTTCTCTCTCTTTTCTCTGATACCTTCAGCATGGATCCATTCTGAAAGACGTGCTGTTCATCACAAACCACGCAGTACTCGTTGAGCGTGGGGATCCTCTGCTCTGAGTACTTCATTATCTGTTTGGAGAAAAGCACAGTGGTGTCCCCCAGTTATCACTCCCACCTCCATCGCTGCCAGACAAAGGAGCGGAGAGGTTTGGCAGCAGAACTGTTACAAGACTGTAATTTTATGCTGAAATTAAGGCCGGCTTAACATGTTACAGGGACCTGAAACAACAATGCGCTGTAGGCCTCACCCCTCGTCACACAATCTCCAACACGCATATCTACTACAATAGAGCCCCAACCTCCGTAACACATTATAAAATTGACTTTATTGTGACTTACATACATACAGTATGCACCTGAGCCTCATGCTAATGAAGTAAAAGAGACATTTACACATACAACTTCTCAACAGACTCTCTCCATATGCACATTTCAATAAAAGAGTCACTGATATTAATTGCCATGTTTTTGCACTTTGGAAAAGGACTCTCAGTATCGTATCAGTGCCCGGTTAAGTAGACTCAGATCTCCTTGAGGTCTAACCTGCACTAAGAAGCCGTACTCCAAAGTAGGGATGTTCTTGCAGTGGCCGCCCGCCTGGGATGAGAAAAACAATTCAATCAGCTGCCTCGTGGTAATCTGCGCTGGGGCCCTGGCCGCCGGGACAGCCACAGTCTGATGAGTCAAGTGAAGACAAAGCATTATGGGAAACGGCACAGCAGCCATGTCACGGGTAGGGGTGAGGAAAGGCTCGGGTGGGAACAGTGCGGGTGGCGGGTGACTGAGAAGTTCACAGTGGATTAAAACAGAGGAGAAATATATACAGTGCCTTAAACACATTCACATTCATCATTAGCATTTTGTGGATTTTGAGCTCGCTGTCACAGCAGCTTTACATCAGCCTCAGAGTTGTGACAGAAACACTACGCACACAACATGCGACATGTGACTGAGACACATTAAAGACAAATAAGTGGGAGGGAGGTGTGATTGTGTTTGCTCCACATATTCAAATGTAAAGTGAAAGGTCTGTGACTGCAAATCTGATCCAGACTGCCACTGACCTGACTGTTAGGTGGATAGCTGAAGAGCTCCCCTTTAGGGTTCTTCATGGTACAGGAGATGGAGCGGTTCATCAGGCGGGTCACTCTCAGCTCAGGGACACTCAGCTTCCCTTTCAAAACAGTGTCTTGGATCAGCGGGAAACTTGGAGATCTAAAAGAAAAAAAAAGCCAGACACAGTTCATGTGCATCGAATTGCTTTACTGCAATTACAAATGTTGTCGTTGTTCACGTCTTTGTAGAGATATAACATTATGGAGGGTTTGGCTTCAAAGGCAAAATCACTCAGATATTTGGTTTATTAGTAATTCTTCTTATAAAGTAATGTTTTTGCGAAAAAAATCTTAATTATAAATTATTTGCAATATCTCCTTAGCCGTAATGTTGTATGGTAAGTGCAGTGTGTTTACAGCACCTGGATAGTTTTACTGTAGCACATATTAAAGAAACACCCCGCCTGCTTTAGTCACTCACACCTAACTCACTGTATTATGCTCGCTCAGACAACAGAAATTTGTTGTAGCTCAAGTCACTAACTGTTAATACACAACTACCAGTGTTCACTTCCACCATCACTCTCAGTACATTATCCGTGTACACTCCTGACATGAGACTCCTGTCAAGTTGTGAGGATGTCAAGACAGCCTAGTAGTTAGTGAAGCTGACCTCCATCGAGTGGGCTGGGATCCAGTCCCTGTGCATCCATAACTGTCAAAGCATCCCACAGTAAGACAGGGCAGAGAAGAGTACTATCCCCTGGGGGAAATTGGTTGAGTGTGTCAGATTTTGAATTCAAGTCAATCTGCAACATGCTATGTCAGAGCTTCCTCTCCCCCTGGTTGTCGTCTTTGCTGCAGCTCAGCTTTCACTGGCAAACAATCACGAAGTGTTTCTGTTTCTATCAACGCAAATGTAACGTATAAAATAGACACACTGTTGACGCCAGCCCTGGTGAAGCCGTTCTGAGGTCCTCAGAACGTTCTGTGACCAGGTACAAATTGAACACCTCAAGTTTAGGGGAAGACAATATTCTAAGAAACCCTTCAGCTCTGTATGACTTATATTTCAGGATAAAAAAATCCTTGAGAACTAAAATGTCTAAATAATAATCAAGTTAATATACAGCATTTTGTTATTTCCTAAAAAAAACTTTGCAATGAATGAAACAAGGCTTTTTTTAATATTTGCAATTTTTGTTTTCACTTAGGTTATAAGAATGCGTCTACATTAAATGGAAATATGCAATAACATGCTGTAGATGTTATGTCAAAATAACACTAATTATTTTCTATGTTTGAAAGAAATTAATCTGTTTATATGTACATCAGTAACAACTAATAAAACAAACAGCATCTTAACCAAACATCACTATCACAGTGAACAGGTGAGCTCCATCGCTGGAAACAACAGACAGGTGGGTTTTGCAGCGAGCAGATATCAGTTATCAGGTATTGTCAGAAATGTCAATTTGTTGCATCCCTGCCACTGTAAAGGACTGAGAATGAAAATGTTAAAAGTGTGGACTTACGGCCTACATTTACTCTGGACTGCCGTTTGCAAGGCTAAAATGTGCAGCATGCTGTGTATAAAACACACAGCACAGTTGTGTAACCACCCTGAGAGAGACACACAGTGAGGGAGAGGGAGGGAGAGAGAGAGAGAGAGAGAGAGAGAGAGAGAGAGAGAGAGAGAGACCTACTTGGGTATGGGGGAGAAGATGCTGAGCCCGGCCCGGAACTTCTTGATGGTTCCTCCGGCTTTGAACCAGCTGTGCCTCTTCTCCTGCTGGGCCTTGAGGAACTCATTACTGAGGTGCTTCCACTGTTGTGAGGTGAACGTGCTCAGGATCCTGCAGTGTCACAGATTAGGGAAAAAAAAAGGAAAGGAGTGAGAGGACTTGTCAGTAATATCTTAATCTTAAATTACCTTCTTTTTGCTTTTTTGCTTTTTTGTATGAGTGGTAAATTTAAATAAAAAAAAAACTTAATCAGTGATTTGTATTTCTGATGCTAAAATATCACTTTCTGTAGGAAACAATGGTTAAATTATGAAATTTCAAATACACATCTTCCATATGAAACATGACAGAGTAGATCACATGACTTACTTTTTGAGCTGCAGGCCCAGGCTGAAGCCTTCTTTATTGGAGGGCTGGAACACTTCTACCGACGGCTCTGAGTAAAGATGACTAAGATTATTACACACGGCACAGAGGCGCACGCACGCTCTTTCTTTCACTCTCCCTCTTGCATAGGATATATTGTACTCACCTCCCACGCTCAGTGAGTGGCACAAATACCTAAAGTCCCTCCCAGAAAACCAACATCCATACTGACATCTTTACTCACCAGGTCCATCGAGGTACTGAGAAAGAGAAAAGCGCAGTCTCAGAATAATGGGCTCTGTTCTGATAACTTTCCAAGCTGTCGCAACCTCCTCCTGAGTCAGACACACACACACATACACACATACACACAAATATACAGAGTTAGCATCCTAATTAGGGCCATTTCTCGTCACATGCATAAATTATGAGCACACGGTGCATTATAAATGATGGGTTACTTTGCAAAATGTCAGTGTTGGAATAGTAATTGGCAAAGATGTGGGAGGCGTGTGCGGAGGAAGAGGAATGCTGACTCACATCTAAGAAACCGATGTTAATATGAAGATCGATGTCCACGTCATCAATAGTTCCATACTCCCTGTTCAGAGACACAACAATAGATACCCTTAATTTATCATAAGTAATTGGATGCATTACACTCCCCTTTCAACTGATTATCCCTTGAGGGAGAAAAATGAGGATTATTTATTAATTTATTTTTTTCCAAAAGCGCTTGGTTAAAATTAGTACATAATATATCTGAATTGTGCCCATGTACAGCATGTGGCAGATTAGGAATCGCACAACCATTTGCTTATTTTATTATTTTCTCTTAATAAAAATGAGGTGTGTGTGTGTGTGAGTGTGTGTTTGCTGTACCTAACGGAGACAGCGCTGTCAGTGTAGATGTCCTTTACTGCCTCAATATCTGCATCCAGCTGAGGGTGGCGGTACAGGTCAGCAGCACAGCTCCCCTGTAAAAAGCAGTATGTTAACATAATTAGAGCGACGTATAGAATTTTGTTTAATATGATGTACCCCCGAAACCCTGTCAGATGAATTCAAGTATCCTTTGTTAACACCAGCCATCATGATAACTTGCACAGATTTTTTTGATTGGTGTGCTATTTCACACAGTTCACTAAGTAAAAGTGGATGCTGCTTTTTTTAACTCCTTATCCATGACTTTTATTTAACTATTTCAACCACTCATCATTATTTTAAGGTGATTATTCTGTTTATTTCACGATTTCAGGCATCCATCCATTACTTTTAGCCAACTGTTTCAATCAGTTAACTTTCATTTTTAGCTATTTACTTTTAGCTCTCTGTTCAGACTTCTTTGCTCTAGTTTTTCACACAGTCTCAATCACAACATAGCCATATTATGGAAGTATTCTGAACCACACTTCAGTCCAGGTGCTCGTGGCATTTACACATCATGAAACTCGACTCCCATCGTAAAATGTCAGAGTTTTACGGCACACTGAATAAAGGACAAAGAACATTTGCTACTTAATTTGTTCGGGGAATCATTTTCATTTCTACAGCTATGGGCAGTGTCACTCTCTTTGCATGAGATAAGGGTAGCTAATCAAGATGTCAAACAGCGATATGCAATATCTATATTACACAGATAAATTAGGTATTTTTTAAATATTCTTCAGCGATGGTTTTATATCTTGTCATTTAATATGCTCTGTGGCTACCTCAGCACACGTGGTTCTCTTCATAAACAGCATTTCCAGGTATAAAGAATAATAAGTGACCTAAGTTTGCCATATGTGTATCTGGCGTCTAGACTCAATGTCAGGCTCTCATCTCCTCAGCCCTGAGTGTGTAGAACAGATCCCGCACTTTCATCCTTATCTTCACTACGCTAGCTTTCATGTTCTCTGACTGCATAGAAATGAGCTTTAAGTCCCTGACTGGATTTACATTTCAATCACGAGACTTAGCGATAACGGTAAAAAAGGATGACTAAAAGATTAAGATCTTATATGAAAGTGAAGCACAGAACTTCATGAGATGAGATGATTCATTTAATGGAAACCACAGAAATAGATTTGACAGTGTTGGTTGGGATTAATACTAAATACTAAGGCTGCACAGGGTGATAGGAATAAATCTATATTATATTTTGCTGGTAAATGTCACA
This sequence comes from Amniataba percoides, assembly GCA_037176925.1. Classification (NCBI taxonomy): domain Eukaryota; kingdom Metazoa; phylum Chordata; class Actinopteri; order Centrarchiformes; family Terapontidae; genus Amniataba; species Amniataba percoides. The sequence goes on from JBAJHX010000001.1 coordinate 17,408,701, forward strand.
TTTGCTATTGCCAGTTTGAGAAAATTCCAATTTGAGACCAATCCAGGGCCTTGTGAAACACTGACCCATGCTTTACATTTTAACAGAATATCCTGCTTCAGATGAATTTGAATTTCTGCCCTGCTAGCAGTGAGGCATAAGGACAGAAATGTCAGTCAACTGGTCCATCTGTTCTGCACTAGCATGGCAAAATATCTCGACAACTATTCAAACCACTGCCATGACATTTAGTCTGAATATTCATAATCCCTAAAAGAATGATTCCAAATTCATTTCTGTGACCCCTGACTTATTGTCTGGCGCCACCATCAGGTCACAAATTCCCCCTGACCAACACCCAGGCCAGGTTTTTTCATGGTTAAATTGATTTTTGTGCTGCCAGAATATTAAAGCAGTAGAAAATGTTAATCAGTTTGTTGGGGACTAAAATAATATTGCTTCTAAAAATACCAAAATCAATAAAAGCTAAGATCTTTAAATATATATATTTAGATATATACATACATATATATGAAATTCATATATAAATGTAATTAAAACATCATTCATTTGAAATCAACTGACTAGCATCAAACTAAAAACTAAATTTCAGTGTCCTGACAAACAGCATATAAAACATATATTTATAGTAGATACTGTAAGAGCCTCTGCTGTACCTGAATGCCATACAGGAACTGTTCCGACTCGTTCTCACCATCCGACTCCTCGTCCGTCCAACACTGGCCTTTGATGTCCTGTGGGCCCACACGTTGTGAAAAGGCCATTATAGTGGAGTGGAAAGAAAATGCGAACCTCTTTCCATCATCCTTTCATCTCACATCCTTTCTCACATCTCCCTATTTAGCCTCCCGTTCAAGGGCTTCAAAATACTGCTTTATATAGCATCTCAAAGAGAGAGATGGAGAGGCATGATTTACTTCCAAAGGACAGGATATTCTGTGAATTCAACTTTCAAGAACACTCAGCTGACAATTAAAAGGGATGGGTCAATAAAAATATCTCTCCTTTTTTACAAAAATAACCATATCTCGTCATTTGTTAGGACGTCTGTTGAATAAACCTACAGTACTTAGACTGAGCTACTACAAATATTTAAACGTCTGTGGAAACTGAGAGCAATTTTATTTACCACTTTCTAAATCTTTAAAAAAACATAAATGAAGGACACAAGTTAAATTGTAAGGATTATTGGAGGATATAAGGATCCAATAGGATCTTAGCGGTCTCACCATTGGGTCTGCTGTTCATAGGGCTCACTCAGACAGGTTTGGGCCTTTGAATACTGCCAACCATTGCAGCCTATTTTCAGGTAGAAGGAACGAGAACAGAGCTTTCACTGGCCGTCTCTCTCTCTCTCTCTTGCTCTTCTCTCGCTCACCTCAGAATCGCAAAACCTTGGAGAAACAGAAATACGAATTCAATAAAAAGGAAGAAAACATGAAACAAAGAGGCCATCTCCAGTGATGCCATGCGTTGTAAATGGTGCCCTCCTCCTCTTTTCTTTAAATGGTCTGCACTTCACCTTGCCATGTATCCTAGCAACAGCCATCTCTGCCTCCTTTCAGAGTGGCATTAATCACTGTGGAGAGAATGTGTGGGAGATATGTGCTGTACGTTCAGTACCCAGGATGTCTCAGTGTCTTTGTTTTGTTCATTTTTTTTCATTTTTTTTCCAGGAACTTCATCTATTAATACCAAAGCACCGAAGGCTGGCACACCTTTGTGGACGTACAGCGAAAACAGCACATCTGATGATGTCAGCGCATTGTTCAACTGACGTTATTTTCATTTGCCTGGCCGATAAATGGGAGGAAATCTTTGTAATGCCACATAGTTTCCTGTGTTAACAAAAGGAGACATTTCATTGTGGCCACAGCATGTTGGGTAAAAAAAAAAAAAAAAGAAAAAAATGAAAGGCATTTCTCAAGAATTGAACACAGTCGTTTATAACTAAACAGTCACAGCTGTCATGATGAGAAAAAACAGCTGTTGAATTTTATATGGTGTGGATTAAGAGGTAAATTATGCCAAAGATGGGAGGAACACTGTAAGGGTAAACAACATCAGTGATATAACAGAGGCAGCTACAGTGCACTGTGTTTTTGCAGAGAGCTGTCGCGTTTTGTGTCAGACATGTAAACAATGAGCATGGACTCCTCTTTAACTAGACTTAAAGCTGCAGATGCAGAGCTGCATTTTCCACACTGCAGCATCTGAATACAAATGTGCATAGTCTGGAGCATATCAAACTAATATAATAAAGAATTGTAATAGTCAACAGGGACTGAGACAAACAAAGATTGGGTGGATCAAGCAGGAAGGTGTCTATTCTATATATAGGTCAATATAATTAAATGAACACCAGTTATTCATTTCCTCTTTGTTTGCTGCACTAGCATAAGAGACTGAGCACATCACCATGATAGACTGGGCCATTATCTACACAAAATACTGTGTTTTTCTCTTCCCGATCATGGATATATGTCCTTTTGGGTGTTTACGGTTTGGCTCCCCTCTTATCTAAAACATCCTTCCAGACAACAACTGCACCTTATTAAATCACCCCCACCCACCCCCATCATCAACACATCTTCCACTTCAGATCCTCTCCTTTTCTCTCTGTGCCTGCTGCCCTGCCATGTCCTCAACCCTGCTAGCATCTAACCCCCCCACCCACCCCACCTCCTCCACCGCCATTCCCACAGCCTCTGTCGTCTCACATACCAACAGAGCCGCCGACAATCTGACCCGCCCCGACCACCACGTCCTCATTCCTCCTTCTGATAATAGTTAATACAAACACAGATGCAGTCAGGCGGATTTTCCCCTCCCCCCACACTCTGCAGCCTCCCTCCACCCCCCAACCCCATCCAGCCACACTTACCTCCACAGAGGATGGAGACTCAGATGCTGTCCTTGCCTCAGCTGCTCCCCCTCTTAAAGGGCACACCTGCTTCTCTCTCTCAGTGGCTGTTTTCCTCTGAGCTGTCAGATGACAACGGAGCCCGTTAGAATAAGATGTTGGAGGAAACAGAGCCACAATCCCTCAATTCTACAGCGTCTGTCTCTCGGTGCCTGAGCTGTGCGTCTGCGAGCAATCCGGCTGGTGTGTGTTGGTCTGTGTGTGTTTATCTGTTGCAGATCTCTGCTCCTACTGCTGTCTTATATTTTGCCTGACAACACTGAGAGGTCTGAGCATGCTCAGTGAGGGCAGGCAAGCCAGTCATGTGACCTGCAGCTGACTGCACTGCTGCTGAGAAATAAGGGGGAAAAATGGAGGAGAAAAAGGCTCTGCTCATGGATATGTGTCTGCCTGTGTTTTTGTGTGTCGTCTGTGTGTGGCAGTAGATGTCAGTGCCTATTACTGTGCCGTCATGCTCTGGAGGCAGCGTCTAGTTCACATTTGAGTGCTTTCATGTCTTATCTGAATTTGCTGAAAAAAGGGAAAAAATAAAAGGAAATGATAAATAATAATAATAAACAATGCCACGTTTACACTGTAGCTGCACAGAATGCTGTAGGCTTAATTGATAAAACACTCCAATTATGTCATACTAATAAGTAGAATAATAAACAATACCAATAATAGTTAAATATCAGTAATATCTTCAAGGAGTGATAAAAAATATGACATCTCCAGTGTCTCGATGACGCTCTGTGTCATTGTGTATCTGTGTGAGATAATGGCCATTAGGCCTTTGAGCTAATCAGTCTTTACCCTCATTATCCCAAGGTATCTATTTAAGAACTGACCTTAAGAATGGACAGATTAATGAACAGGTGCTCGGCCAACTGTCTGCTCAATGCATCGCTGTAGACAGGAGAGAGAAAGAAACTTTCATTAGAACACAACAAGGCAAACTTCAGAATACTGACACTGCTCGGACAATATAAGTATGATGTGTATTATGACACAGTTCAACATATTATCATAATTGTACAGTTATCCTGCCTGGTACATCTTTTATTTCAGGTGTGTGAGATATGAGGTGAGCTTGCAGGTGTTCCTGGGTAGTCTATTAGACTTTCCACCCATTACTATGGAAGCAGAATATATTTCTTTTAGACAGTCTATTATTAATTGTACCCATTCTTATTTCTCATTAATTGTGTTTTTTTTTATCATATTATAACATAATCAATATTTAATTGCTATTCTATTTTAGTTCACTTATGTGTGTCTTCATGGATTTTTGTTCATTTCACCTTTTTGTTTGTGTTTCTCCTTGTAGTCATATTATTCACATATATTATTATTCATATTATTCATATTAGTCATATTATTCACAGGTAGCAGTTGCTGCAGTCGCTCAGTAATAATACATTCAGAAGAATTAGGGTGTCATACCTGCTCATCTCTGAGATTTATCTGAGAGTATTCCCAGTGTCCTACTGCACCTTGTGGCCCAGGGGTTAGCAGCCGTTAATACTGACTGACAGACAGGGGCTTGGCCAGTGGACAGGATGACTGGACGACAGATCTGTCCCTCAGCTGGACAGGTGTGTCCATTGGCCTCAGGTAGTGGAGTGCAGTGGATCCAGGCAGAGGCTGCCAGCAGCCAGTGACAGAGCAACATGGGAAGTGGAAGCAGCAGTGCTAACGCCACCACAGCTGTAAACAGGTGAGAGCAGAATGGGACAGAGGGGGAGGAGACATGGAGTGCATCCTTACAGTAGACCACAGGGAGTCCAGAAGAAAATGTAAGATCAGCATCAGTGTTTTCTGTGTCTGCAAAGTAAATATGAGGAGTGTTTTTACTTGATTGATTTGTCTAATATCTGCTGCAGAAACTGAATGTTAACAGTCTCACTGAGGTTGCGACATGATAAACAATTGTGTCTGTGTCAAGGACCTTCTTTTGTTTGATTATAACAAACAGTGATTGAATCCTCCTGGGGTATATTTGCCATGTAGCTGTCAGATGTGTGGAGTAGACAAACCCAAATTATATCTGCAGTTGTCCATTAATAGACTACACCACAGCTGATTAGCACAAGGCATTACACTAATCACATGGAGGACGTGTAGCAGCACAGCGATGTACCATCGACCTCCATCAAAGTTTCTATCTGTAGCAATTTTGACTGTGTTCTTAAAATATTTCATTTTGCAATGTGTAATTAAAATAAAATTAAAATTACAGCATAAATAATGTGAGGAAAATATTTATGGAAAAAAACATGTTTGCTTATACTTGCTTATATGTATATTGTACATATACTCCATTATACTACAATATAAAGTAGGTTGAATGTATCTCAATGCAAAAACGTAAAAACTGTTGTATTGTTTTTCAGCACTAGATGGCGGTATAGCCTCAAACACTGCACAGTAAGGCGCACAGCACAGCATGAGGGTCCTTGATCCATCACTCAAACATCCACTGACTCATCCTGCATTTGGGTCAATAAACATTATTTAGGGTTTAATATTGTGTCATCAGATTTCAGGAGGTGTATAGAGGAAGTGTGGCTCTGTATTATGATATTTTTTCACCGTGTTACCGTGTTTTCCCCGTTTGATGATGCTTCCCCATTAATTATTTTGGCAGTCGATGATTTTTTCATGTAAACACGCTCACATAGTGCCGCATCACTCATGTGGACCTCACGCAGGCTTGTAAAAATGAGCGAAGAGGTGAGCGTCCATGCTCTACGTTTTTCAGGAAACTACAGCACGACCATCCTCACGGTCACATGTCAGACTCCACGCGCTGCTGAGGCATTTGCGCGCTCTCATTGGCTCCCTAACTTTACCGTCCGCGCACTCCGCCTATCTTCCGAGTATCCTTCCGCCGCCGTCTTCACTTCTTAAAAAAAATAATACATATCCTGACTTTCCACAAAAATTAACACTGAAACAAAAGACATTTTGGAGCGGCCTGTGATGAGTAGGGATGGCGTAAGGCTGTAAACACGGCGGGGTATCTCTCCGTTTACGTACACCCCCTCGGATGGATACGTCTCAGCATCCCCAGAAAGTAGTCCCAGGAGTGAGTGAGTAGGGAGATCACCTTGAGCTGCTCTCAGTGCAGCCGCAGTCACATCGCTCCGGTTGGTCGGTCAGACAGATAAGGTGGGTATCTTCCAAAGGGTCTTTTATCGATACTCTGAAGCGACCTGATAACTTGTAGTATCACATTTTGCCGCCTTTAAATATATATATTTTTTAATCTGTTATTGGCTTCTTTAGCTAACTTTCATCCTGCGAGCTGGTGAGTCAGAGTGTGTGAGTGGGGGCACTGATGGCTTATTTAAACTCTTTAAAAAGCTACTTTACTCAGTGAAATTGTGTTTTAAGCTGCCAGTATACCCGGACGTGTGCGGCAGGTTGAGAAAAGCCAGTTTTAGTCCTGCTGAGCTCTTTTGAAATGTGCTCAACAGCGTCATGCTTTAGTGCAGATAGTCGGCGAAAAGTCTGTGAACTGAGCAGATATTTCTACCACCATTCGGCTACGAGTGGTCATTTTGTATCGCAAATATCACGTCTAAATCGTGTGTTAGTCAAATGTGATGCGTGAAGGTGTTGCAGAGTCGCTTCCTGTTGCCTCCCGTTGTGGGCGTGGCGGCTCCGTCTTCTCGGCCTCTCATTGGTCAGACCATGTGACTGCCCGAGATCAGGAAAATGTGACGCAGGATGACAACGTGACCTTTGGCGCATCGTCCGCGGTGAATTAAAGTATATTAAATCATCATTCATAAAGCACCGGCACGTTTTAAGCGTTTATTTTAATACCGCACGGCTAAAACTGCCCTGCAGTAGTAAAAGTCGCGTGTTATCGTCGTATACCCTTAAATGGCAGTGTATTAATTCATCACGTCCTCTGCTCATCACGTCCACATTTTTTTGTTCATCCGTCTTCTCTCAGATGCTTGAACTAAACCTCAATATCTTTTTTTAATATCACTGCAGTGACTTGCTGCAGTGATGCTACAGATGACAGGCCTTGTTGATAGTCAATACATGAGGACAGGGCTCACCCTCCATGACTTGGTTAGGTCAGTAGTTATGGATTTTTAGCTCTTTTAGCTTGACCTGTGTTGTCCTTTTGGTGTCTCACTAACATGCCCTGTTTTTCAGCCTGCTCTCAAAACAGCAGAAAACAGATGATTCAGGCAGGGCTTCATTGAAAGATGCATTTTTAATGAATACTTGTGATGTCAAATACACCTTCAGTGGCCTGCAAAGACTCTGCAGTATTTTCTGCAAATGCTTTGTAATGCGAGGAATGATCGTTTTGTGTGTGACGCCTTCGTTGCCATGTCCTCCTGGCTGAAGGCTCTGTTGACAAAATGGAGGCTTTATCCCAGGGGACCAGTCTGGCCACTGCACACATGAGTCTGTGAATGTATTTAAAAATCCAGACTAACTTATTCATACGCAGATAAGTATATACTGTCTCATTTACCCATGGCTGTCTATCTTTTTGTACTTTAAGGAGCCTTCTGGCAGTTAACTACAGGTATTGGCTGACCAAAGTGTTGTTTTGTGTCCTTGACCTGCCATTGTGGTAAGATTGTTCAGTTTCAGTAGAGCTGGTGGTCAGTGCAGTAGAACAGGCCTCTTGCAGCTGGCACTTCTCTCATGCAGTCCCCCCTCAGTGTAGCTGCATGTTTGCTGACTAATGCTACACAGAGCCACTGCGTGGAAAACTACCAGTTATGGGTACTCCTTTGCCACTGAAGACACACCTGACTGTGCTGACAAAACACAGCAGTCAGTTTGGTAAAAGGAGCTGTGGGTGCCAAATGATTTTTTTTTAATCCATTGCACATTAGCAGCCTTCTGTACCATTTCTGTATGGGAACCCATGCAGTAACCCATCTAAGGTTTGTTTTGGAGCTTACAGGTCTAGTTTACAGGCCTACATAGTGCAAATACCATCGTACATTCAGAGCATTAGATTTCTACAAACAGCCTCTGCATGTTGTGTGTTATTATTAGCCAATGCTCCATTTTTAGGCCTGGGGCGTTGTATGACCCAAGCTGGTCGACACATTGGTGTGCCACTGCTCTACTGTGTCGTAGTAGAAGTCTCATGTATGTCCATTGCATCAGATCATGGCAATCGCTTGGACACGGCAGGCGCTCTCCGTGTCCTTTATCCTCATTGAAGGGATTTACTCTTGAGCTCCTGAAAGTGTCGTACGTATGCAAGTGCACGGCAGCGGTCTGTTCTGCTCGGGCTGCTGTTGCAGGGAGTGGAGTGCGCATTGGCTTTGGAGGCTCCAGCACACTGGGGTTGTTTTGGAGGTCCTTGGTAGTAGCGTGCCTGTTTGTCCCCAGGAGGAGCAGGAAGATCTACTGGGGGTATGTAGAGCAGTCTGCAAATGATGCCTTGGTTGAGTGAGTGTGACTGATCGGAGCCAGCTACTGTCTCTGTGAGCCAGCTTGGATTAGCTCTGTGTTACGTCACATCCACAATAGATACTAAATGTCATGTCACCCTGACAGCAGTGCTGCTATGGCTGCTAACGCTGGCACTAGTGTGTTTTGCAGATAAGTGATAAGGAAACTGTTTGGAAAGACAGAAAAAGATAGAGACCGAGAGCTCATTGCAACGAGAGAGTATGTTGCAAAGGTAGAAGAAATGGAAAGGGATTGGAGGGGATTATTAACAGCCAGCTCTAAAGTTAGCCCTGCATCTGTGTCAGGGTTACTATGGCTGCTGTTGGCCTATGGCGACTGCCCAGGGGTCAGACACGCTATCCACGTCTGTCAGCCAGCCAGCCAGCCAGCCGTGGTCAGTGGCGGTAATTTGTCCTTCTGTAACAACCAGGAGCTGGCATGCTGGATATGGCACACCAAGACATTACTGCACTTGGAGAAGGATGGTCACTACCTGTTTTAAAAAGTTATAACAGGAGGTCTTTTGCTAGGCATATTTCCTTTGATAGCTCCAAAAATAACACCTCACCTGGGGACACAGGCAGTATATGAGGTTGAGCTGCATGAGGATAAGATTTAATTTAACTGAGAGACAACCTATATCACTTGTGCACTAATGAAATTTCACCAAAGACCATCACTAAATGTCTGGTGGGTGCACATTTCAATCCTTGAAAATATGAGGGGAAACGGGCTCAATATAGAGCAATACATGACACTCAATAATCTCCTATTAAGCTTGTGATTTATACAGAAGAAGAGAGGTTGTGGTAATTAATACATGTTGATTAAGCATTCTTGTTTTCTATATTAATATGTTTAAAATATATAAAACTTGCATTGTTCTGTGGCAATGGTGTTTGAAGCCAGCCATGTTCTGTTGCATTTAGAATAACCTTTTTATTTATTACTGTTACTGCCATCGGCAATAGCTATTTTTTGGGCATGAATCTGATTTGTAGTCTTGTATGTGGTCAAGTAGCAAAACAGCATGTAAGAGGAGCTGCCTGCAACTTCATCTCAAACTTTACTTATAAGACAAATGTGCATCCCCTTTTTAGTTTTGCAATTGTAACCGTCAGTGTTGCATTGTCTTTAGAATTGCGTTAAACTGTGAAGATGTGATATTTATATCAGTTTTGCTCTTGTGACAGAGTAGTTGAGAAACATATCTCTGACAAATCCCTTAAGTTTACTATAACCCAAAATGATTTTGCTAAAAATATTATTACAATTAAACACAGCACACACCGAACCAAGAAACATCTACAAAATACTTAAAACAATTAATTGATTCTTTTCATCATCAGGTGTTTGAACATTGATCAACAGTATTAATGAAAATGTGAAGAAATGCATATTTAGCATATGTTTTTGTAATGCAATTACATTTCTTCAAACAAAATAAGCGGCATTTTACAGTAACAGGTCAGGCTCATTTCACCCCTCTGCAGTCTACTGAAGTGGTTCAGCCCACTCAGACGTCTGCCTCCAGCTTTCTCGTAGCTGTGTGTATTGCTGTAGTGGGATGTGACTGTGCTCACGTACAGCACTGGTCTGGCACTGGTCTGCCCCATTCACTGTTACATCATCAGGTTGCAGCTCCTGTAGAAGAAGCTCGTTGGTATAGTTTCTCTGCCTGGAATCCCCCAACATGAAGCATTTGTAATTAGGATGTGATGAGTAAGAGGAGGTTAGACCACAAGTATGTATAGAGGAAGTGTGGCGAGGGAACTTAATCTGTCCACTGCAGCCTGAGCTCGTACCTGCCCGAGTCATTCTGTCTTTAAGATAATTGAGGGAAATTTACATAGGGACATTAATATGATGATGTTGTTTTACTCTAAAACACTTTGTTCTTCTTTGTAAAAGTGCCATATACACTTTGAAAATGAAGATTATATACATAATTTTGCTTAGTTTTTTTTCATCCCCTTTCTGGTGTGTGGATGAGAAATGTTAGTTCAAACACTGGATTGTGTGCACACTGAACCCCATGTGGTTATAAATGCATCATCTGTGTATTACATTGAAAAAATAGAATTTTCAAGCTTCCAAGTGTTTAGCAGCAACATCTTCACATTGCTGAATAAATTGATATTTTATGAAGCTGCAGTCTCCTATACCCAGTCGCCAGATTGACTGTTAGAGCGTTTCAGCCTCTGTCAGCAGTGCTGTAGTTATGTAACAGCATCCAGAGCCATAGTAGAAACAACATTCCTCATCTGTGTAGCTTAACAGTGCTACACCCCGTTCAAATACAATAATAACATGATGGCTGTTTGTTGAGACATGCCTTTATGTTAATGTCTTCATGCAGGGTCGTTCATAATTCTGTCCGGGATAAGCCAAAGGGGAAAAAAGGAGGGCAAGACACACATCTGTGTACGCTGTGTGTGCGTGACAGTATTGAGCTGTTCACCAGTGTGCAGGATTTGATGTAATATCTCTTCTGCACTACCGTGTATACAGTGTATACAGTGTTTTAGGTTTATTGGACAGAAAGGAGTGCTGAAAGTGTCGTGATTGAAGCTTAGCAATCCCAGCCCCATACATGAGCTCCGTGATGGTGGCGTTGCCATGGGTGACTCAGGGAAAAGTGAGTGGGATGGGGGGGAACAGAATGTACAACGTGGTGTTGCAGTGAGCTATATGACGATTTGCCGTATAGAGGCAGTGCAGTGCAAAAGTAGAAGCCCAGACATGTTACTTAACATTTCACATCAACACTCATGTAACCGTTATCAAACTCTGAACATCTGGATGCTGCCTCAAAGGGTGGAATTGTTAATCTCTGTTGACATGAGCATATATTACCCTCTATATAAGCTGCCAATTGTGAAACCTGAAATGTAAACTCAAGAAAAGACAAAGAAGCTCATAATACGCCAATATTTGAATAGAATTGCAGTGGCAACATTTCACAAACCTAATCTGTGTTATCCTTAATCTTGGTGTCTGCGGTTAGTCGACAATAGGTCTGCTGGATGAATAACCTCCTGCACCTCTGTTTGCCCCAGTGCTACTACACTTGACTTTCAGCAGTCAGTCAGTCAGTACTTCCTCACTGGTTGGACCTCACTTTTACTTCACTTCCACAAGGTTAGCAACATAGCAGGATTGAGTACAGTATGCCCAGAGTGTCAATAATGGCTCGTCAGTGTGGGAAATGCATCTCTAACACTAGATCTCATGAAGTCATACTGATTCTGATCTCTGATTCAGTTTCAGGATTGGCAATGGTCAGCTAAAAAAGAAGCCTTCACTTTCTATCGTCCTCTATATAAATTTTTTTTCTTTGTTTCTTTTCCCCTTGCAGGACATCTCCAGTCACACCAGTAATCATGCCTCTCCCAAAGTCTCTAGACATGGGCTCTGCCTTCATCCAGACACAGCAGCTCAACGCTGCCATGGCTGACACCTTCCTGGAACACATGTGCCTGCTGGACATCGACTCCGAGCCCACCACTGCACGCAACACTGGCATCATCTGCACTATTGGTTGGTGAACATTGTAGCTGTTGATATATATGGATGTTATGAAACACATACCTGGTAAAGCTGCACCATGAGGGCTAATTAGTTGAACGGGACTTTTACTTTTGTTTATTACTGTCATCTTTGGGTAAGGCAGTTTTATTGCTTAGTGACAGAGGCAATAAAAAAGGAACTGGCAATAATGTGTGTTAACTTACACACCTCATGAACTCAAATAAAACTACACCAAAAAATAGTATATTTTTATAAATGTAAGGTATTCAAACATTTAACTGATGAAGAGAATTTCACAGACTGAAAATAAAACATACCATACTTTACATCTATTTCACCTGATGAAGAAGTAAATAGGTTTAACCTTTTAAACAGATGATGTTGATGATTAATTGATGATTAATTCTTTCCTCTCAAAAACTTCCCGCAGGACCAGCCTCCCGCTCTGTGGAAATGCTGAAGGAGATGATCAAGTCTGGAATGAACATTGCTCGCTTGAACTTCTCTCACGGCTCACATGAGGTGGGTCTTTTCACAACTCTGCACTTCTACTGCGTAAATGAGTTTGTTAGATACAGCTGACCAGTCACATTGTTTAAAGTCACGCGTAAGCTGTGAACTTTAAATCGAGAATTTCCATCAAACACGGTTCTGTGACTTATCACAGACTGGTATTGGTTCATATGTTGATCTTTTGTGGCAGTCTTTTTTTTTTCTTTTTATCTTTCCAAGCTGCCATACAAACTTTTTGTTTAAAATAAGTATGGTGAAAGTAGATGGTCAACAGTGCTCACAGTGGACAAGCACGTAATATATTATTAACTGCAATCAGCTTGGCACCTTAAGCAAGACTAGGCCAGCCAGCATGAATAGAAAAAGAATAGTGCCTGCGTGTGTCTCACAGTGGCATGACAATGAATACATTTCCAGCTGGAACACCCAGTTGGTTCTTAAGATGAACTCATCCAAATAGAGAATAATCCACAAATGAAAAGTGAGCCTCTTTAAATTAATTTGACCATGGCGCCATGTTATTGGTTGTTATTTAGCACAATGTTTTATATAAGACAATTATACACTATTATTTTTTTAATTATTTTTCCAACATGCTCATAGATTTTCTTTTTTACCTTTTGATCCAAGAATGCAATTAGATTTGAAGCAGAAATGGCAGACATGGAGATGTTTGAGTACATAAATAAGACTAGATTCAATCATAAGGACTCAACCATGCAGGAACGTAGAAATGATTAATTGTGCTTGTAAGATTTTTAAGTCCACCTTGTGTCTTGCAGATTGAAGGTCAGTCTAGATTCAGAGAACAGCAACAGAAACCAAAGCTTTGTTGGATTGAGGCACTATAAATACGTCATCTGTAGCTTCCTGCTCTGCCTTTATCTCCTCAGCAGGCAGCACGCCTAGATTCTGTAAGAGGGTGTGTGCATACACAAACCAAACCCAAGGTCAGTCCACTGTTCACCAAAGTGGGAAGTGGAAAGTAGATTATGTTGCAAATCCAGAAAGTCACATTTCTTTAAACTACTATTGATAATATTTACTGAAATGAGAACAAACTGAACACTGAATGACATTTCACTTATTTGCGAAAGAAATTAAACACAAAATTGTGGACCCTGACCTTTAAACACACAACAACAGTAAACAGTCACTGTGCAATAGTCATAAAACATCATACTGCTTCTCCTTCTTCTCCTAATTAAATGCAGCACACTGGAGAATAACTTCCGCCAAGATGTCATCTATATATTTATTCCTGGCTCGACATCATGATATGTCTCCTTTCTGAAGCTACTATTGTCAAAAAAAAAAAAAAACAAACCTAGCCACAGTAGTTTTAGGATTAGTTCCTTTTTTGCAGCTGGTGAGACTATCCAGATTTTCTTTGAGTCACTGTGCTGTGAGTGAAGTCAAAGTGTAGTCAGTGTGAAAGGCAGCCAATGTGATTACCTGCCACTTAAGTTATTACTGAAAGCTCTGGTTACCCAGGTGGACAGCATAAGCCATGTACAGCAGACAGCTGTCATCTTCAAAGCCACTGGCTGGCTAATGAACACTGCGCTGCGTGTTCATTAGCCAGCACTCATGGGCAAAGATGGCTGCATCACTAATGACGATACTAAATTCCTCTGAAGTTCTGCTCTATCATTTCCCTAAGCATTTTACAGTCAAGGTCGGACACATTTCCAGGGCAAAAATGCACCTACTTCACTGTTTCTGTCATCTTTTCATATGGTATTTTAGTCTCTGTTGATAAAGTGACCACCAGAATTATTTTACTGGTCTGTTTGAAGTTTGTGTTCATTTCTAATTGTGAGAGGATTTAGTTTGGTTTTACTGTTTCTATTGTTCAACACATACACTGAGAAATTTCCTCCTGTGAAAACTGTGAACTTCCTCATAACTTTGAGGCAGTTCTTGCAGAGGTTTCATCATAAAGGGAGACTTGCTCAATGACACGTTCCTCCAGTGACAGTCTATATCAATAAACTGCTACTTTACAATACTTATGATACATAATCTCTGAGGTCTAATTTAACGATGCTTCATTTGCAATCCATTATAACTCAAAGGTGCTCAGGTACGCTGCTTGGTCCACCCAGATTCCTCAGTGAAACGTGTAAAGAACTGTCTTACCCTGAAGTGATGCTGACAGTATGACTCATGTTTATGACTGTGAACTGTCAGACGAGCCTTATCTCGTATTTGCCCTGGCCCGATAAAAGCATTATTTTACAGTAACTCCAGTTTCCAGTGCCAGATTTCTCTGCCAAATTGTATAACAGTATTTCTTTTCATTTCAATGAGCCTCAGAAATGTGTTTTTTCTGAAGATTTTCATGTTAAACTTCTCTTATTTCTGTAGTACCATGCAGAGACCATAAAGAACATTCGTGAAGCATGTGAGAGCTTCGAGCCAGGCAGTATCCAGTACAGGCCCATCGGCATCGCCCTGGACACCAAGGGCCCGGAGATCAGGACTGGCCTCATCCAGGGAGTGAGTTTAACACCGCCTCTTCAATGATTTCACACCAGAACAGCAGCTACAAAAATGTAGTAAAACAATGTGTATATGACTTGACAGAGTGGCACTGCTGAGGTGGAGCTGATGAAGGGCAACATGATCAAGATTACTTTGGACGATGCTCATCAGGACAGCTGCACTGAGGAAGTCCTCTGGCTCGACTACAAAAACATCACCAAAGTGGTGGACATTGGCAGCAAGATCTACATCGACGATGGACTCATATCTCTGCAGGTCAAGGAGATTGGTGAGTGCAGGGGAGGCAGACATGGTTACAAATCGGCCTCACGAAAACCTCTTGTGAACCATCAGTATGTTTAGAAAACTCTGAAATCAATCCTCAGTAAAAGGCCTCATCTGATGAAAATTTTTCTCTCTCTGCAGGTTCTGATTTCCTTATGTGCGAGATCGAGAACGGTGGCACCCTGGGAAGTAAGAAGGGAGTTAACCTTCCTGGTGCTGCCGTTGACCTGCCTGCTGTTTCCGAAAAGGACATCAAGGACCTGCAGTTTGGTGTGCAGCATGGCGTCGATATGGTCTTTGCCTCCTTCATCCGCAAAGCTGCAGACGTACACGCTGTCAGAGCAGTGCTGGGCGAGAAGGGCAAAGACATTAAGATCATCAGCAAGCTCGAGAACCACGAGGGTGTGCGCAGGTGTGTGTGTGGAGGAAGTGTTTTAATCTTTTCAGACCATTGGTTGACATCTTCAGCTGAGCAACAGCCTGCCCCGCCTGTGAAGAGCAGCATTTTATGATTCCTTGAAGTTTTACTTTGTGATTAAAATTGTTGCACATTTTCTATTTGCTTTGTAGATTCGATGAGATCATGGAGGCCAGCGATGGCATCATGGTTGCCCGTGGTGACCTGGGAATTGAGATCCCCACAGAAAAGGTCTTCCTGGCTCAGAAGATGATGATCGGTCGCTGCAACAAAGCCGGCAAGCCCATCACATGCGCCACTCAGGTTAGATAAAACCAAAGCACGCACTGTATTTTCTCAGCTGTATTTTTCCTGTGTCTGTATCTGCATCTATGGAGGGCAGACTCAGTTTAATCTTTATTAAAAGTAATTTGAACTTGGGTTACCCTCTGACACATGATCACTTTCAGATGTTGGAGAGCATGATCAAGAAGCCCAGACCTACCCGTGCTGAGGGCAGTGACGTAGCCAACGCCGTGCTGGATGGAGCCGACTGCATCATGCTTAGCGGAGAGACTGCCAAGGGAGACTACCCTCTGGAGGCAGTGCGCACACAGCATATGGTGAGTTTAATTTCTGTAAAGTGCAACACTTAAACAGTAGTGATTATGTTGATGCGATCTTGCTTAATCTGCCCTTTTAATTTAAGCATGTTTTAATCAAACACTGGGAGATTGCTCTTTCTCATTTCCTAATTTTTCCTCTGAATTTTCTTTCAGCTGCTCAATGACGCAGCATCTTTTTTTCCCCACTTGGCCTAACAGCTGCTGAAGGAGGTGTCAGCAGGACTGTTTGGTCAACTGGAAGTTCCTATAATTTATTCATTTATCCATCCACTCATTTCAACATTAGATTTCAGCACTATGCTACTGAATGATCACTGAAGGATTAATCACTGTCAAAATCCTGATCAGTCAAAGACAGCAATATTGACAATGTGTGGGGTTGTTGTACCTGATCTGTGCATCCTTGGAATATTCCTTTCTGCTGTGCTGGTGTTTTAAATGTTTAGACACCTGTACAATTTCCATACAGTTGTGATGGTTCTCACAGTGGGTTTCCACACATTAGGAACACAAAGAGTGGAACTTACCTTAAAGAAGTGCAGCTCTTCATCTAACAAATTCACAGCACTGCTCTTCTTCACTATTTATTAATTTTCATCCGTAAACCCAAACCGATCCAACTGATTTTGCAATAATCAATAACTGTGCACATCCAAGTCACCCCTAAGTAAAAAGGGAGCAGGAATGTCAAGCTTTGACATTTTCACACAATAAGTATAGGCGTTTTAATTGTTTTTAATAAGGCTGGTGATGAATACAGAATTGTGCTTATAATCTGTAATACCTACATGTGTGGGTTCTTTTATATTTTAGTTTGGTCAGTCAGGGACAGACAAAGGTTAAACATCTTCCATCCAGTACTGGTAGTAATTAGGTCTTAATGAAATTGTACATCAAAATCACAATTGGCATCTTTGCATGGATGGATAATGCTGTTAATACTGTATTGCCTGCCTTTCGCCGTTCAGGCCTTTCTCGGATTACCTCCACTGTTCTTGGCTCTGCCACTGTATGCAGATGCAGGAGTGACTCAGCAGTACTGCAGCTCCTGCCTTTCAGTTTGCTGCCTTTATGCTGAAGTCACTTGGGCTGCTTCACAATCCACAGCAAACAGCTTCTGTTAAACTAAAACCTCACATTTACTTGCAAGACTTGCACTGGACTCACTGTGCTTCTAGGCCACGTTTGCCAAGACATTGTCTTGTTCGTGTTTACTTCAATCTGTGTAATACGTTTCTTGTACTTCATCTCTCTACTCTTGTGTGCAGTGTGTGGCATCTTAACTCCCAACTCCCTTTTTCAACTCCCAGTTCACTTAAGACAGGTCCTTCAAGTGTTTGAGTTTAGTTTTAAAGTCTGTTTTTTGTAATTGTCATTTATTTTTTAATGTTGGGATCCTGACAGAACAGTTGCCTTCGCTTCAGATTAGCTTTGGTTGTATTGTACTATTTTACTTTAACACCCCATGTAAAAAATGTAACATTTTGACTCTTGGACATGTTTGAACATTGATGTTTTTTTATTTGCGCCTCCCCCCACTAACTGCACACCTGAACTCTTGTTTTCACTGCCCCTCCTATCTTTTCCTCCTCTCCCTTTTTTGTTCTTTAACTTGTCTGTTTTGTGTCTCTCTAATGTTGTCCCTCTCTGTTTCCCATGTTCATGTCACTACTCCTTTTCTTCTCTCTCCCTCCCCATTTTCCTCATTTTTACATCTGCCTGCCTTTGCGTTATGCATCTTGCCCTCACTTGTGCCAGATTGCTCGTGAAGCCGAGGCAGCCATGTTCCACCGGCAGGTGTTTGAGGACCTGCGTCGCTCCACGCCGCACTGCAAAGACCCCGCTGAGGCTATTGCTATCGGCGCTGTTGAGGCCTCCTTTAAGAGTTTGGCCTCTGGGATCATTGTGCTCACTGGCTCTGGAAGGTAGGCAGGGTATCTGGCCCCGGCAGCCCGAGAGGACGATGATGTTCGTACTCGAGGATTCAAACAGGGAGAGTAGGGCCAGACAGGGACTGAGTAACTGGGAGAGCCTGGCAAACACCTTAAGCAGACTACTGGTTCATTTTTACCCACCTGAACAAATTTATGCACTCTCTGAAAGTTTACTGCTCTCTTTTGGCCATTTCAATTAGCTTCAGTGCTCATTAAACAATCATTAAACAATGGCTAACCAGGAGTCTGCGCATTTGCCCGTCACTCCCAGTGGTGTGAATGAGTCGGTGTGCGGCTGAGAGTAACTCCCCTCACCCTTCCCTCGTGGTCCCTCTGGGCTTAGATAGCGCGAGAGGCCGAGGCGGCCACCTTCCACAGACAACTGTTTGAGGAGCTGAGGAGACACTCCCATCTGACCAGAGACCCCTCAGAGGCTGTCGCAGTCGGAGCTGTCGAGTCATCCTTCAAATGCTGCGCTAGCGCCTTTATCGTTCTCACCAAGACTGGGAGGTAAGACGGAGAAGCACAGAGGTGAAATGATCCTGGTCCTGATGGTAAGGTGTCACCAGGTAAATGCTAGCATGCCCAACACAGCTCTGGATGCTCCCTCTCTTTTGGCTTTGTGTGTGTGTGTGTGTGTGTTTGTTTTTGTGTGTGTGTGTGTGAGAGACATGCGCCATTACAGAGGGTGGTTAAGATAGCGACAGATTGCAAGAGTGGCAGTGGAGGTTGTCATTAGCCCAGTCCCAGTGTCCATCCATCAGACTGCATTTTAATAAATCTTGTGATATTAATCACTGTTTCTACACAGCTTCAGCTTTTTAACAGGAGTGACATCTTAGTGTGTGAGAGTGGACAGTCGGATTTGTGCTGCTGACAATCAGCCTCTGCGCAGTGATAATACATCACAAGTGTTGTCACCTATTTTGGCTGATTAGACCTCTGAATGTCATTACGTGTTTACAGACTCCATAATTATCCTGTCTGTGTTGTTGTACCTGTTAGGGTGGGGCAACAACACCTTTTCTTATAACTTTAATTAAGTATATGGAGCTTTTTGAGCTCAGCACACCACAGGAGTCTCACTCAACCTTATAGGAGGTCTAAATGAGCCAGAATACCTGAAAACACTTGTGGGGTTGAGCGTTTTTAATTTAACCAAATGATTTCTTCCAAGGATCCATCTGCATGGGCTTAATTTACACGCACAAAACAATAAGTGTAAGGGTTTCTTTGTAAGTTTTGTTTTGTTTTTTTGTTATCTATATATTTATCTTGAAATTCTACTATTGAATCTGTATAATTGAGAGTCTTTGTCTACATAATTCAACACTCTGCCTTGGTCTCTTGCTGAATTGTAAAAGTTAACACATTTTGGGCACACTTAAAAAAAGTCATGACTCTTTACATTAAGCCTGTTCAGTTTCCCCTCCTAATCCAAATGTGTGTATGTGCAGGTCCGCCCACCTGATCTCCAGGTACAGGCCCCGCGCCCCCATCCTCGCCGTGACCCGTAACGCCCAGACAGCTCGCCAGGCCCACCTGTACCGCGGCATCTTCCCCGTCCTCTACAACAAGCCCGCCCACGATGTGTGGGCAGAGGACGTCGACATGCGTGTCAACTTTGCCATGGATATGGGTAAGTCGAATTATTCACTTTTTTTAGTGTGTTGTATAGCTTTTCAGGACATTTTCTGTCAGAGTTAAACAAAGTTCCTGGATAACAGTGTTTCTGTTGGTGTGAAGCTCTGACTCTGTTGCATGTTTAATTTCCAGGCAAGGCCAGAGGATTCTTTAAAGAGGGAGACGTTGTCATCGTCCTGACCGGCTGGCGTCCAGGCTCCGGTTACACCAACACCATGCGCGTGGTTTTGGTGGCCTGAACAGCCAACGGGGCTGCTCCGCTTTCTTCCTCCACCTCCATCTATATTTCATAGCTCTCCACCCCACAGTCCCACTCCAGCTCTCAGCCCGTCTCATGCAACACACGGGCAGAAAGTCAACCGCCGAACAATATGGGCAATAATGCAAAGAAATCAGAAAAATAAAAAAGAAGTAAATAGAGAATAGCCTTCGTGGCCAAAGAGCTGGTTTGGGTGGGAGTGGAGGCTTTTGATCTGTACTATTCCACTTTATGTTTCCATTCCTTTCACTTCGATTCTCTCTCAAGCAAAACCAGTCTGCAGGGCCTCAGATTAATACACCCTGACCAGAAACTGCTGTATTTATTCACTCAACGCTTGTATCATTAAAAGTGAACGGGTCTGAGAGTGAACGCACCCTGGTCTGTGTGTGCATGCGCGTTTAGGTGGGGTCAGTGGTGGGGGCAGGAGGGCCGATCTTAACAGAGCACCTTGACTACTGTAAACAGTTTACCAATCACACTCCTCTGCTGACATAATGAACAAACGGGTGGCATCCTAAATCGAAGGGCTCCTCCTACAGCGCAGCCTCGGCTCCACCACTCCACTCGAACAGATCCTTCTGTAGTGCTGTCTGTACCAAGTGTCCTCTCTTAGTGCCAGCTTTCACTGTATTTAAGTGTATCTGTAAGTGTTGCACTCCTAATCTACTCCCAACAATGTTACATTCAATATTATACTTGACTTTTGTGAATGGTAATGTTTTCTTTTGGGGCATCTAACGCTACATATATTTTGTCTGAATATAGAGAAATGTTAGTTTTGGATGTCCACTTCAGAGCTGTTTGAGCTAGTTACTGTATTTGTGTTTATTAGATGTGTCATAAAGCCTTTACATTTATTTGCATTTGGATCGTATCTTGAGTTGGCACTTATGAATCATACGTGGTTCACTAAAGTTGACTGATATGAATGAGCACTTTTAGGGGTTATTTTTTTTTTCACAGACGACTTGATGAGGGGATGAAGCCCTGTCCCTCTCAAGCCCGTCTTAGGCAATGGGTAAATGGGTAAAACCCCTCTGCTTGTCTGTCTCCCTCTATGTTGGCGATCCACTGTAGCTGTCTTCATGTATCTAACATGCTTTGGATTGTAATGCTAGAGTGTAAGAACTAACTAAATGTAAAGGGGTGTATTGTTTTAGCCGGTGTACTGAGCTGTCCTAAAAGACTGGATTTCCATCAATAAAAGAGATGAGCACCAATCTTAAATCTGCTTTGCAAATGTTTTGTTTGATGATGAATTGTCATGAATGTAAGTTTATGGGTGGTAGTGCAGTAAATTTACATGAAGTGAAAGAAGAGGTAAAAACTTGACAGAAAGACAAAAAAAGCAATTGAAAATCTAATTTATAAATGATTTAACTGAATTTATAAAAGTTTAACAGTGTACGATCCAGTGAGATACATTTGTGATGAACTTCCAAATATGTGAAGGATGTTTTTTAGTACACAGTAAACATATTGAAGCTCGCAATGGTCAGCCAAATGAGAAAAATACAATTAAGTCTAAGCTTAGCTTTCTTGGCCCAGTTCTAGCATAAAGAACAATTAATTGTTCACCCTGAAATTATTAATCATTTAACAAGAGAAGCCTTGTGTTCAAGGTTTACTGGCAGTCCTGGCTGTACACCACCCCCACCTGCCTGCGAACCTCATCCTCCACCTCTGCCAACAGAACAGAGTCGGCATGGGACATGACTGCACTCTCCTTCAGCCCTACGAGGGGAAAATCAGTGTAAGAGCAGAGCACTGGTCAGCCTGCACGTACAAACCCAAGTATATGGCCAGTAAGATTTTAGTGTCTCTGATGCCACCTTGTGTTCAAAGTGGGTAAAACAACATGCCTGAACATTTAAAAAAAACAATAATCACTTAACTTGTTTTAGTTACTTTAAGTCATTCTTGCAGTAATATAGATACAAAGTAAAATATGCTGAATTTTTAAGTACCTTTGAGCAAGCACTGTCGAACCTCCTCTGCTTCATAACGCATCCCAGTACTATTGAGGAAGTTGAGAGGCAAATAGGGTTCGGGCACAGGGTACTGGGTCTCCGTCCCATTCACCACTAATGATGTGGGACACCACATGTGGTCAGGAACCTAAAAAAAAACATGCATCAGGATATACAATATAACAAGAGTTCATGATTACAGTACATACAGTGTAGTGTATTCAGTGAAAATACTTCTCCATCTGTGTTACACAACACATAAGTTCCTAATTTCCTCCAACGTGGCTTCACATTTGACCTTGACCGTTCCCTCCCCGAGCTTTATTCAACACGCGGACACACATCATGCCAAACTGGCTGAAACTATTCAAATTTTATCTGATTATGCGGCCGTACTGAGATGACCTACCCTGATGGTGCCCTTTGTGCCCACAATAATGGCGTCATTGGGCAGCTTCATTCCCGAAGAGCAAGTAAACACTGCCATCCTGTTCTTGGAGAACTTCAGAGTGACAACCACAGTCTCATCCACTCCTGCAATAACACACAAATACACAATATATATTTGCAATAGATGCACAATTTCATGCATCTCCTGCAAGCAAAGTAAGTCTGCTTTTTTTTTTTTTAAATTGGAGAATACCATGCAGGAGAATGAGGGCAATCAAACCTTAACCTTTATTGTGCCACTTAACACATAAAAGAAATGAAAGGACAGAGATAAGAGATAAAGTTTTATCAGGCCGCAACACTACCAAGGTTAGAAATTCTTGAGTTCACACACATTCAGGAATCACACACAGGAGTTGAAGCTGAAACTCAACAAGATCCGGCTTACCAACGCAACACTTCCCCTCATTATTCATGAAGTGACAGAGCTTTGGAAATCATGCCTGGGTTTTTTTTTCTTACCCGAGTCTAGGCAGACCCCCGTGGCCTGGATGCTCTCTGGCCTCTCTCCACCATACACCATGCATATCAACTGCAGGCAGTAGATGCCGATGTCGAGCATCGAGCCTCCGCCCAGATCCTTCTGTACCGCTCTCGACACGTGCATCAGCGGCACGCCGAACTCCGACCTCACCATCTTCACGTCGCCCAACTCCCCCTGGGCCAGCAGCCGTCTGATCTCCACCGAGGCCGGGAAGAACCGGGTCCAGACAGCCTGGGGCAAAAAAAACCAACAACACAGAGGCATTTCATCCAGGTTACATTTCAGGTGCTTGGTGTTGCGTTATGCAGTCGCTTAAGCCGCAAATCAGATCAAACTAAGCCAAAATTATCAACAAAGGTTTGAATGCTCATTGGATTATAATATCAAGTCATTTTCAAGGACTCAAGGTCTTTTTTCTTTTTTCACTTGTTATCCCGCCTGAATAAATCGCGATGAAAGCATTTGTTTTAAAACGTCTGCTGCTGTGCATCAAGATGATCAAGATCATTTCAAATTTGCATGTTACATTTTGACTTCAAAAATGTAGCAACATGAGTATCATTTTATAAGTCACAGCTGAAGAATATGATAAAACACTGAAAGATTTGTATTGTGACGCCTGTTTCTCACAGACACGAGACAACGATGCTGCAGTTGTTTCTGCTTTTTTCAGCGATTGGCCGCAGCAGATGAATATATTACTTGGACATCCCGAGCTCAGATTGACTTTGCGCGTAAAGGGCTCGTCTCTCTCCCTGATCTGCTCCCTCCGTACCTCCATGAGGAAGACGTCGTTCCTCTTGGCAGACGCCAGGATCTCCTGCACCTCCTTGGTGTTCATGGCCAGCGGCTTCTCGCACAGCACGTTCTTCTTGGCGTTCGTGAAGAGCAGGCAAGTCTTCAGATGGTAGGGGTGGATGACTCCAATATACACCACATCTACACACACACATACACACAAGTCAGAGAGTGCACTGTAGTGGGCCAAACTGAGCCTCGAGCGTCTTCAGGGAGCAGATCGCTGACATCTGGTGCTCACAGTAAGTCAGATAATAAGCAGAAAACGTCAGCAGCCAATCAAATCTGGCCTGACGGGCGCTCACCGACGTCCGGATCTCTGGCCAGCTCCTCGTAGCTGCCGTACGCTTGGGGGATGCTGTGCTTTTTGGCAAACTCCTGCGCATCCTCCAGCTTGCGAGCCGCCACAGCCACTACCTGTCGATGAAGTGTGAAATGATCAAGTGTCGAACGATGACGTGCTGCAACACTGTTCCATCCTCACAAAAAGGCCTCAAGCTACAATCTAACAGGCCGCAGCGTGTAATCCTGGCTGAAAGCTGATGTTTAGCTGCCTGAGTACAAACAAGTTCTCCTTCCTAATGTGGACTCAGCTGTGACATATTAAATTATCTGTATAAGACAGTAAAAAATATATCTCATGCAGGTGTATCACTCTCTTTGGTGATCAGATGAGACCAGCTTTGCAAAAAACAACTGAACTGGTGCTTTCTTACAGTCTCTCAGTTACATATTCAGTTTGCCGAGTTAGTGAGTATCTATAGTCTTCAGCTGTCTTATCAGTTTGACCTCAACTTTACTATTGCAATAATAAAAAAAAAAAAAACCGTAACTCCACAGAGTGCAGACCATTTCTGATGCGCGTGTAGTGCGTATTTACGGTAAAGAGAGAAACATGAAGAAGATTTATAAGTTTGTGTAAAAACCGTTCCAAACTAAGTAGACCTCCACCTGCAGAGCCTCTAAGCTCGCTGCTGTCCGCTTTCACAAGTTGCAGGCTGCAAAATCCTCAAACCCTGATCTGAGCTGCGTGAAGCGGCGGGCCGTCAGAAACCAGCAGACAGGAAAGGTGTCTAACCCGGGACGGACACGGACTGGTACCTGGTGGTCCTGAGGAGGAAGAGACTTGAGGGCCACGGTGAAGTCGTGGCTGATCTTGCCGGCGCTGCAGATCCCCCACCTGGTCGTTGCCATGTTGGACGTCAGAGTGACGGGAGGGGGGGAGCGGAGACGCGCAGTGGCGCCGCTCCGCCGCAAGGTGGCGACAGAGTCCGGCCGATGAGCGCGTGACGCCACAGGACGACAACGTGATGACGGTGATTTGTGCTGACGGGACCGAAACGTGACCTCCAGATGTGATCACGAGAACACCAGCATGAACAAATGATTGTTCACCTGGTACCTTCTTCTTCTGTCCTGCCTGGACTCAGGAGATCACTTTTATTTAATTATTGGGTTTTATTCATGTTGTTAACCCTTTAATGTCAAGTGGATCGTATATATGTATAGTTTGTATATAGTTTGTGAGACCTCTCCATCATCAGTCTGATTCTTCCCCCCTGAAAAACCTGATATATACAGTCAAAATGCCAGAAAATACAAAATAACCAAATAATAAATAAAATTCCCAATTTAGCTGAAGCGTTACTAATTTAAAATCATATATGAAAATTGCTAGAAATATATTTTAATTAGACAGAATGTTCAATAATCCCTACACTTAAAAAAAATATTCTGGCAATTATTTAATGATTTTTTACAGGGTTAATACATTTTTATACCCACTATGAACTATCAGTCTTTATTCTGTTTTGTATTACTGCAGCTGCCAGTGTGAATTGTTCTGCATCATACTTCTTTGACACTTGGATTTCCCTTAGGATAAACTAAATTTATCTATATATAATAATAAACAATAGATATTTCCTCTCTCCAGCGCAGCTCTTGTGCCACTTTTCAGGATGGGGTTTTATTCATCTAATCACCAGGAGAGGTCAGAGGTCAGCCATGAAACAGCCGTCCTGAGCTGACGAGAGCGGAGACATTTTATCGAGGCTGATATTTATCATCATGTTTCTTGAGGCTGAACGGCTCCATTTATTAAAGGCCCTTTATTAAGTGAGGAAAAGTAATAGGTCAACACTGTGGAGCAGAGACAGACACAACATGTGTCGAGACATGCAATCACTTATTTCCTCACATTTCTCTTCTCCTTGAACAAATGCAGCGTTTCAGCATTAGGTCAAAGCAAAATTACATATCTGCATCAAACTGTGCCGTTTCCCCTCCCGTAGCAACGAGACATCCTCCACTTTTTTTTAAGGCATCCTGTGTGCCATAAAGGTTGGGGACGAGTATTAAACCAGCCCTGCTCTCTGCTGACTCACAAAGGCCTTCCTCTGTCCTAACCTTGAAAAGCAGACTGTGCAACCTATTTTTGAACGGAGAGCATGAATCTGTTTTGTGCACGGCTGCAGGGGTCGGACGTGACAGAACGCTTTGATTCAAATGTGCCACTCCAAGTCTCCCCTCCACAGGATGATATTTGAAATGAAACAAGGCTTTCACAATCAGTCCTTTATTGGATTCATCAATCACACACCTCGCAGTGACAGCCGGGGTTGTCTTTTAAGGCCGAGGACTTGATTACACGCAGCGTGGTTGCTCTGTTTGTTTACGTTGTGATTTATCTGGTTTAAGGCTCGTTTTCAACCACGTTTTTTTTTTTTTTAAACTGACAGAGGTTATTATGTGCTGAACAATATTAGAAGGAGAAGAGAGGCAATATATGATCTGTGATGGGTGCATAAAATGGCACTAACAAGCAGTAATAAATGCGCAACAAGATTTCCAATAATTTGGTGATTGTATCTTTAATTCGGGGGAGGCTCAGCCATGTTATCGGAGTCACAGTTGCCTCAGTGACTCTGCGTCTGCCCGGGCTTTATCACGCAGTGCCATGAGTGATCTGCTTATACCAAAGATCCAAAGCCTGCCCCGAGCGGCCTCCTCTGTTCCATCTGAGTAGGTTTAGGTCAGGTGAAACCGCCCGGCTCCGGAGCGATGTCACAGGCTGTCCTGGCTGAAGGCGACTCCCACCTGTTTCCTGATTTCATCCATGATCTCTGTCAGTAAGACGGACTCCGCCAGAGGCATCCGTGGGCTCTCCGTAAGTCCTGCAGATGAGGAGGGGTTTAACAGGGAAAAATGAGACCTACTGAAAGACGTGTCTGTTTATAACCACAGTTAAATTATGCACATATTCACAATGAAGCATAAATTATGTCAAAGCGGAGATGTAAAGATTATGTAAATGATTACGGTGTGGGGGGGGGGCAAAACCAATGGGAGTGTAATACTCTATAAGCTGGAGGACACTCCAAGGTCTGATTACAGTATTGATTCTGAATCAATCTAAAGACGGCACTCGTGTCTGAGGGTTTAAATAAATTCTCACGAGAAGCTCCAGGAATAGACACCGGTTTCACTGAATTGCAGCGTCTCTCTTTCAAACTTCGCCTCACCTTTGAAACGGCAGTTTGGGCTGTTCAAACAATTTCGCCTCTTTGAAGACAAACACACAACTTTCCTTTTATCGTGACCTACCTTTAAGCAGGCATTGCCGCACTTCCTCCGCCTCGTAGCGAAGCCCGGTGCTGTTGGTGAAATTCAGAGGGAGGCCGGGTTCAGGCAGAGGGTACTCCGTCTGCCTGTAGTTCACCACGAATGTGGTGGGGCAGTGCATGGGGCCGAGAACCTGGAGGGTAAAGAGGAGATGCACTTTGGTGCGAAATCCAATCGCTCAGCTCATAAATCACCAAACGCAGTGGGTCTGAATGCTTCAATTTAATTAAATGTGAAAGTAATTAGCAGTCAACTCGGGTTTCGCACGTCTCAATCATTTCTTAATTAAGTAAAATGTTCCTGTACAAGACTAGCATAGCATACTTTAATGGAGCCCTTCGTGCCGCTGATGACAGCGTCGTTTGGAAGTCGAGCAGCAATTGAGAAAGAGCAGAAGGCCATCCTGTTCCCGGAGAACTTCATCACAACGACCACCGACTCGTCCACTCCTGCCCGTCGTTGGATAAAAGTAAATCATTGTCAAACTGGTGAGAAGCAAATGAGCGAATGAATGCCAAGAACACTGCTGTTGATATCAGTTAAAATCCCTTTCAAGTTCCACCCAGTTCAGCTCCCCTTAGGTCATTTCGATGCATTTTTTATCAGCGCGCTTCAATTAGGTCAGATCATTTCAATTCTATTCAGCTCTACGGGCCTGACTTTTTGATGAAATACAGAGGAAAAAGTCACACATATACGCTCATTAAATTTCCAAATATGCCACACAAAGGTATGTAAGTGATGAAAATGCTCATTACATGTGATGGTGTTACACTGAAGGATCTCTTGCAGTGAGACGTGCAGTTACATATTCCCCTGCCAGTTTTACAGTATTACTGTATTCTCCGTGGAGGATTTGGATTAGTCTGACATTCTAAAGATAAGTCTGGGATTTTCCGTGTGAAGAATTCCTCCCTGAGGTGTTTACATTTTGGACAGTTCATAAAAAAAAGAGATTTTCTGTCTCAAGTTTTCCCCGTGTCACACTCGGGACTCTAATTCCCCTCCTGTTTAGTTTATGCTGAGCACTTTCCACCGCCGGTTTGCGATCACTGATTCATGCTGTGTGGTTAATGATACTAACCTACATCTCGCCTGTGCGCTGAATCATACCTGAGTCAAGCAGCACCCCCGTGGCCTGGATGGACTCTGGCCTCTCGCCGTTGAACACCATCAACACAAACTGCAGGCAGTACACTCCGATGTCCAGCAGCGCGCCGCCTCCCAGCTCCTTCTCCACCGAGCGGGGGATGTGGAGCTGAGGGGAACCGAAGTAGGCCTTCACCAGCTTCACCTCCCCGACCGCCTCCTCCGCCAGCAGCCTGCGCACCTCGGCGTGCACGGGGAAACAGCGGGACCAGATGGCCTGAGATGAGGAAACAGTAAAACAGTTTCTACGGGGCTTTTACCTGAGCAGCAGTCTATTACTGGCGGCTCTCCACTTCCTCCACCTCCCACGAGCACTGTGGCAGATGTGCTGGTCAAACGTGACTTGACAAGATGTTTTCCTGTACCATGAGTCATAAATATTCCCTGGACATTCGGGGTTTGCTTCCTACGGTGCGAGAGGAAGTCTCCCGCGATGCAGTTATTGATTTAAAATGCGAACTGCCAACTTTAACATATGTGGACTGCTTTCTTTCAAACTGTATGACACGTTGATCAGTGCCACTCTGTATGTCTGTGAGGTAAATACACACCTACAACATTCAGCTGGTTAACATGTCTTAGTATAAAGACGGGGAAATAGCCCTGCTCCGTCTGAAGGTAACAAAATCCATCAACCAGGACAACCATGAACAGAAAATTGTTTAATTATTATAAGTCACTTTTTTAAAGAGAAAGGGTCCAAACTGTCTGATTTCTCCAATGTGAATATTTTCTGGTTTCTTTAGTACTTCATCTTCAGGTTGTAGACAAAATGTTGAGGATGTCACCTTCGGCTTTGGGATCAAATATTTTGTGATGTTTTATTGACCAAATAACTAATAAAGTCATTGAGAAAATGCAGCCCTTGTAAAAGAGGAAGAGCTGCAGTTTTACATGTTTAAGAGGAAGAATGTTCCCTAGTCAGCTGCAGCAACTTGTCTGACTTTTTCATTACTGTGATAAATTTGAGATATAACAGTTGAGATATGATGTGTTATCTATTGAACTTTTGAGGTGCGCAGAGCC
>JBAJHX010000001.1:17438330-17451214 GCA_037176925.1 Amniataba percoides
CATTACTGTGATAAATTTGAGATATAACAGTTGAGATATGATGTGTTATCTATTGAACTTTTGAGGTGCGCAGAGCCAGGATAACTGTGTCCCTGTTTGCAGTCTTTATACTAACCAGCTGTGAATGTATGTGTGTTAAGATGATACATTCTAGTTTTCCTCTCAAGACCAATTTTTGTGTCGTGTTAGCACCGAACCTGCACCTGGAATGACCCCTGCTGCCAGAAAGAGGCCCCCAGGCAAAGAGACCACACGAGCGACTGTCTCCCTTCATCCTTACCTCCATCAGGAAGACGTTGTTTTTCTTGGCGGCGGCGACGAGGTCTTTCACCTGCCTGGAGTTCATGGCGAAGGGCTTCTCGCACAACACGTTCTTCCCCGCCTCGAGGAAGAGCAGGCCAACGCGCCAGTGCTCCGTGTGCAGCACTCCCAGGTACACGACGTCTGTTGAGGACGCAGATGTTCAGAGGCTCGGCCTCACGCAGCAGCACGCCATTATCTCTGCCTGTGCAGCCACACAGCTCTCAACTCACCAATGTCTGGGTCGTTGGCCAGCTCCTCGTAGCTGCCGTAAGCCTTAGGAATACTGTGCTTCTTGGCAAACTCTTTGGCACGCTCCAAGCTCCTCGCCGCAATGACTGCTATCTGTGCGAAAGAGAGGGAAAAAAACACACACACGCACACATTCATCACCGCATTTCTCTGTCAGTAGCTCTGCTCAGCGCAAGGGAGACATCCTGTGTGACGGCGAAGATGTAGTGAGCTTGTCTGGGACAGAGTACCTGGTGATCTCCGGGAGGCAGAGTCTTCATGGCCACGCTGAAGTCGTGGCTGATCTTCCCCGCGCCACAGAGCCCCCATCGGGTTGCCATGTTGAATTGGATGGTAGGTGACAAATGAGCAGGGTGGTGCTTGAGTAAAGATCTGAGCTGCTGGCGAGTTGTGACCTTGGGGAAGGTTGCACGTTCGTTGGGGGGAGAAACGCACTAAACTGTCATGCCTCGGAGCCAGCGGCACTTCGGCGCAGAAGGCTCCTGCATTTATATGCTGTGGAGGCAGGATGTGTCACCTTCCTTCTGCTCCCCCTCCGATGTAGAGGGTGCAACGCGCAAATAAACACACACACACGCGCGTGCTTGCTGCTGTGTTGTTGTGTTGATGCTGACACAGGCCTTTCGATCCAGGCTGGAGAGGTTTGTACCAGTTTCTAACAATCTGTAACGGGACTATCAATGGGGCTCTCATCATTAACACGCTGAAGGGGGAAAAAGTGCACAGTTTAATGTGTACAGGGTGAGGGTTCGCCTCGCCCCTAGATCAGCGCTCTCCGGCAGCAGCACGGGTCAAGTATTGGATCCAGAAGCTGCTTTGTTTCCCACCCGAGAGAGGCACTGATTAGCCTGCGACGCTTTGACAGCCGCACAGAAGCCAATGATTAAACCGGAGTCTTGTGGAGGTTGCGGGGATAAATAAATATGCTGGGTTCACAGAATGCTTGTGGAGTCCACAGCGGGGCAATTTAACTGACCAGTAAGCTGAGCCAGGATGACTATGGAAAAGCATCAGCTCAGTTGCCCTTGAGCTAAATATTATCCGTTTAGCCAGACAGGCGGTTGTGTAAACTTCCTGCCACATGCTGCCAGTAGAGGACACTGTGTTGTCAGCGGAGTTTACTTTCTTTCTCTCGAGCTCTGAGGACTTGGCATGGCCCGCTGTAAGAAATTATATAAAGGTTTGCAAAATCAGGTGAACCAAAAAGAAGACAGATGCACTTTGGAGAGTATCTGCCAGAAGTCATGTGGAAACATGTCTGTATGGTTGGTCTGAACTGAACATATTTCTACATTAAAGCATATTTTAGATACATCCCCATTTAATATTGCAATAATTTGTAATAATAATAATAATAATAATATTTGTGTCATTATCTTTTCTAACAATCCCATTGCTTGAGTTTTTTTTTCCTAATTTCCTGCAGGTACTATTCAGTGGCTGGATTTACATCAGAGCATAGTGTCAGTGTCAGCAACGTCTTCATTATGAAAGAAAAGGAATTTCATCGATGACTCTCCATGCTGGCTGCTTTCCTTTTGTATTTCACTTCCGAATGAATTCTGGGAGCTGTGTGCCGTTGTCATAACAACAAGGTGCCAGCTGGGCAATTTGTATGCAAATGGCATTGGGCTTGGCCTGATATCCCTGCCTATACCACAGGACCTGGTTGCCATGGGAATGCCCAACTCCTCAGTGAGTAATTTTTACTTTTTTTTTTTTTCACTTTTTTGGGAGAAAAGGACACAGCGGCATTTCTCTGGCTGGTCTGCACAGTGACATCATCCCAGGTGTAAAGAAAAGAGGCAGAAGTGTGAGGGAGGAGGTGCAACTTGACAGGGCAAGTGCAACTAGATTTTGAATTGGTGTGAAGCAACGAATTGGTTCTGTGTGCTGCCTGATTCGACTGCCGGCAGACGCGGGGAACGCAGCGCGGAGGCTCAGGTGGTCATAGAAGGGTGTTCTGGACGGGGTCGCCTGGCAGCCGCGCACTGGGACCCCGCCGCTCTCACCCTCAGCTGAGCCACGGATGCCTACTTTTTGAAAACTCAAAATGTCCTGCTGAGAGGCGCCGTCGCCTGCATGAGCTCAAGGTCATGAGGACAGCGAGCCCGCGAACTGGCCGGCCGTTTAGCTTTAATGAACAGTGGATGAAGAGCGGACAATCTGCGGCCCTGGAGTTTCTCTCAGCCTGGCCCAGGGATGGAGGCGGATGGTGAGGACGGCTCCAGAAAGTGAGCGGTGATGAGCCGAGTCATTCAGAAACCTGGCATGCGGAAGGAAGCCAGCGCCTCATTAATTCAGCATGGCCGGGACGATTGCCTTCCACTCCTATCACTTCTCACTGTCTTTATTTGATTAAGAATTCATGCATCATCTCTCGTCCGCGTCCCTACTCCAAGAACGGCGCGCGATGGGTCACGTGACTGGTCACGACGGCTCCCTCAGAGGGGGCAGATCGTTTTGCCTGTGAAAGTGGTTGATCACAGCGGACAGTTTTGTTTCACACATTGTCACGTCATTTCATCTGTGTGTCTCGCTGTCAGAAAGACTTTGCCCCCCTGCGGCATTGACAATGGCAATGCAGTGTCCAATAAAGCCTCTCAACTCAAACTCTGTTAATGATCAAGCACATAGTTGTGAAAACTGTTTTTTGGAGGGGTATGCAAGAAGGTTTGCAATCTTAAAAAAAAAAAGAAAAAAACTGAGTCGGATTTTTATAGAGATATCCCGCTATCAGGAGGAAATACTGATGTTGTTGTTTGACTTTTTTTTTTCATTTTAATGTAATTACAGAAGATAGTAAAAGCTACACTGCTCTGCAACTCCAGTTACCATTTAACAGCTCCGTATTTCATCAGCAACTTCAAGTTAATGGGAAATAAAAAGGACCAGAGAGAGGCACCCTAATCCTATTTTGATTGATGCGGATATGCAGAGGTTTTTTTTTTCCCTCCCTCCTCCTCCAGCTGTCAGTGTAAGTGAGAGCCATCTTGCTGCTGTGTATTTTTTTGTGTGTGTGAGAGAGTGTGTGTGTGTGTGTGGTGTGGGGTGGGGGGGGGGGACAACTGTATTGCAGCAGTTATGGGAGCACCATCACTCCTTCATCTCTGTCTCAAGGTCACTGCAGAGGAAGGGTGACAGGCTAGACAAGTGCCAGGAGGTGCCAGCCATTTTGAGGGGAGGTTGGGAGCTGGATGAGTCCAGGGAGGGAGAGGGAAGTGTGCAGCGAGGAGTAATAAGTCATTTTGTCAATGCTACAGCATGTTCTGATGTGTGGGCCTGGGTTATTTTTTTTCCATTAGAAAAAGTGTGATAGAGGGAGACTGAGAGGAGCGAGCAGAAATGGGAGCCTTTGAGCCGCCCAGCATTGTGCCGGCCCTTTGAGAGTCCTATCTTTGTCTGCAGCACACACACACGGGGAGGCTGAGCCGTGGAGCAAGAGCAGGCTGGACCAGAGCTGACTTAGCAAGCCCTTCATCTGGATGTTAGCGGTGATGGGGAGGGGAGCAGGATGTGGGGCGAAGTGCAGCCCCTACACTGAGCTATTACATCAAGTTATCGTTTCCCATTTCGACCCACTCTCCGCGTGGCTTCATGGTTTCTATCGGCCAAATCCGCATTTGCCGCGGCGATGTTCCCTCCGTATGCCTTCATGCAGCTGAAAACACACGTTAAGTGGACAGGGAAGACACATTAGGCAGCGTGTCAGTGGGCTGGATATTATATGGTTGAATTTATCTAGTCCCCAGTGCCTGGATGCCCAGTGAAGGTCCAGTTTCATGGCGCTGTACAGAAAAAGCTTGCAGTCACCGGTACCAGCTGTGCACACTGCTGCCCAAATGCCCCAAAGCAACTTAACCTAACCCTGACATCCTAAAACCGACATACTCCAAGATAAATTTACTTTGAATGCAATACTTGCAGCATCTTATTGTGGTGTACCAGTTATTAGTCTTGAGCAAAGTTGCAGGCAGAAATACAAGGAGAATGGGTTTACCAAGGTGAGTTCTCATTATTACAAATGTGCCTAATATGTCTCCACTTTTCTGTACTGTTTACATCTAATGGACCTGAAAGAGGTTTTTACCACCCAACAAATAAAGCCCTCTGAGGAGAGGTTTCGCCCCTGCGGTGAATGTTTATTTCTGTTCTGAGTGCAAAACAAGGAGTCTACTCTATCAGTGCTGTTGTTCCACTGGAGTAAGTACTATCTGTCTCCATTAACAGCACAGCACACACCGGGACACACACTGTCGCAGACCTTTTATCTTTTAGCTTACTGTATCTTTCTCTCTAACACACACACACAAAAACAAAAAGAACTCGTGTCTCCATCCAAGTCCACGGTGGTGCCACCTTATATCGGCCAGCTGAGATGGTGCGAGGCGATACGGAGTCCATCAGAGACCCCCGCCTGCCTCATTTGCTGAGGTGAGAGTGGTAGACATGCCAGGAGCCAAGACATGGGGTAGATACTAACCTCTATCACCCAGTTGATAATGTCCATTTGGGTTTGAGGAATGTCCATTATGGAGCGGACATCCATCACTTCCATGATGTTCTGTGTCTGGAGGTGAGGCAGCATCAAGGCGGGGAGGATGCATGCACAAAGAATGCATCTGACGTGAAAGCTCCTGTGAAGTTTTTTTCAGCAATGTGATAACAAAATGATGCGTGCCTGTAGGGACTCTAGGGTTTTTTAGGGACATGAGACGGCGGTATATGATGCACAGCTGCAGCATCAGAGCCGGTGGTGACTAAGCAGCTTGCTCACGGACACTTAAGCAGCACAGATGACTGCAAACATTCCCGGGCCCACAAGGAAGAGGCTTCATTTATTCACCTTTCCTAGCTAGTGGTAAATCTTTGATCCCAATCATGACTTATGTAGACATTACAGAGTTAAAGAACATTAAGTGTACACATGCATTCTTTTTAAGAGATTTCTGAGTTGTGATTAATTGATTTATTAGAGATTAATAAACCAGTTATTTATGCTTTATCTGAAAGGAGTAAGTCTGTGCTTGAATAAATGGAGATAAAAGGATTCTGATATGAGTTAGTTAAATTGACAAATGGTCCAATGGAGAGACTAATTAATGGCTTATTACAAATCTCTAAGGCACTGATAAATTACTGCTACTATTATGAAACCCCTTAGTTACAACTTACAGACCATTTGTAAAGTGATACAAAGAACGAAAAATGCAGTAACGTTTTTTAGTGTGAGCACCACCTCACAACCTGCCCACCCAAATGTTCTCCACATGGACCAGATTTTTTTTTTTTGTTATTTAGATGAGTAGGCAATGCTGGAAGGAAAACTTTTGCTGCTTGCTGTGTGTACAGCATGTACGTGTGTACGTGTACAGCCTGAGCAACAATCAAGTCTATGAACTTTAGGAAAGTAAAATAATAAAGCATGTAATCTCTGATAAATGCCTTATAAGCAAAACAAAAACATGTTTAAAATATTTTAAACAAAAAACAATCAAGGTGGTAGGGAAACCCATGTAGGGCCCATAACTCTCAGACACCTGTTTAATGCTAATACAGAAGTAATTACTGAATGCAACATAAACCCTTAATAACTACAAATGATGATGTTATACCAATCTACCACTGCAATACAAAAAAAGGGTTTATTCATATTGGTAAAAATTTGATCCTTATTTCCCTACCGGATGTGGCAAAACCTCCCTGAAAACCGGTCTTCTACCACGTGACAGAAAAACTGTTCACCGAGACCAATGTAGCCGCTTCACCCACCTTTTGATTTCCCACTCCATCAGTGGTCCATATCCCCCCTGTAGGCCCGTCGCACCGGCTCCTCTGCGGGGAGGCCGAAGCCATTAAGCAGCCAACACACTCCGCTGCTGCGTCGCCCTGTTTAATTGCCTGATAGGGCTTGTGATATTTTTATCAGCCGTCCTGTGGCGGATGGCTGCCGAGAGGGGAGATGGGGAGTGTGTATGTGTGTGTGTGTGTATCTTTACGTGTCATGCCTCGGTACACCTCTGACAAGAGAGCTGCCTGCTTGCTGCAGGAAACCCTGCGCTTCTGTGCACCTGCATATCAAACTGTGTGACCCAGCCTCTCAGCCGTGACATAGCACAGAACGTCCATGCCTAAATTCGGCTTCGGCTTTGACGCCTCATCATCGTTGTGCTGTAGATAATGAACCATGTCTCCAGCACTTTGGAGCTTTGTTAAATATTATCGCTGAGGAATATTTTCCCAAAATACAGTACCGACAGTTGTTCCTCCACTGCGGTGATAGGAGGATGTTTTCACAGGTCGCGAGGTTTAAAGATCGCTCTGGAAAATATGGTGGATGGATTTATCACTCCGAGCTGCTATCAGTATCAGATACGGTGCATTTTCCTCCCCGCAGACTTTATGTACAGATACAGTACACAGGTTACTCCGGTCCCCGCACGCACACACACACACACACACACACACACACACACACACACAGGCCATGCTAGCACTTCCCTGCCGGCTGTTAGGTTTATTAACTGGATGCTTGTCCACAGTCAAAGTGATTTAGGGCTTTGGAGGGAGGTGGAGGGAGGAAGAAGTGTCAGTGGGGGAGCCAGAAAGAGAGAGAGGAAGAGACAGCATAGGATCCTTATTGGAGCCCCAGAGCCTACTAACTGCAGACCAGCATAAAACCAGGGAAAAACCAATTCTCTCGTCTTCTTTTTTTTTTCCAGCTGAGTTTTTGGCAGGGGATTAGGAAGTGGATTTCACCTCACTGGGATCTTGTTGAGTGCAAGCTCTGTCTATGTGGGAATTATTGAATTCGTTCAGCAACTCCCTCCATGCGGTTTAAGACATTTCACTGCAGTCACTCCACTCTCTGATTGGATACAGCCAGTTAGTCACACTATCTCAGAAAGCAAGCGCAGTTTCTCCCTAAAATGGGGTAAGTGTAAAACCCTGAACCCTGGGATAAATAAGTGAAATAATATGCACCACGATTCAGGTTCAGTCTTTATGTTATTTTGGATCCTTATTTTCTGTGTGGACAGCTGCAACAGTATAATAAGAGCCTGCCAAATATAGTTATTTTCCTCTCAAAGGACTTACTCTGAGAGCTGACCGTTCGCTTGGATCCTTGGTTACTTATGTTACTGCTTTGTGCAGTTTACATGTGACAGGATTACCACCGAAAATTCCAAGCAATTATTAAAACAATGGATCATTGATTTCAAACAGAGCTGGCCTCTCATTTCAAGCCGGTGACTGACATGCCATTAGTGATGACATGTTGCCAAGGAAGCAGTCCACGGATGACGCCGGTGGCCAACAACAATCAACCCAAGATTATAGGCCAGTTGCTTTGACTCCCCTTGTCATGGAGTCCTTTGAAAAACTGACCTCATCAATACTGAACACCTGCTTGACCCTTTACAATTTGCGTAGGGAGCCGGATGAGGGGAAGGTGCTACAGCCGCTCTGCTGTACCTTGATTTTAAACATCCTAAGGGAGCAAAACACACGCCAAGATGCTGGCAAGCTGGGTTGTTCCGTCTGCTTTTAACATGATAATAACCCCACACACAAGATCATCAAGATTTAGATGTTAATGTTGTGGCTTTGATCCTTCATTTATTAACCAACAGCTCTCAGAGAGTGAGGGTGAATGGGAGCATGTCGGGGGAATCATCCGCAGGGTCCCCTCAGGGCTGCGTCCTTTTTACCCTCCTCAGTGTTATGCAGACTTATACTGACTAATATATTGACAACTGACTTATTTTAAATATTGCTGATGGCTCTGTTACAGTCAGCAGCCTCCATGCTGAGGAGAGCAGCCATCGTGGGTGAATTTGTACAGTGGTGTGACGGCACATTTCTGCAGCTAAATGTGACAAACACTAAGCACATGGGTACCGATTTTAGGAGTCAGCTCTCAGCCTGTCTATTATAGAGGGACTGGGGATAGACTCTGCAGAGAACAAGTACCTTGAGATTTTAATTGGCAACAACTAGTAACACTGAGCTGCTGTGCAAGAAGGGACAGCTGTGTGTTTTCTTTCTACAGCAGCAGCGACAAGTCCCGTGAATGCACAGCAAGAGAGGGTTCTGGGTTTGAAGTCACAACAGTGTAATCTTGATGTTACTTGTTACTTCTTAACAGAAGAGACACCGGAGAGGCAACTTTAGCTCTCACAGAGGGACAGACACCACACACATCATTAACCCACACAGTCCCAAAAATAACACATTGACCGAACTGGTGGTATAAAAAATTCCTTGTTACTCAGTCCTTTTCTTTCTTTATCATTTTAAATAAATGGTTTCCTAGAAACAATTCGATCATAATTATTTGATAGAACTGAAAATTGTTTATAAGGGCACAAAGTTCTTCACAGATTTTTAATCTTAATTTTACTATTGATGAGCTTTCCTCAATGACCTTAAAGGTTTGAGGTCCACCCACCAGTCTCACAAACCTAATACTGTGGTGAACACGTGAGATGAGATGATAAGATGATGGTGTTTATGATGGCAAATCTACTTTTATAATGGTGATTGTTTTATCAACTAGATCACATCTCCCTGTGTGTTTCTATGGTCATATACTAATTTAATTTACCCTGTAATTTTTAGATGTTATTGCTGTTGCAGCTTAATTAACTGATGTCCACTGAAGGTTGGACACCACTGACTAACCCAGTTTATTCAGGGCTCCCGCTTACTATACTTATAGTATAACATGTTATTTTATGTTTTACACTGAATTACAGTGTGAATCGCTTTAAAAAATACACAAATTGCCATCACCAGACAAAAGTAAAGTTGAAGGTTGATGTTATGTAATTAGTCGGCTAATTAAGTTTATGTTATTTAGAAACTTATTTTGGGATCTAAGTTTGGGAGGGTTACTTTAAAGATATTATCTGATGACTGATGTAAACAGATAATAACTAATTATCTGTTTGTTTTTTAAAGGTATTAAGTAACCTAATCAAAGTGTCACTATATCACATTAGTTTTGGATTACCTCAGTACCAAATGTGATTTTAACTTACTGCGATCTAGGCTTTGTGTTTTTCTCCACTCATTATCCCAGTAACCAAGAGCCACCTACAGTCCCAAAATCTTTTTCAGTAATAGTAGTTGTAGAATTAATAGCAACTAATGTTGTTAACAAACATTAATTCTTACAATGCCCACTGTAGCTGACTTTTCCAAAGATAAGTTTTAGCTTCTATGGCAATATTTATGATAAAGATATTCCCAATAGTAATGTTACTAACCAGAAGTAACCATACTATATGGCTTTATGACAGGAAAGCACACTTTACTACATATTCTATCATTCTGAAATAGTTTACATCCCAAATTTACCAGCTTATTACCTTTATTAGCTGATATATCAGGCACTGTCAAAACATGTTCATCAAGGAAATAAAAACCCATAATGCACAGAGGCAAAATATACCTGTGGCTCATCTCCTGTGACATATTAGAGGCTGAATGAAGGATGAAGAGGCGAACAAACAACTTGTGTTGTCATTTTGTTGGAGGAGTTGCTGGCAGGGAGAGGATGTATTTTTTGAGAAAGGGGCTGCAGAACAAATGAGAGTCAGTTTTTTCAGCACGACAGGCTGTCGGATTGACGGTCGACAGTCTCTCTGATGTGGAAGCATCTGTGACCAGTCGCTGTCACACTGTGGCAAAAAAAAACAAACAAATACGCAGTA
Source organism: Amniataba percoides (assembly GCA_037176925.1). Lineage (NCBI taxonomy): Eukaryota > Metazoa > Chordata > Actinopteri > Centrarchiformes > Terapontidae > Amniataba > Amniataba percoides. The sequence goes on from JBAJHX010000001.1 coordinate 17,448,602, forward strand.
CACGTTCTTGTCACGAACAGGAAGTTTAGCTAGATAACGTTAGCTAGTTAGCCAGACATTCTGAGGATTGCCGGCTAGCCAGCAAACACTGTTGCATCCAATTCTTGTGCTTTCACTTGTGTTTATGAAAAATAAAAAATAAAAAAGACCTTACCTTCGACGCTCTTTCACTTCAAAGCATCAGTCATGCTGGAGCCCTGCGTGCACCGCATCAACTTGCCCTGGCTAGATAAGGTTGCTAAACTACGACTGGTGAACCGCTGTTCAGTGAACAGTCAGTTGTGAGAACAGGAAACAGGAGAGGGCAACTAAAGGTCAACAAGAAGAGCAACACACACTGCAGTCTCTTCTAATTATCACAGCAGAGAAGAGTGCGTTAATAATCTCGATTTCTTCACGGCTGACACGTAAAAATCATGAAATATTCAGAGTTTAACTGCCTCCTTTAATCCCAGCGGCTGTGCCAGGATTAGAAAGGAAGCAGAAGTGGGGTGTTCGAAAACACCGCCTCTTTCTCTCCCTGTCTGTCCGTCTTTTCCTCACGCTCCTCCAAAACAAACGCGCACGCTCGCGCCTGCAGTGAACTCAGCCGGGCCGCAGACACACTCGCCCGTCGCCTCACGGGTCTTTTCCTCTCCCCTGCACAACCCTTACACGTCCTCCTCCTTCCTTCCTCCTCCGCTCCGGCTTCTCTCCTTCGCCCCCTCCTCCATCGCTCTTATCACACACAAAACACACATACTGACATACTTGCAGTTTTTGTGTCCTGGCTCACACACACACTTATATACACAGCCAAAGAGGCACAGTCGCACACACACACACACACACACACACACACACATACAATACAATTTTCCCCACTCCTCCCTCGTGTTGTTTTTTTCTCTGTTTTGCTCTCGGGAAGTTGGCACCGCACTGTAACTGTCTATTGTATCCACCGCTGTGAGCTATGTGGTTATACACTCACGCACACACGCAGGCAGTTGCATGCAATATAAGTCTAGCATATTTTGCAAATAAAAATGATTCCCTGCGAAACACCTGAGGAGGAAACATCAAAGGTACAATAGAGGGATCCAGAAGGATCCACTTTTGCTAATGAAAGTGAGTCATCCCTCGTACAAATTAGCCTCTGCTTCCTTCATCTTACGTAAAGACTGCATAACCTCTGTGAAACCTGCTTCACAGATGGCTGCTGGTAATAATGCAGACAGGTGGATCAAGTTTTGCGGGGGATGACTTGAACCACATCATTTTTTTGGGGGGTGGTTGGACCTAGAAACCACATATATTTACGCTCAGTTGACAGTAACCCCCCCCAAGCTGTTGGGAGAAAAGGAGGAAATGATATTGTTAAAATGTCTGCAGAGGGAGGGAGGTCAAGGCTTTTCGATGGGTCAGTCATCACTGCTTTCTTTTTTCTTTTTTTTAACCACAAATCAGGATCATCCCCTAACCTTAACCAAGTAGTAACACTTCTGTTTCCACATCTGTGACCTCAAGAGTCAAAAGTTATTTTTAAGCTGTCAAAAGGCAGAGGGTTACGTCTTCATCGGCACTTTTCTGATCCCACAGATGTCTCCTGTGTGTTTAAATCCGGTCTTTAACATACTGAATGGCTCAGCTCTGCCCTTCTTCTTTGCTGGACGAGCGTTAAGCCGGTGTGCAGTCGGTAGAAATGTTGGATTTAAGCGTCGGTTTTGACCTTGGCAAGCGTTTTCTAATTCCGGGCAGACACAAAAAAAATCCGATCGTAGGGAAAGCTGTGCGATCAAATCATTGTGAAACATACGCAGTGCGTGAGGTCAGACGTGGCTACATGTTTCCATAAAGTAGAGCAGTTAATATTTAGATAATGACAATGTATGAGATTAAAATGTGAAAATATTGTGAAAGAGGCTGCTTGTGGTGATGAACCTACAGAGAATTATCGCCTGAATCTCCACAGAGCTTTATAGTGGCTTTCAGCTCGTTGTTTATCTGTTCAGTTGCAACTTTACTGCTTTGGTTCTCCGCTCTGATAGTGTTGTGCCTGAGCCATGGCAGGCAGCTGTTTTCGGACGAAAGGCATTGTTAAAAAAACGACAGCAGACAGACATATTCGTATTAGTGACTACCTGCTGGACATAGTGACGCATGTAGCAGCTAAAGAGCCTGTTATTTCCCACCAGAGTTGGTAGAGCACAAAAAAAGAGATAAAAGAGAAAGATGTTGGACCCCTAAACCTCTCACCAGAGGTCAGAAACACAACTCAGTGTTTGCTCAGAAGTCCATCATATCAATTTAAAAAGGTGATGGTGTTCCAAAGTTGTGTTCGTAAACCATTATCTTTACCAAGAGACCAACTCATTGTGAGCTGTGTCAGATCAGAAAAACAGCAATTTAACATTTTGGAAGGTGTAGATTCATAAATTTGTTGCATGTTGTATTTCTAATGAATGACTCCTTTTTTGCGTGTTCCTGTCGCATGTCTGTTTTCACATATGTGCCTCTCCCTGTTGTCAAGGGGCTGACAGAAACGGTTCAACTTTGCGAGAATGGCAGCATTATCAAATGCCTGAATGATCTGCACATCTCCTAAAGCGGTATGTGACTTGATTCCTTCTGAAG
>JBAJHX010000001.1:17468634-17495884 GCA_037176925.1 Amniataba percoides
TGATAGCATAACTCCAAATACTTAAGGAAAATACAGATAAACACAATGTCCATTATAATGGACATAAATGAATGGGCTGGGTCTCAGGAGGATAAATAACCTATATATTCACTGACAACATTTCTTATTTGCTTTATTTTCACTAACAATATCCTTTAATGGCAATTAAAGAAGTAGTCCTGTGCTGTGCAAGTTTCATCAATGTAGCCAGCTGCAGTTCGACAGTGGACACCGCTCACATTAGGAACTGCAATGGAAACTTTTCTGTATCAGACAGCCATATCAGGCAGCTGCATAAGACGTTAATTAAGTGAAAGGAAAGCCTTTCAGTTAATTAGCCACAGCATGCTAGGTGTTGTAACGTCTCACTCTGCCGTCCTGGCATTGAAATAAGAAAGTGTAAAAAAGGTGATATGGAGGGATCTTTAAAGGGGCGCTATGTGCAGTGCAGCGCATAATTCACAGACTCTGAGGAGGCAGATGGCACAAAATGCTGTCAATGTTGACTCCAAAATTGCAGTGCGCTGCTTGATTGCCAATGACACTCCCCCTCCTGCACTTCTCCTCCCACTGGCAAGGTACCAAAATATGCTCCATAGCAAAAGGGGAAAAATCCACTGCTTTGTGAAAATGTCACCTCGACAATCCTACATACACCACATAAACCACTGTTAGTGTTATGGGTAAGAGCTGACTCAGTTTTTCTTAGTTTTCTTTATCGTTGCGAACTATCTAACAACTAGTAAAGAGTTACTGTTGCTGTGCAGCTGCTGCACTTCTTGATGAGTGAAATTTGAGAATATACCATCTGGGGATGTAAAGATATGAACACTTGCACGATGCAAAGGGCAAGTAATCAAGTAAGAGAGAGACCGGCATTTTGTCCATCCTATTTAACATTATTTAAATACATGTGAGGGCTACAAAAACACCACTCAATACAATAAAAGTAATTAAAAACCTCCAATAAATATAGCCTCAAAAATCACTTCACACTGTGATTGTATTGGAACATTCGATTGTGCAGGGCTTTAAATTGCTCTGGTCACTGAGTGTAAAGTGGTTCTGATTGTATGTGATGGTTGAAAAATGAGATAGATAAAGATAAAGGGAGAATGCATGATTAGATTGTGTGGTGAACAAGGAATATGTGCTCCATATGAAGCAGAAGAGCAACCTCATCTGTAGTGTGCTACTGTTTGTGTGTGTGTGTGTGTGTGTGTGTGTGTGTGTGTGTGTGTGTGTGTGAAGGAACATGGGTGAATGGACAATGGCCAAATGAGCAAGAGAGCTGTGTGAATGCGAAAGGGTAAAAATACCACACTCTTCTGTCAGTGGGCGTGTGCGTTCACATCTGCACAAGTGTTTGCGTGTGTGCACTGTAAGTGTGTGCTAGTGGGGCAGCCCTGGCTGTAGCTGTGCTGGGGGTCCATTTCCCGCAGCACTGCTCCAGTAATCCCCTCTGGAGAGAAGCATCACAGCTCTGTATTAAATCCTCTTGTCCCGTGGCTTTCTGGATGAAGCCAATACTGCCAAGATGAGGCGCTGAGCTGCAGTGAGCCCTCTGGCCTCATCTAACTATCTTTGCAGAAACTCAAGTGAAGCCCAGACACTTAACAGTGCCATCTGAACTACAAGTGTGGGGGAAAAAAATCCGTGGAAGGGTTTGGGTCTGGTGCGACTTGCTCCAAGACAATAAGAGATTAGTGGACATCTCTGAGTGCTGAGGGGCTTAATACAGGCTGCTGCCCTGAAGCTCAATGCTGTCCTCAATATCAGAAACTGTAAAGTTAGGAGCAAAGATAATTGTGGCGTTACAATAAATTGGGACTGTTTTTTCCATTAGTGGATTTACTGGAAGTAGAATATACATATGATGAGTTTTTACTATTCATCATCTATCACTGAGCAATTCATTTTAGGATTTGATTTCTCTGTTTTTTAATCTCCCTTTTTGTATGATAAGCCTCAAATCATACAATATAAGATAAGACAATAGCTAATACATGAATAATCACATGAATACATAGCATTGAAGGAATTTAACAGGTATTAAGTGTAATCTTTGGCAAAATGAAAGTACTGCTATGCTAACATGTATCATACGTGTCAGTATAGCAATACTTTAATTTACAGTAAATAATTTCTAGTGAGAAACATGCTGTATTCACTTAGAAACTATTTTACAGAGGAGTACAGAGGACTGATAGAGAGCTTCTTCATATGGTGGACTTGGTGGGTCCAAATCACAAAAAATTCAAGGACAATAATATGTCACATTGAAGTTAACCTTTGACCTTTTGGGTAACAAAAGACTTTTGTGTGAAATTCTGACTTCTGTATTTGTGTAACTTTTGATATTAACCACTAATTTCTAACCAGTTTATCACTTTGTTCTTGAGTAAATTTTGAAGAAATTGCCTATTTTATATGCATTCATATATTTCACTTTGTTAATTGATATGCTTTTTTTTCATAGTTATTTAAGTAATACTGAAAACTCTGGAGCAGCAAAGAAGACTACAGTACAATGTAAAACATTACACTGCTGAGCTCTGAGTGAACTTATGCAGAGGGCTTTTGCGGATGCTTCATGAGTTATATTTATTTATGAATGCTCTACTCCCACTGTTTCCTCACATCTCCTGTGAGTCATCGCAATGCTCCCCAAATCCTGCATGAAATCATAGAACAGGCTTAGTTGGTGTAGCTGGTATAGTCTGTATTCTGTAAGGGGCGTGTGTGTTTTCTCCTCAGATTGACCCCAACAAGTGTGTGTGGTCTTCACTAACAATGTCATGATTCATAAGCAGTCCAAAGTTGAGGGAACTGATTGGCTATGAATAAGATATCACCGTGTTCAGTAAGTAGTCTTGGTTCTAAAAACAGCATTTAAGGAAAAGAATGATTAAACAGTAAAAATAAAGACTGGACCAATCGTCCTGTTGTGACCCCCTACTGCTCTGCTCTGCTCTGCTTTGAGTTTATGTGATGCTGCTGTGATTGTTCCCAAAACTGTGTTTGGCAAGAAAGCACTACAGACAAAAAGATGCTTCAGTTTCCAGAGGGGGAAACTGCATCTGTACACCACAGTATGCCACTTTGCCACTTAAGTGACAATGCATTCATCAAAATTGAATGACACCAGTTAAAATTGGATGTTGCACAGGGAAAAGAGGACTAAAACATCATGTGCCGTGACCTTGGTGAGAACACACATGACTGGTCTTTTGTTGGATGATGCGGCCCACGTGTCCTGGGCTCTTACTGAAAAGATGCTTCCCCTGAGTCCTTGCACCAGCTCTCAAAGTGCAGAGCAGACTGCATGCCGAGCTAGATGTCTACGTGTGTGTGTAAGTATGGAAGAGAAAGGCAAAAACAGTGAATGGGAGACATGTTGTGTGCGTCACTGTCCCGTCCTTGTCAACTCGAAGCATTCTGAGACATGTACATGTTTTACAGATACATTGGGGGTCACAGACGGTGCTCTCTGCAAGTCTGTATTGACTGTCTCTTTGCTACATCTGCACCAGGAGCAGAAACCTGAGCGAAATACAGTCCATAATAAATGACACACTGGTGCAAGAGAGACTGTAGCATGGAGACGTGAATATCTATGAAATTTCAAATTCTGAAAATCATTCATACCTAAGAGATAATGGTCTAAAATATCGCCATTCATCAATGAGCTTGCTGTTAAATGGAAGAAACCACACAATGAATGTGTATATATATCCTTCAGGTATAAACAGTAAATTCTGCTCAAGGCCCTTTTATATTGCTCTGTGTCACTGAAAAATAGCAGCTGGTCACACTGAACAGAATGTATAAAAAAAAATTAATGTAAAAGTGAAATGAAAAATAGTAGTGCTATATTGCATACAGTACATACTTACACAACTGGCATCCAAACCATAATCACAGAAATCCTATGCACAGGTATGAAACAAGTGTGAGAAACAAATTAGTATAGTGAATGTGTTTCATCCATAAAACATTTCAATATCAGTGTGTCCATATCTGCATTAAAAATCTACATGCGTGAGCGAAAGCAGGCAGAGCACATTGTACAAACTGAAGTGCATGAATGTGAGTGAATGCAAATTTTGGCCTTTGAATGTGCTTTTAAATAAAATCTTAGCATGTATATATCTGCATGTGATCCTACGTGTATTCCCTTCCTTCCTCTCTGCTTACAAGTGTGCATGGATGTGAATTAATGAGTGTGAGCAGGACTGCTTGGTCTGTGGTAAAGTATCTGTGTCCTGCAGCCTGGTCTGGCAAAGCTCACCTGGACTCTGAGTCCCGCTGTCAGCTCCCATCTCCCTCCCGACACTGCCCCAAGCCCACCGAGCGGACACTCTCTAACCTTTGAAACATCCGCGGTGGGCTGGCTGATTCCCCGTGACATGCCATGCTCGCTCCCTCACAGCATTAACATAGCTGCGCAAACACCTTCCATTTGGCTAGCATGCATAGACAGGTAGGGGATATCTGGTGTTTTTCAGCACTGTGGCTGATGCTGGGGTCCCGTCATGTCGCATTGTCTCTTTGTCACCCCCTGAACTGAGGCTGGTCATGTTAGTGAGGGACAAAAGATACAGGAAAGCCTTGGTTTGATAATATACTCTACTTTTCTTTAATATAAACAATATAAACAATAAAAACATGGCTCTATGAATTCCTGATAAACCACTTTTAAAAACAAAAATACATATTACCTAGAGGATGAAATCAAAGGGCTTTGTTGCTCACCTTAAAATATGTTAACTTTTGGTCATCTTGGTCAATATGCATAACTGGTGATGGATGCCGTCATCTGGTCAGAATTTCATTTTGTCCAGTACTTAAGTGCGCATGAGTTAGCGTCTTTAGTGTCGTTACCCTTTGTGAGTATGCTAGATGTGTGCAATTTGTTGAAATAATCAGACATGTGATCAGAATGGAAAACTGTTTTTAGGTGACAAAAGTAAAAGATAATTCTATAATAATAATGTCTGTCTGTGCACGGCTCTGTGCAATTTAGAATAACGTTATTTTGTTTTAAAAAAAAATCATAGTTATCTGACAGGACAGTATTGATGGTTTGGTGACAAATATCCTCAGAGACACATGAGTCTCTCATCTTCTGCCTGTTTATCACACAAAGCTGATGATGGCAACAGGATAGATGCTGATACTGTGTCTTATCACGTCGTACATTGTATCAAAACAGAGCACTGTGTTGTGTATCATCCAATCCTATCCAAGCTGTCATATTATATAAGGCTACTCTATACATCATCATATCCCCCATTCTGTCACTCAGTCAACTGCTGCAGTGTCTCCATCTCCAAGCTGACGCTGCTCCAGAATAAGAGGTGCAGGGGTGTTAAGTGGGTTAAGGACTGGGGAGGATTACCTGGGCCTTTTCCGCTGCCAGCCTCTCTCACTGACTCGCTCATTCAGGGTGGCCATTTGGCAGCTGTATAGCACCGCCAGCCTGAGCTCAGGAGAGGGGAAAAAGGGCCCCCTCCAAAAAAAAATAAGTAAAAGGGAGGGGAGATGGGATGAGTATTAGCTCCTTAACCAAGGACTTCACAACACTACGGATTAAGAGACCACCAGTCACAGAAAACCAGCCAAAGACTGAGAAAAGCCAAAAAGATGACACAGGAGATCGCAAACTATGCAGTCAAGTCAGTCACCTCCTCAGGCCCCTCCCAATCTCTGACTCTGTCTCACTTTCCTTTTTTTTTTCTCCCCTCACTCACATAGCTGCCACGGTCCACACGCTCAGAGGCAAAGTGAGCCATCTTAGCGGTGCAATCAAAGGCAGCTTTTGATAAGCACCCCCTGACTGGCATGCACGGCCACCGCAAGGTCACCGAGCTCTACTCGAAACCAAGTGAGAGGCGCAGTCTGCGCTGGCAACACATCAATTACTGCAGGCAACAAAGGATGAACTATAACGACACAATAACCTGCTCTGTCTGGGCACTGAGAGGGCAGCGGAGATGCTGTTCAGATAAGTGTTTCAATACTGAACTATAAGGAGAGAATGAGGGAAGTGGCGGCAAGGGTGGAGGGTGCATGTTTTCTTTCTGAGCCCAGAGCAGCGTCCAGAGAGCGGGCTTGGCAGCGATCCATGTGTCCCTTGGCGTTAGTACTGCAGTCACATTACATTTCCCCTCTCCACTGGATCGTTGTGTGCCCAGCCGACGCTCCCATCCAGGACATGTCGTGTCCACTTTAGACTTTAGGCTCTCTGGCTCGAACTAATCCAACAGCTAACAAACTGGAGCAGACTGCTGAGTATATGATTGTGTAAATAATTTAGGTCGTCTATGAATGAAGGAGTTACGGTACACGAGTCCGCTGAGACGGCGACGAGTATATAGGCATGCCTTTTGTTGAACTGTAAAGTGGCGGCTGCTGGCACTGAGTGTGTCTGACAAAAACGAAGGCTCTTCACCGGCTGGACCGCAGCTGCTCTTCATTCATGTGCTCACACACATCTTCGAAACAGAATGAAAACCTAGCAGTCCACGTGGAGAGAATTAAAGAAAAATAAATAAATAAATATGACTTTTTATTGCTTTCTTACAACTTCCTGTTTGCTGATTTGCTAATAGCCACACTGAGATCCACATGTGCCACATACTCCCTGTGCTGATCCTGCACCAATTAATTTCATGAATGACTAACTCGTGTTTGGTAACAAACTCCCAGTGGCTCTAGGCTTACCTCACTAGCCCCCCCCCACCCACCCACCCCAGAGGAGCGGCACTGCCAGGAATAGTCACAGCATAATGGAGTCAAAAGCCTTCTGCCTATAATGCGCAAAAGGGGAAAATAATTACAGATCCAAGGCTTAAGATTAAAGCAAGCGAGCTGGTTTCTGCTCCAATACCAGAGCATTCGCACTTTTGTGGGTTACATTACTCGTGTTTACTCAAGGAAAGAAAAAGTCAAATGTGGATGCTTTTTCTCTCGAATGCATTTAGATGACAGTGTTGTCGGAGAGTAGACTCAGTGCAGCGTCTCTGAGTGGCAGAGAGGCACACAGGCTGCGCCGTTACCACGACGCATGTGCCAGAAACGAGCCTATAAGCTCGCTGAACCTCTCTTTGGATCTGAAACCCTGTCTTGCTGAGGAGGGACCAAAGGAGGGAACATTTTGGACAACATTTTAGACAGCGTGGCCCTAGAGAGAGCTGGGGCCGTGTTGTCTAAAATGTTGATTAGTTTTGGCATGTGTAGAGATAGATTGCCTGCCATCTTTTCATTATTTCTCTGGAACCCCCGGAGAGAGGGCATGGAGATGGACTTGAGCAGGCAAGACATAATTAAACTTCCACAGGCGGGTCATGTGCTGTTAAACGCTTTGCCACCATTTCTCATTACTTAACAGTGTAGTCTAAATGATACGCTGTCACTGGGCAAATTAATTGGTATTTGGTGAGGGCAGTATGGCAGCATTGTCTCCTACATGTGTCATAGGCTCTGTTGGACCATGAGAGGGCTACGCATTATCTGACCCTGATTAAGAACATAACATGAGTACACAACAACTCTGGCTTATTGCACAAGTCTTAAGCATTCATACAGTATGTAATTTCACAGCTTTCTGAGCCCTTTGACCTTTAAATGCATATTTTGCACTGCAGTGAGTACTGTTCTCTTAATTTCGGTTTGCCCTACATTTACGAGACAGCTCATGATGTGAGTTCAGGGGAAAGTCCTGCATAAACCATGAAGCAGAATTCTAAGTAAGGTGACAACATAACACTTCATGCTCACGACGAGCTAATATCAGAAGTCAGAATGGCATTATCTAAATTCTGTTGCTTCACAAATCAAAATTCAAGGCCAAGTTCCTGAGGTGTTTAAGGACAGCATTATTAATATTAAAACAGAGCAGACTTAAGCCCCACAGAAAGATGCGTGTGTGTGACCTTTGAGTTTGTGATTCTGCTGCAGCACTAGCTCGTCTTACCTCCAAAGTAGGAGCCATCTGAAAGCTTGGTCTCTTTATTGCCTTTGGTTAGTACACTGACGACCCCGTGCTGTATGAAGTACATTTTTTTGCCGATGGTGCCCTCCCTGATGATGTAATCCCCAGGCTGGAACACCTCAAACCTCAGCTTGGTGAGCATGGAGGTGACAAAGTTGGGGTCGGCGTTGGCAAACAGAGGCATGGATGCCACCAGCTTTCGACAGTTAAAGTTGATGATTTCCTGTGTGAGCGCACAGAGAGAGCAGTTAGCAAGAGCAGAAAAAAAGCAAAAAAAAAAAACTAGTCACTCTATAAAATGCATTGACCTGTCACAACTTCAGACAAGTAGGATATTAAAGTAACAACAGGAAAAATGTCAGCCGTGCAGACATTTGTTCCTTCTCTCAGTTTTGCTCTTGTTTGGATTTTGGCCTCAAGAAAAAAAACTGAACTGAGGGAAATGTCAAGCAGTACACAAAAGCTTTTGATTGCATCACAGCCGCATGAGGAACTCGAGTCCCACCTCTCGCAGCGGTTCATTCAGCTCTCCCAGGATGCTCTCCTCGTCGAACATCTTGCCCTGGTAACGGTGCTCATAGTAGTCGTGGATCCTCTGCCTCATATCTGCAGGCAGCTTGTGGAAGGACATGTACTGCTCCACCTGTTTGTACTGCGGGGACACAGAGACACGCAACAATCGGGTTACTCGGAGGCCATAGTGCTGTAGCACAAATACACAGCCACAGGGAACAGCTGGCACCGAGGTCAGACACACAAGGAAATGGAGATGGATGCATACAGGGCACCCAAGCTTGTGCAGGTTACTCCTAACAAGACAGCACTTTTCTAATCTTTGATCATCCCTCTTACAGTTTGTCAGTCTCTCCCGGATTTGTTGTAATCACATTGAATATTCCTCTAACTAAAGTTCCGCTCCTCTGAAGATACTGGAGAATTGAGAGAGGTGCGATCATTGTTGAGGAGTGTTTAGTCGTGCTGGATATTCGCTGGAGCTTTTAAAAGGATTCACTGCTGCTGCTGTATAGATCTGGAGTGCCTCTGAAATATTCTCAGGGTAAAATAAATGTGTCACTTCAACATCCAGTTGGAGTTGTCGCTTCGGCTTTCTCCATTGTGAGTCTCTTTATCAAATCAAGTTTAGCAACAACTGATCACAGGCACGTCAAGCATTTCCCCAGTGAAATATCAGGTGTAAGTGACTTTCAATCCACAGCACTAAAATAATTTGCATCCACATACAGTATCTAATGACAAATCAATATCTCTGGAACTGGTACTGGCTACAGGACACTACAGCAGAGTGCATTGCAGTGAATTTGGTGTGAATTTGGAAGCTACAGGCCGAGAAAGAAAGTGTGAGAAAGAAGCGATGTGATGATGTGAGAGTGTTCGAAGAAAGGTGTGATGCGATTACAAATTCAAATCTTGCCTTTAAAGCAGTGACAGGAGATAAAAGGAGGCAACCACAGATGAAAGAACACATGTATTCTTGCATGTGTGTGAATTATATTATATTATGTGTCTACATGCATGTTGTGTGTTCAGCCTCATAAATTACAATCAAACAAGACTTACAAAAAATACTAGGAAATGACTAATATACAATGTGAACTGTAGGTATTATATAATTACAGCACAAAAAGTATCTTAAAATTAAAAGCCTCTAAAATATTGCATAATACAACTCTATAAAAAAAAGACTCTAAAATAAAAATAAAATAAAACAATTGAAAAAATTATGGAATAAAAATCTGTATGATAACCATGCTGGAATCTCTTTGATGTATCCTGCTGCCTACTTACATACTTTATATGTGAATGTAGTGTTGCAATTAGTAACAAACAAATCCCTGTGGCTCACCTACACCAAATCACTTAACAGTGTGTTTACCGTATGTTTCACAGGGCAGACCGTATGTCTGTATCCTCAAGTCTTTATGTTGTTTGTTAAAGAATAAAAGCACTGAGATCTGTTACATGGATTTTCATTGATTCTTCAGTATAGGAGGCAGAGATGCAGATCAAAGAGGCTGAGAGCACCTCGGGAATAATAACAGGTAGAATCCTTGACCCTCGGTGAAAGAAAAAAAAGAAATTAACCATTCATGGGGACGCGCTGGAGGTGCTCTTTGATCACTGTTTCTACACTGCCATCAGCCGTGCCACTCAGTGACATGGCTGACCTCAGATGTCTCCCACTTTGTTATCCTGCTCTAATACACCAGTCACCACTAATCTTGGAGGAGATCATCAAAAGGCCGATCTTTTGGAAATATAGCACAGTAAATAAGGTTGGCTGTCTCATGCAAGTCAGATTGTTTTTTGTGAAAGCAGAGAAGCTGTCAGGCCTCCTGAAAATCAGGAGATGTGAGTGGAGTTGGAAGGAAACACATACTAGGGTTAGAATCCACTTGGGGAAGGGGTCGGATCAGATGCAAGGCTGTGAAGGTTACATTTTCTGTTCTTGCACTGACACCCAGTGATTGTTTGTAATCCTCCTATATGCAGGCTCCTCTGTCTTCCTTTACAATGCTTAGTTATGTTGTGCGCTCCTTTTTTTTCCCCTCCAGGACTCCCCTTTATGCCAAATTTATATGGATTTTAGCCTGTGGTGTTTGACCACAGCCTTTAGAGTCCCTCACAGGCAAAGAAAACAGAACTCAGTGTGTGAATATCAATGATGCAGCTCCCTCGACTGTGACCATTTAGCTACAAACTGCTGCATGCCGCAGCTTGTAATTGTGATTTTTAATGCACAGAGATAATATAATAACAAGGACATACAGCTGCAAGTGTAAATGTACATATGAAAACATATGCACACATCAAATCTAGAACAAGTATTACTGTAGTTGATGCAGATTCGTTTAACCATAAGAAATTCCTCATCTGATCTACTTGAAATATCAGTGCACCTTATAGGAATGTCAAGTGAAATATCTGACATTTTTTATGTGTCAGTGCTGAGTAAAGTGACCTGGAAAATTAAATACTTGCAGAGGCAAGAATAAGATGTGGAAAGAAGCTTTCGCATATCCGGTCTCTGTGCATCTGTGGGGAGATGGATGAGCTCTGTCATGGAGTAAGGGTTTGAGTCTTTATCCCCCACAATCCCTTTGGCATAAAATTGCGCATTTACTGATCTGATGATGAAAAAGAACCCCTGCACAGAGAGGAACTTTTGCTCCTCTATTCCAAAGGATGGAAAGCTCCAGAAAACAATCACGACCATCTCCAGCTGTAGTCCCGCTGCCTGCCGAGTATCGCAGCAGTGATGGCTTGTCTGCGCGTGATGCCAGGGTGAAGATGACAGGTGTAACCCACATTCTGCATCTTGTCTAATGTCTTTATGTCTCCTGCATTAGACATGCCACAGCATGGCGCTCTGTCTCAAAGGCGTGGATTATCATCTCCCTCAGAATTTTTCCCAACCCCCCCTTTTTTCTTACTTTCTTTTTTTACATTCATAAAAAGAGAAGAACACTGTCAATATGGAATATAACCATTTATCCTCAGCTTTGCGGCATTTTACACTTTGATTCTCCCAGCATGAAAGGGCATTAGTCAAGTGAACAAACGCAAGATGATGTCCTGTTGCTTTTATATTGTGATGAGTAGAATTGTACTACACAGAGTGTCTCACTCAAAGGCATTTCATATTTGCTAATCGCTGCTGAGTCTCAGAGGAGGAGCTGACAGGGATGTAAAGACACCGACCACGGGGGGACGATGTTCTCCTGACGCTGCGATGGGCCGATAACACCCCCTGTGACAGGAAATAATCTTATTGCTGCACAGCCGTCATCACATTGCCACTAGGAAGATCCCCGCTCTCCTGCTCTACTTGGCTAAATCAAATCATAGTCAGCATTAAGGAGGTAATCATCCCACCATCAGCTTCCCTCGCTGCACTCTGAAAAGCATTGGCTTCAGGCTGCAGGCTGTTCAAAATTTTAAGAGTAGCTGGTGAGAACTGTAGGATTGATTTTTTTCTTGATTGCTTTGGTTTCACCTCTTGGGAACATTTGCGGGATAAAAAGGTGGATGACACTTTGGTTTTCTATTGCATAAACAAAGATGATATAATGAGTCAATCAATGAGCTTTCGGGGTGTTGGTAGGTGTATTTTGTTACCTTTGGACAGAGTAAGAATGGCCTTTTCAAGTCTGTGCTATGCTAAGCTAATGTGCTAATGATTTTCTATTTGATGGACAGATGTGAGACTGATATCAATCTTCTCATTTCTCTCTCTCTTGGCAAGACAGCAAATAAGTCGATGTTTGACACACTTTCATCCCAGTTTGGTGGTTTTAGCGCTGCAGTGTTTGGTTGTTGATGTCGATTTTTGAATGCTGATGTTGAATTTTTCTCACATCTTCATTATCTAGCATTGCGAAGGTCAATTATATAATGAATACTGCATTGTTGCACATTTGTTTGTTCTTTAAATGGCACAACCATCTGAGAAAAAAAGTTGTCTTCTCTATCTCATACCACTGGACCGTTTATGTGGGTAGGTTAGTACACACATTGTCCCCACTAACCCAGCAATGACTGTCAAGACTGCCTCTTTTTTTACTGTAAGTACCTTACTGTAACTTATTGTATTCTAAGTACATTACAGCGGAGAGGTTTTTCAGTTTGTACGTGTGGGTGAGCCTATTAGCTTCCAGCCTTGGCAATGTTACAGACGCAGCATACTCTGCCTACTGAGCTATACAGGACTGCATCTTCATGCTATTTCATTTCACAAATCCTTTCCCTTTCTTTCTTAGTTTTGATCTCTCTCCACATGACCATCTTTGGTCTGTTTCCCATTCGTACTTTTTTCCCTTCTGTCCCTCTACTATTTTATTGAGCTTTTAATTTTTTTTTCTCCCCAAGTCCTTTCTCTCTCAAGCAGATGCAATTTTTTGACCAAATAAAACATGAATTATTCATTTCCCAAAAGAGCTGTCAGCCACTTAATTATACTTTATAAACATTTATTTGTCTCCACTGTTCTCTGTCTCCTTCTCACCAACCTTGTGTGGCCTGGTCAAAGGTTTTGGGTCATACAATGAGGCCAACTGAAATCTTAAATATTTGTGCCCACAAATAGCAGCACGAAAAATGGGCAGCAGATAAATTAAAAAACACATTATAGAGAATGATCCACTTCCTCTGTATGTGCTGATGACAGTTCATTCATGTGTGAAATGGTCATAACAACACTGAATTCATCTATGTCAGAACTAAGAGTAATAGTAATGTGTAATTGTAATGTAGTAATTGTCAGCACTTGTGAGCAGCCATTTATATACTGTGGTAAGCATTATGGTATGGTGAGACAGGTGGTCTCATGAAGTCACAGCTATTACCCATGTTCTCCAATTATTCCACTGTCCATGGATAAGTCCCACTACCTGCAGAAGCACCAATTACATGATCTAGTTTTGTGAAACCGCACAGCATGGCTCTACGGAGGATAATGTTGTTCTGTCTGTCCGCCACTTTGGTCCAGATTGAAGTGTCTCAACAATTATTGGATAGATTGCCATGAATGGTGCCCAAAGGATGAAACCTAATAACGTTGACGATCCCCTGACTTTTCCTCTGTCTCTTTATGACCAAGGGTCTGAAAAGCTAATGAAATTCCTTTCACCTTAATTGGCAAATGTTAGCTGCCTGACAAACATGTTAAACTGGTAAAACGGTCACTGTGGTGCATCCGAGCATAGAGAACAGGCAATTCCCTTGCTCTTCACAACCACCATATTGCTACTGTAAATCCAATAAATGCTGTATGTCTGTGGGAATCAAGATCTTTAAATGAATGCTGCAAGTGCTACAGAAAGCATCCATTTTCTGTGACATTATATATACAGTTTATTGACATTGATTGCACCTCTGAATTGGGTTTGGGCTGTACACGCAAAGAGCTTCTTAGAGTGCCTCTGGGGCATGTCGGCAGTCCTTGACTCAGTAGTGAATGTTGTGTGGCAGACAGAGAAAAAGGGAGTGGTTCAGATTAATGCCATCAGTCAGGTTCCGACTAATGAGAACGGCTCTTACTGTAAGGCAGAATCAGACTTAAGCTCTTCAACTTGTTGACAGCTGTGTTCATGGGTTGATTGTTTGGGGAAATTATGTCCTAAAATCTACAAGGTGCCACATAGCATCTATTTTTTACAAGGTTTTTTTTTTAAGTATTCAAAATCAGTGAACAGAGATTATTGGTGAAATATTTAGCCTAAATAAGGAAAACACTTAAACTTAATCACTTAATCAATTTCTGTCCTTCTTGGAAGGAAATGGACAACTCTTTAAGTAAAAATATAGTCATCCTCTGATGACTGTTTTCTGTATTTCCAAAGGTCTTGATTGTGGGATTGAAGTGGGGGAACAAAAGATCTCTAGAGACTCTTCGCCCACAAATAATCAGCTTTGGGCCTCTTATTAAGTATTCCCCAAAGAGCCATGTTTAATTGCCAAGTGTTAATTAGAGATTTGGAGGGGAGGGGCTGCAGCACCCCATTGCCATTTCCTTCCAAATCCATTTGGGACTGGCGTGCCACAACATGCTACTCAAGTACAAGTCCCTCCTGGGCAACACTGATTTCATCACCACACCACCAACAACAAACAGAACATCGCTCTGTCATAATACTGATAATAAACTGTTGAAAACCTGAGTGGAGAAATGCTCAAAAGGATCAGAGAGATTCTATAAAGTACGAGTAATCACAAGTCACCTACACATGAATGAGATTATCTCTTTTGTTTGGTGTCCTCATCCCCATCTCTCTTTACTATATACATTTCCACTGTAGAGCACCATAGTGACAGATAAGCAGCAGCTTACAGAGAGCTGGAGTGGCAGGCATACCCTGTATGCACAGTCACATGTGCAGCCATCTTGTGCCCCCAATCTGGAGAGATGTAATTCTCTTTGTGTGATAATGGTTCTCAACATGCCTGAGACAAGAGGGAGGAATCCTTGAGGGAATTTGGCTGAAGCTTAACCCATTCCTGCTCACAGTGTTTTAGACTTTGTGCAGCAGAACTGCTCTCTGGATAATAAAGGGGTTCAATAAGAGACCCCAAAGGATACTTGAATTATATTATAACTAATACCACACTCCATGTGACAGGAAAATAGTACAGTACTGAACTATTCTGCACTGCACAGTAATTCTACAGGTTTAAGATTGTACTGCTACCTTTTCTACTTATTCTCATCACAAATTGAATAATTTTGCATTTAGGTCTGTAAATTGAAAAAAACCCCATTTCATTTTATAGATTCACAATTAATCTTTTCATTTAAAAGAAATTGAGCAATCAACAATGGTTATTGTCCAATAGAATTGGTCCACATGGAGGTTATCCATATCGGCCACATTTGATACCAGTAAACAGCTAACTGGGACCACAGAGTTCTACCAGCGATACTACTTTGTGTATCTTTAATTTACCAAAAATCCCATGAAAAGAGCACTGAGTACACCGCACCTGAAACACAAGAGATCACTGAGTAGAAAAAAGGTTGTGCTCAGTTTCATCCTGTCTCTTTCCCATTCAGATCTGATACAGGCCCAAGCTAATCCAAGCAGTCAGATACATCTGCACCAAATTGAGTTGTAAACGGGTAGAAAATGCACACTTTTTATTCTGCAGCCACAGGCTCTGTTTACACACAGCAACAGACAGGCATCAGGCATGTATTTTTAGCAGAGTGAAAATGAATCTAATAAAGCTATTTTTCATCTCAGTGGGGGCCACACTTCAACCCCTAGTATTTAGTGTGATTGTTGGGCTCTCTACTTTGTGTAACAGTTAACAGGCTGCCTGATTCCTATTTAAGTCTGCTTGCTAGCTTCTGACAGCCTAGGCATTTATCACATGGTGCCACATTGTAATAGAATTCTATTCAGAAAAGATTATACTCGGCCTTTCTGATGATAATTTTCACCATCTTTGACGGCAGAGCTTTCTTCCCCCCTTCTTTCTTATTTCACGTCTGTATACTTCTAAGATTTTCCTTCATGGACTGATTTTCTTCATCATAGCGCCCCAGAGGAGTTTCACTGATTTGTTTCCCATCTGGATGAAACTGTTACTCGGACCATCACCTCTGCATGCCAGCTGGACAGATGGCCTCTCATCTTGGTTGCACACCCACGTTTATGCGAGCTCCACATTCAACTTTTTACAGCTCATCTACAGTGGATGAACGCAGAGTCTATGTCACATTAAAACCAGCATGAGGTGGTAAAATGTGGCAATGGTGCTACCCGGCTCAACACTGATCCGCGCTCTCACTCCTATCACTAACTAAACAGTAGTCAGTATCCACCCTCCATCCTGCTGTGGCAGTAGAAGGCAGGGATTTGTGTTGTTGCTCATTGGGTGTTTATCTACTATCGAGGTCAGGTCAAACAGCATACACAATGCAGCTATCGTACAGCTTGTTCATGTTAGCTGCTGTTCGTGTTAATTTAAACTCCATAACTGATAACTAAAACTCTCAAACCACATACCGGGTATTTACGGGGCTGCATTGCGTCTACATTGCAGATGAGCAAGTCACAATTCATGCTACTTCACAGGCCGCTGGTGTATGCAAATTATGCGGTTTTGTAGTCTTGCTGACAGCATCTTTGGAATACCAACATGGGCATATTTGGCTTCCGAACACAAAGGCCCCAAACTGCAAACTACAGATATCCATTTCAGCTTGCCAACAGAAAAAAGACTGGTGGCATTTCCAACATTCACTAATGAGTCAAAATGTCTAATTCTTCATATTTCACGGTCTGTAATCTGCAACATCAGCTATGCATGTGTTGAGTCAGCAAGCCAAAGGAAGTATTAAAAGAGTGCGCCTGAATGCTGTGATGTTGGTTAGAGACTGACAAAGGCAGGGGGACCAAGATGAAAAATACATTTTATGGCAGAGCTTTTGGTAAACAGATTCAGAGTTGACAGAAAAAGTCATTTTTCCCCTGTTCATTTTCATTATACACGCTAAAATACAAACAACCACTCTATGTGATCCTTTTGTATTTAATGTGTTAGAAATATACACCAGTTCTGATGAGAATTCAAGCTTCTCGGTGTCCTTGTACTTTGAGTACCCACTCTGAGGCTGACTTGGTAAGTTCAATAACACTAATAATGGTGTAATGATAGGAGAGCCCAGGTTAACTTGAATACATACAGTATTATTTCAAGTATCAAGTGTATATTGCGCAAACATAAATGTAAAGACAGAATTTTTTTTCTTTTTGTTTCCGTTTGATATTTTAAAACAATGGACTTTATATGATTTTATGCAGATTTTTGATTAACCATTAATATTTATCTGAAGTGTGCAACAGCACCAGAATTACACCTCTTACATGCTGCATTGAATTTGCATCACTGCGTGTGAACACCAGCTCTTGCATATTTACCTCATTTGTGTCTATTAACAGTAAACCCACCTGCAAATTAGGAATGCTTTTCCATCACATCTTAGCTTGACTGCCTTAAGAGACTCGTAAAGATGCTACCTAGAGCTACTGCATGTAACCTTGACTAATGAGACAGCATAAAATCACTCAGCTTTAAAGAAGGGTGTGTATGATGTTTACTGTACGGTGGCAGGTTGGATACTGGTGGCTGAGTTAGTGGTGTTTCTGTTAGCGGATTTCTCCCTAGGCTGAGTCCCAGCAGACAGGAACAGCTGTCTCTGTTGCAGCAGCCCAATTGCGGGGCTGAAAACAGTCACCTGTCTCCTCAAAACTCCAGGGATTGACCAATGGATTGTCCACCTCTTGAGTGTGTGGATTATGGTATTTGTCTAACACGGAAAAGCAGAGCGAAATCTCGAGGAAGCAGATCCCATTGTCACACAACTGATGTAAGGGCCAATGACAAAAAGGTTTATGTCTTTGAAGGAGCTAACCCTGATAAGCGGCAGCGAGAAGGAGTGGGTACAGTACAGTGTAGTAGAAATGACTACTATCTGGCTCCCACAGCTAGATGAGCACATAGTGACAGTGCACCCAGAGAGTGCCTTATCACTGAGGCATGTGGAAAGATAAATGAGAGAATCCACACTCTTTAAAATTAATTGCAGTCTGCAGTAATAACTTTTCTGCAGGCAGGCACCGTGGGAAGCTACGAGAGCACAGGGGAGCCTTTTTAGCTGGCTGGGGGATTCTTAAGGCGCCTTAGGGGGTGATCCCAGAAACGGCAGCAAATGGCTTTGGTGGCACAGGCTGACTGGTTCTGAGACAGGCCAGCTGTTCAGTCTGCTTGGCAGCAAGGCATCTCTAAAGCTGAGCAGCAGACGAGCACAGAGCGCTGAGCTGGGAGCCGGTTTGCTCCCCCTTTTATTAAACAGCTACTCAGATCAGCAGCGTTAGTCGTGCACCTGCATGCATGTTTTACTTTTTGGATTTTTTTATCTTTTCAGTCGGTGAGAATCTGGTGGAAAAACCTGTCTCTTTGTTACTCACCCCTAGATTTGCAAGGTGTTCATTTATCTGGTGCATTCTCCTTTTGAAGATGTGGCAACACACACCCATTACGTCAGCTAATCTGCTTGTCTGCTCATCTGCCTGGGCCTTTTTTTTTCTCTGCCCTCTCTCACTCCCACTCTCCCTCTTTCATCCGGGTGGGGTCTCTTGAGCTTCTGCCTCCGTTCCCTGGAGGTCATCCTCTCCTGTCTCCCCCTCTCCACAGACGATGGGCAATGTGTCAGCCTCGCAGCTCAGCTCATTATCGCCCACGCTGGGCCCACAGAGGGCAAAGCACTGTGGAACACGACTTGGCCTTTGCGGCCAGCTGTCAGGGCTTTCCTTTCACTGAAGTGGGGAGGCTGGGGTTCCTGTGTCTATATGGACGGTTCCACAGTAAAAACCCATCCAGCTAAAGATAAAAAGTTGGCCTGCAAGAGTTGAAAAAATGTGGACCTATTTTTTTGTAATAGTGATTTCTGTGTTTATCGCTGTCCAAAGGAAACCATGTATGAATTGAAGTCCTACTTAGTAGTTTTCTACATCTTAAGCTACTGTAGATGAATCATTTAAAAATCTGAAAAATGCACTGTCATACACCTTAAAATAAGGTCATGTTTTGTAGCTCATTCAAAATTGACATTTAGGAGATACGTTTTTCATAGAACAGCGATGTATGATTCAAACATCTTCTACTAGCAGGATAAAACAAACATCCATAAATCTGTTTCAAATCATAGAAAAAAAAAAACCTCCTCCAGAGCCTGTTTTCTTCACATTTAACTGTGCCAATTTTCCAAACTATGCTGCATGGTTATCCCTAAAATCATCGGAAAAGACATACAACAGTGGTGATGAACTTTTTAGAAATAGACTTGGGGTGTTAGGGGAGGGAGGACTTTGACAGTCCCTGGTTTAGAGGACTTGTGCTTGTTTCCACATTTTGGAAGAGTTATGTTGGAACTCCAATACCTAGATGTCAGTGTGTGTTTAGTAGCTGGACAAACATCAAAGAAATTCAATTTCGGGATGAACTGCTGCATTAAAATAAAACCAAGCTTCAAGCTGAGGACGAGCCAGCATCTCGCCTTACCACCACTGTCCTCACTTCAAAATAAATCAAGGCAACAACATCTGTCAGCAACACGTCATCTCGACTCACCTTCTCCTGGTACTGCCGTCGCGATGAGTCCAGAGATTGGATTAGCGCGGTGGCATGCCCCACGAACATGGCGTAGCAGGTAGCGCCCACAATCATGCTGAGGATGGTCAGCCACACGTCTGTCATGCCCACCGGGGGGTACATGCCATACCCAATACACAGCATGTGGCTCATAGCTTTGAAAAGTGCGTAGGAGTACTGCTGTCCCCATGTGTCATTCTGGATGAAACAGAGGAGATGGGGTGAGTTAGGGTGAGTACATTGGAACACTTTATCTCTCTATCTTCCCCTCTCGCTCGCTCATAAGGGTGTTGATGGCACATTAAAGGTCAATGAGCACCATGAAAGCTCATACACACATATGCGCACACATCCAATTACTCGAGACAAAACTAATGGCAGACGTCCACCGCAAACTGTCTTCGTTCAGAGCAGCTGGCAGGGTAAAACATACTTTTCAATATGCAAACATTTGGAGCAAGCAGACATTTGGGCGAGAGCCTAAAACATTGCCCTGAGAATGGGCGGATGAAGCGTGAGACACTGGAGGCTTGCATGACAGAAAGTAGGTCAGCTATTTAGAAAAATGTGATTTCTCTACGAGTTTTCTCATTTGTAGATAAATTGCCCCTTTTCCTTTAGATCCCGGTGGTAGTTCATGGCAAATCAATATCAACTCTCTCCTGGGGGTGACATGTCCAAATTGCTTTCAAACTCATTTCCACGGCGGAAAAAGCCGAGAGAGATAGCAATTTTATTAGTGCCCTCCTGAAAAGGTAAGGAGCGATGACCCAGCAAGATAATGGGACAGCTACTGTAAAAGAAGACAAAAAATGTCTCTGAATGATCCTAATCAGGGGCAAACCAACCGCGACTGAATCAATACTAACAAACTCTTTGTCTACCAGGTAATGTGAGCAAAACATGAGGAGCTTTCCATCAGAGAGGTGCCTGCCCCGGAGGCCTGAATTAATTCAGAAAGATATATTTGTTATTCTGTCACATTGAGAGCCATTCTTCTACGTAATGCAATTAATTAGACAGTGTTTACTGTGTGAAACAAAACAAACTGCATTTTGATGTTAATGAGAGGCTACATCCCTCACACGGGATTTTAAACCAAGTACATTAGGACTTTTCTTCCTCACATCTCGGGGCTCCTGCACTCCAAGATATAAACGGGCTGTTTTTGGGTGCAGAAATCGGAGGAGGCAGCCAGTGCAACAACCTCTGGTGAAGTTTTGGAAAACACGAGTCTGAGCTGCGACAACACGAGACGTGGAAGCAGAAAAAATGCCTAAATATAATCTAGTCAGAACGGCGGGAAATCATCTTGTGACAAGGCATTTGGCATGTGAGCCCATACTCCACGGTCGCTGAGCTGGAGGTATTAAAACATTTAAGAAGTGGAGGACTGGAGTTTCAGGTTCGAATGGAAGAAAGTAAAGGTAAAAGTAGGACATGTTATTAAAATAAAGACACTTTCTCTGAAAAAATAAGCAAATATCAGGAAAATATGTTTTGTTTTGGGGTGGGTTTTTTTTGGTTTGTTTAAAAAAATACAGGACAGAAAATCTCTCATATTGCTCCACAGGACTATTTAAATCTGTCTGTCTTTGTTGTGGCTTTGTGAATCATGCAGCATTATTTTTGCATCTGTAATGTGCATTTGGTACAAATAAAGTATGTTTTTCAGAATGAAACAAAGAGATTAGCAAAGCAATCACATCTTGTTTTCACTGCCGCAGAATAAGATATCTCATAGAATCTTAATCCATGCGCAGTGCACTGTACCTTAATGATGAGCCACAGTTTACATTATGTTGCCTGACAGCTCAGCCTTATGTAACTTAAAATAATTCCACTGGCAACTTGGCTCTACGCATATGAAACTAGTGGTTAAATGCATCTTTCATGGTGGTGAAGGAAACAGAAATGTAGAATTGGAAGAAGAAAAGACCAGGATGTGAACGAATGCAACACTGAAGTCTGAATATATATCGTTCTCTTTAGTCTTAATCCATATTAATCCAGGTAATTGAATGACAAAGATACTGGTCAAAAAAGCTGCCTGCTGGTTGATGGCTTGATTGGTTGCTGTTCCCTGAGCGGGACCACCTCACCCGACTGTGTGTATCTCCACACAGACAGGTATGGAAAACAAGCTAAAATTAGCTAAAGTGTGAAACATCTCAAGGGACAGTGGTTTGCAACATCTGTCGTTTCTTATGATTAAATATAACAAGTGAGCACGTCAGGGAGGCAGTGAGGCATGATGAACCAAATCCATCATACCTTGAGCGATGCAACTACTCATGTGACTTCTGTTCTGGCACGGAGAGCTGAACACACAGCTGACTAGGAGCTGGTTTATGTAAAACTCAGCGCTGCTTTCCTTGAATGTGCTGTGTTGTTGTCACAGTTTAAAAATCTATTTATTCCAGGCTCTGTCATTTCTCTGTTAATAAATATGGTATTTTGTTTGTGACTTAAATTATTAAATGTCTTCAAAAAAGCCTGTATTGTAAGCATGAAATTCTTGTAAAAATATATTGTTGGGCATTTGTTCTTGCATTGTGACAGACAATCATTAAAATGATTACAGCCATTGTCTGATTAGTTCAATTAATTGATCTACTTGTTTGAAATGCTTGTCATGACACATCTTTCAGTTTTTTACTTTATTGAGTTGCTGACCACAAGAAAGAAACAAACGTTGCTCTGTTAACATCTACATCGACACATATATTGATAAGCTCTAACTCTCTTCAGCTGCGTTGCTTGAGGGTTAAATATACGTTGATTTATTGGGATGTCACGTTGAAGCCTTCACTTATGTTGGATCAATCGCAAGTGAAGGTCTCCTGCGCAAAACCTGGCAATAACTCATACGACTCCTCCGGTTACATGCTCTTTTTTTAACACGCAAGTTAACATGAGGACATCAGCTGCGGGTGATTCAGAGTCGCACATCAGGTGCAGCACAGTGCGCTTCCTTAAGCAAATAAAAGGGAACTGTATTATGAGTCAGGCAACAACAGAGACTCTTCTCCAGCAGCTGTTTTAACAATACAGCTAAATTAAAGCTCAGCATGAGTGCTCACTGGAAACTGTCAATATTCAACCAATATTGAATAAGGGCCGTCTGTCCTCCTTGGAAAATCAATGTTCCCTGTACAGCCTCAGTGGCTCTCTCCTTTCACAATATGGACAGATGTCAAGTACTCCAAATAAATAAAAAATTATCAGCAAATTGAATAAATGTGGACAAATGTAGCAGATAAATATATTTGATTTAGGGCTTTAGATGACAGATATGCAAGGCAACCCCTCCCAGGATGCTAAAGGGCATCAGTACAGTAATTACTGAGGCTGATGGATGAGATAAGACAGGGCATAATCTGATTCGAACAGTCAGGAGGACTCGGCGCAGGAGAAGCACTTACCACCATCTTATTTTTGGACACCCAGCAGTCAGCGGGGAAATCCTGCAGCATGGGCACCAGGAACTGCAGGCAGCCGTCCCAGTGACACAGCAGCAGCATCATACCGATCAGGTTGACTATCCTCACCATGGCGCTGGCTAAGTCATAGGTCATGTGGAAGATCTGCGGAGAGGAAGGAAACAGGCAACGGGTTAGGACGAGATGACTAAACTTGCTGATGGTCAAATCCCTGAAATCTCTGTCTTCAAGGGAGATTTTGCGAGCAGTTCACTGACTTCTGGGTCTATTCTTTGATCGCGTCAAGCGCAGGGTTTTTGGTCCTGGCATTAGACGCCAGTGTACTTAGCCTGTAGAAACCATAGCTTTTTACATCACACACAGATGAGCTGGTGGATGCAGATGTTGCCGTTCTGAGAGCGGCCCACTGGGGTTGGCCAGCAAACGGGGACCGGAGCTTTAGTTCCCCTGCTGCAGAAATGCTCTTATCATCAGCCACTCAGACAAACACAATAATGGTACAAGGGTAGAGGTGGCCACGCTCCTGGGGTAAGAGCGTTCACAGGCTGGCTTTGTTAATCCTAATGATAAATATACTCATAAGGCGCTCCAGGAGTTCTGGGCTGGTGTAGATTTTAATGGCCTCAACCATTCAAAGCCTCTTAATCCCATTGAAGACCACGGTGTGCACTGCTAACCACTCCGCTCCTTATTAAAACCCACTCAGTGCCTTTTAAGGGCTTGTGACTGAGAGGGGATATTCCATTTTCACTTTGTTGTTCCACACCAGGCGATGATGAGGAAAAAGATGACATATTTGTCACCCAAAGTTTAATCTCAGCCCTTGCTCCCGAAGCACTGCGCCTGTTTATTTTTCCGCTTCCGTCCAAATGCAGACAAATGTGAGCGTGTGTCTGTGTGTTTCTCTTTCCATGTGCGTGTCAAGAAGGAGGCTGGCAGGGACCAGTGTGGTGTTTGTCCCGGACAGTGTGGGTGCCGCTGCACCATCGAATCATGTCAATTTAGCTCCGTCAACAGGCTAGCATGAAGCCAGAGGTATGCCCGGGAAAAAGCGCCCAGACGAGGAGCGGAGCCAGGCTCTCTCAGAGTGGATGGAGACAGACACTCACGCACTCTCCATCTGTCGACAAAAAAAACATACACACTGAAACTCAACATGTCTCGCTTGCGCTCTGTCCCTCTACTTCTTTCTTTGGGCTCTTGCACAAAACGTTTAGCCTTGGGCACTTTCACATCACCTAAGCCGAATCATTCGCCCAGCTGCACCTTTTCTTGCTTAACCCACCAAATCCCCTAATTTTCTACACTTCTGTACACGCACATCAATGCAAGCCATTGTTTGTCTTTGTTTTTTTGTTTGTTTGTTTTTGCAGGAGTCAGTATTTTCTTTAAACACGGTGATAAATAACTTACCTTATCTAATGTGCAATGTTGTGTAGTGTCAAACTTTGTGCTGGAGCTGTAATGGCATTCTATAACATTAAAGCGTTAAATTCACTGTGTGGCAAATGAATAAATCATGAGGTGCCCATTTCCATCTCCAACACTGAGCCTGATATATTTTTCATTTGTGAAATCGTATTGCCAGACAGGAAAGGGAAGCTTTATAATACAGACACAGCTTTTAAATCTATAAAAACTTGACAAAAAAGTTTATATTTCAATTCAAATACAGCAATTCCTGGGATATTAAAGCTTGACAAAAAATTTAAGGAATACAACCATACAATGTATTGTTTGCATGTTAAAGTATTGCTTTTTTTGGGAGATTCATATTCATTCATTTCAGATTCATATAGCCATAATTACTGTTCCAATATTACAAAAGTAAAACTGTCTTAATGCTACACAATAGATATTTAGGTTTAGGATAATTATATAGTATTTCTATATATTATACTTTAGTATTTATATATCATTTCTTTGTTTTTTTCAAATGTGTTTTATATCACTTAATCAAATTGATTAATTAAAATGTGAGCACAGCCGTGTGAATTATTCATTGGCCTTTTAAAGTCAAATAACCCTGATGATGTCACAGTGATGTCATCTGGTATATTTATTTTAGTTTTACCAGACAGCTTGTTTTACAGTTTTACAAACTGGGACCTCATGAAAGACTACTGAAATGCATGATGGGAAATGTAGGATATCTCAGCCTCTGCTGCATTGATTTTGACCATATTCATGTGTCTTGTGTCTCACGAGTCTCCCAAATGTATGGAAATACAATACCAAAGAATCTTAAACTACTACCATTAGTACTCTTGAGTGTGATAAAGAGGTTGTACAGTACCTTCATCATCCAAAACGGTGCATAGTACTGGCATTTCTTATGGAGCATGGAACAATCTGCTTTAAGTGTGTCATGCACATTGTGTGGGATGTCCTTGAACCTGTCAATATACTGAATACTATCAAACTCTCTACAGCGTCAGTATATTTCTGAAGCAGGATAAATTCCTTTCAGTATCTTGCGGTGCAGCCTGAATGACTCATTACTGTTCAACAATAACCCCTGCTCCCTCCCTACTGTAGATGTGCCCTCAATAGACCTCTAGCTGAATAAAGCCTATGAAAACTGTCGTGGGTAATGCCATGCAAATCTCTCAGTTTGTAACTCAAACTCCACTGTCACTGGAGGAAGGTGATTCCCCTATCTCTCCTCACAGCTGTAATCAATTCAAATACACCCATGCCAAGCAGGAACACACTTTCCAGTTACGAAAAATTGCCCCCGAGATTGGTTCTGTTAGACCCTTGGATCATTATTAAAGGATCATTATTCCGAGTCAAAGGAATAAGGTCTCTGTATCTCCTCTCCCTCCTCTGATTCCTGTCGCTTCTTGTCAGTGAGAGTGCAGCCACACAGGGCAGGACGTCCGTGCTCTGTGCGATTCGACAAAAAACATGAACTGTACTATAAACATGCACACACACACAGACAAGGTAACACTGTTTGCATGCACGACATTCCACAACATGGCGTTACATGGAGGATGATGGATTGCTGACCACTTTCTTTTAATTGATAGGGACACAGAGTGAGCCTGGCGGTATTAGCATCAGCATAAACAAGAGAGCTTTGATTGATGAGGGCATTGAGATGCAACACTACAGTTTTTTGCATGGCCTTGTTGTTACTCTCACTACCCTCATTAGGCCTTTACATATGACAGGCCAAGCTGATATATATATATATGACATAAAAAACATGGGTCAGATCATGTCACCTCTGGTAAATCAACGCTAAAGTGGTGGTTGTTCAAAATGGCCATTAATGAAACGGCAATGACACGGTTGTACGCACTTTGAGATGGAGGCTGTATTTTAAAACAGTGTGAAAAGCCACTTTAAGTGCTGCACGCCAAAACACTGGCAGAAACACTGATAACAAAACCACTTCTGTTATTAAGTTATTACCAGAAACACTATGATTAGTATCTCTTGCCCTGCTGTCAACTACTACTACGACTCCCAGTACTTCTGTACTAGTAATATCCTATTCTACATTGCAAATCTCATTTCAGAACATATTCTGTTCCATATTTAAATGCAATAGGACCAAACGTGGACACAAATTGATCTTTTTCTGTGCCACTAGAGGAGACGGACCACAGATATGCGACAAATGAAACGAGTAAATAAAGGCCAATAAACATGACAGGGGTCAAAAACAGGGTTGCGCGCTAAAGTCGTAAAATAATCCGTATCCCCGCGAGCCAGCAATCAGGCCCGGGCAGGCGCCGAGTGGATGGAGGCAGCTGCCGAGTCATCTCAGACAGATGGAGTGAGAAGAGCGTGATCCAGGTGAGAGAATAGATGCATATGTCCCACGGTGCTGATGGTAGCTGCCCAGACACAGTCGATGTCGCACTATACCGAGGCATCTGGTGTTTGCCGCGCACGCTGCTAATGATGATGAATGTGTGGCATGACGCCGTCTCGACACATAAGAGAAAACAAAATTCTTCGCTCGTGCTGTTTTTGCTGATGCCATTTTGCTGACTGAGCCTCAACACGTGCCCTGTTTGCCCTCCAAATCTCTGTCCCAGCCCGTTTTGCCTTTGAGTTTCACCTCTGTGCCCCAAGAGATTTTTATTTTTAAATAGTTTGACTTACTTGAATTGGTTTTGCA
>JBAJHX010000001.1:17498394-17522832 GCA_037176925.1 Amniataba percoides
TAATGGAGTGAAAGCGCGTCTGACTGCAAGCGGCACCTGAAGCCAGAAGGCAGTAAGGTTATTGGGAATAACTGCCTTAACAACACTGGTACAGCAGACTTAACATTATTTGAACAAGCTTTTTCATTGATAAATAGGACACCCTAAACTTCAGGTTGAGACAGGCAGAACTGTGTGAATAGATCTAGTTTTTACACTTGCAGCATATTATGACTAGTACTGTGCAGGGGGTCAAGCATCGAGCTCAAGGACACTCTAACAATTTGTGGTTATGGGCAGACATGTCTGAGCTTGAGGCTAACAGCACAGTATGCTCTCCTAAGGACATGCCATTATAGTCTATGTCAACAGAGCCAGTAAACGCACACATACACTATCACACACAGGAAAACACAAAAGACATACAGTGCAATAGGGGGACACCTACTGTATAGTGATTGCAAACACTCAACTATTAACTATTTTCCAATGCATATGTATGTGCAGCCCATCTGTGCACATCAGATTCTGATCAACCTCCTTGACCTGTCCATGCAGTTTTATAAAACCAAAGCTAAGGTAGCTCTAAAGATAGCATACTCTTTCAGAGTTTGTCTCTCAGACCCGTTGTTACTTCACTTATAAAATGCTGAAGCGATGACCAAGGACGATACTATGTGTGGGAGTTAGCTAACTGTCCCCGAAGGATTATGAAACAGATTTATGACGTGCTGGACTGGCTTATAGCTGTGAAAGTGCAGGTCACAAAGGTGCAATTTTATGAGTGAGGATATGAGGCAGCAAATGATTAGTCACCTTTTTGACAGAGGTCTCTATATGCCCTTTATGGTAAGCATGCCACTATGATTTTTTCAGTTATTTTTGACAAAATAGCCTTGTAGCCCATCCCTGAAATCTCTGACGCCCTCCCTCAGGCACTTCACCTGGAATACCTTAGAGCTCTGTTGTGCCATTGCTTTTGGCATAAATTGCTTCTCCATCTCTTCAGTGCACATGTTATATTCCTTTGTCTCGTCCTGAATTCCTAAAAAGCTTTATTCACTGCAGAGAGTGCACGTGAAAAGATTCTAATTTTAAAATTTGTTCCCAACAGTATCACTCTACGAGGCATTAAACCATGCAGTGCAGTTTACTGAGCTGTATTCAACACTCCCCGGAAGAAGTGTCCTCTGTGTGACTTCTTACTGAGGAGGAAATGAAACTCAAACAATAACAAACCAAATGAATTTGTGCAGGACTATTTATAGCGTGCAGATACTTGTGAAGAACGAGTAAAATAAATCAGCGTTGCCTCGTGGAGGACATCGGGATATCACGGGTTTACAGCTTCTGCTGTGCCAGAGAACCCCATCACGGTGCCATATTTAGGGTGGCAAGTGATGCTGAATGGCATTCAGTGATGTTCCAGGGGCTAAAAATTGCACAGTGTCATGGATCACAAGGATCCTGTGAAAAGCAGGGGATGCAGTGTGGTTGAACAGTCATTTTTCTTTCAGGAAAACTAAGAACACAATACAGCATTAGTGGGAAAATGCAATATAAAATTGTACAAGTACAAACACAAAAGCACTATGTAGTTACATTTTGTCTCCTGAGCTCAATGTGCCAGTGAATGGATCAAAGTAAGGTCAACGTGAAGTGTTACCAAAATATTCAAATGGCGATAAAATACATGCGTGTTGTCTGAAGTGCAGCTGTCAATAGGAAAAGTCAAAAAGTCAGTCAGGTGGTGAGATCCCGGCGACAAGTTATTCTGCAGTGACAGATGACATTTCTCTGAGGTTACATCTGGAGTACTCTGGCGCTGAGGCAAAGCTGGCCTTTCACTCTGTCTGCCTAGCTAGCATTCATCAGCAAACCTCACACACACACACACACACACACACACACACATACACACACAGGCATAAAACATGTAAATGGCAGCTGGCTCTGTGAGTCTAATGTCCCCTCTCATTGTTGTATTGTTTCGGTGGTTTTCAGATGACCATCACTGTCCTGCAAGTCCTTCAAGTACTTTTTAACAACAAGAATGTAAATTATTGTTCTTTGTTTTCTTCTCACCTTTACCTATTCCAGTACTAAAACAGAGGACTAGATCATGGTGGTCGTTCTATAAGCTAGTTCAACAGCCGATACTGCTTTTTCTTTTTTTTTTCTTTTATTTCATTGGATCATTCTCCCCTCTTCCCTCTCCTTCCCTTGTTGCCATATTGCACAGGCTGATCATGTGACAGTTCAGTGTCAGCGCGTCCACTCTATTCAAATGAGGACTGGCTTGAACTGCATGTATCCCTGCCTTCATTTTGGGCTCAGACGTGCAGCAGCAGGCAGGCATGGAGGCACGGGGTGGCAAAGGGAGTCTCCCCCAGTGATTTATTTGAACTTTTCCTCTCTTTGAAATGGCATCACAGAGGCCCTGCATGATTAATGTCACCACACTTACATACACTGTTCTACCCAGAGTGCCAGCTGAATATTTGAAAACCAGGAACTTTTCAGAGTGCCCGTGGGCAGGTCTGGGTGATATTGAGGTTTGATTGGCAATCAGCTTGCTATTCAACCTTTCCAATTGTCCACGTAATGTCATGCACTCAGGTGAACACACTCACCAACTGAGTGCATTTGTACAGCAGTGTGCTAATTACTGGATATCAATACAGTGTTGTCGGTATGAGAATGCCAAATTACAGCAAAAGTCCACCGTTCAAGAATATGACCATTAACTGTCCACCACATCCGCTGCACTCCACTTTTCTAAAAGACCCCAAATTACAGCCGAGGATCTGATTTCTTAAAATATCTAATTAAGTGTGCCGTGATCCTTTTAACGTGTTCTCATATTTGTCGGTAAGAAAGTGCACAATCATAATTATGTGCACTCCAATCAGTGGTGTCACAATGAGCGACACATTACCAGTCACACTGAAATGATTGTTTTGTTAACTGTGGGTGTTTTGATGACAAACCCCACTTTCCTTCTGTAATGCTGAACCCAAATGAAGCTCTTTGGGATGAAGCTGGAGCAAGACGCGATTAATATATTTTCTTATTCACTGTCCCTTTCATGTAGTAATAACGTGTGTGTTCCCATTAAATACTAATTATCAAAACTGAGTTTGAATTGGAAAATATAGGCAAACTGAAATGAATAGGTAGAAAACAGTGTACGCAAAACCATCTAAGAAATGTTTAATTTCTTTCTTTAATGTAAAAAAAGTGATTTTGCGATGTGGTGAAATGTTTGAATTTAATAGGCCATTGCTGGGTAATAAACCCAGACTGACACAAAATTCAACATTGTGTGGACCAGTTATGTTTCAGTGTGTTATGAGATGCAACCCATCCGTTAAAAGGCTTCAGGACCTGAAGGTATGCAGGCTGACTGGTAACCTAAAATGCCCCTTTTATCCCTGACATCAACAGAAGTGTTAATTGCAACAGCACAACACTGACTGTGTCAAAGTACTCTTTGTTGAGACACTAAACCTTGAATTAAAGCCGCCACCATGCACTGCCATGGCCTCAAGGAGATAAAAGCTTGTAGAAGACTGGTTATTTTCAGGGAGAATATGCAGAATGACAACTATCAGGTTGTTATGAAGCACAGACACAGTCCTTCTCCCGGGTGGAATTTATTAAATTATCCAGTATTTTCTCTTATTTTGCGACTGACCAGCATCTCAGACTCTATCCCCTAGCGGAGTGTCTTCTTGTTGACACTGCACTGAGACGCTTCACTTTGCACCTTTTACCTCTGAGATTAAACAACAAGATCCATCCAGTGAGAGCAATAGGAACTTTTCTAATTATTGCTGTAATTATAATCATGCTTCTGCTGCTGCAGTGCCTCTCTGAGCTCTGTGGCCCCACTGCTAGCTGGATGGGCACACAGAGAGAAAATGCTAATCAACAACGCGGCTTCATCAACTTATTGGTGACTGGGGTACACCAAAAGAGCCTCTTCACTCCTTTCAAGGGTGGATGTAATCAGAAGCAGCATCCATCCATATTTCCTTCCCAGGGGAAGGGGGAAGGTACAGAGCTCTGCAAACATACTTGCAGTAGCTCCTCAGCATGGGAATACCGTTTGGATTATAATTGGATTTGAGAAGTGAAGCCCTGTGTGTTTGAGTAACTTCATCAAACAGTATGCTTGTATTATTATCAATCACTGAGATTTCTTGGTATTGTCTCTGTCTTTTTCTCTCTGCATGAATCTCCTTGTCAACATGCAAAAAATCCAGTTTGCCAAGTACAACTCAAAATAGTCATACACATTATTCAGGAAAGGGGAACATTTAGCACTACTTCAGACACAGGGTAAACACACTGAGGGACACTTTCCTACCTCTTCCCAT
Organism: Amniataba percoides; assembly: GCA_037176925.1. Lineage (NCBI taxonomy): Eukaryota > Metazoa > Chordata > Actinopteri > Centrarchiformes > Terapontidae > Amniataba > Amniataba percoides. Next base: position 17,502,756 of record JBAJHX010000001.1, read on the forward strand.
TGGTGGATGTAGCGAATGAGTCTGGAGAGGCGCAGGAGCCGCAGCAAGCTGAGGATCTTTGTGAAGCGGACAATCCGCAAGGCGCGCGCCGTCTTGTAGAAATCGGAGTCAATGCGCGTCTCCACGATGAGGAAGATGTAGTCCACAGGGATGGAGGAGATGAAGTCCACCACAAACCAACTCCGCAAGTACTTGATCTTGATCTGTTGCGGATCCAGGATGATCTCCGTGTTGTCCTCCTTGACGATTCCCGTCCTGAAGTTGAGGACCAGGTCCATGAGGAAGAAGGTGTCGGAGACCACGTTGAACACGATCCACGGGGGCGTGTGCTCGTCCTTGAAGAATGTGATGCCCACGGGGATGATGATGAGGTTGCCCACCATTAGCAGCAGCATGGTCAAGTCCCAGTAAAACCTTGTTGAGGAGAGAAATGGAGAAATGGCTGAGATGGGGCAGTGAAAGAGTCTGAACATGGTGAAATTCTTAAGCTTACTATTAGCGACATCTTGCCCAGTTGGAGGCACGTTAAAAACTCATTGGATTGCATGGTGTATGATTTACATGCTGCATGTTCTACCCTCTGCATCATACAGTGTATACTGTAACTATATTTCTCAAAATGGCCCACGTACATACCACCGACCTACACACACACATTGCAACTGCTTGATGAATACTGCACAAGTAAATAAATTGTTTATGATCACACATTTACGGACTGATATGTTGTTTTTCTGTGTGAGAAACCTGTGATGGGACCCACTCTGTGTCTCATCTCAAATCTATTTAAACCTTTGGGTGTTGAGCATGTTTGATGGAGGCAAGCTTATATAGATGGAGGTGTGATGATAACCTATACGTATGTCACCCCCCCACCATGCCAGAAGGTAGCTTGACAGGGAAGCTATTTGTGTTTAGACAGTAAATCACAACTCAAAGGTCAATGAGGGTTAACTGATAATTAAAAACTGCACAATGACCTCGTCCATCTTAGGAGCTTGAGAGTTTGGATAAAAATTGCACTCTCTGCTGGTGTAGTAATTGAATCCAGACTGGGCCTTTGGTATTATGGGTCACAAAAAATACGTAAGATGCACATACATAATCCAGGTAAAAGATTGTTACTGCAGGCAAGCTGGACTGCAGCAAGTAATTACTGATCTGTCAGTTCCTTGTTGCAGTTGATGTCTATTGATTTCATGACCGATTCACAGTGCGTTGAGGTAAATAATTTGTTTACAATGAACTGCTGCTCTACAGGATTGCGTGGCCTGATCCAAAAAGACCTCTGTCACATCAAAGTTCAGTAAAAAATTTTGTTTGGTATGTACTGTCTGCTTCACAGAGCAGAAACATACAGATAAAAATAATGTGGCACAGACCAGGTGTCTTCCATTCTTATTCTCAAGAGATTTTCTTGGTAGTCTTGTGGGGGTTTTTTTCTTTGCTCTCCTGCGTTTGCTTTGTTGAATGATGTACAGTTTGTCATTTTATTGATGATGAGTTAGATCTAAAATTCCCTTTTCTCTTTAAAGTCCTTTGAGGCATACTTGTGATGAAGTACTACAAAGCTTGCACTCAAAGTAGTTTTACCCTTCTACCTTGATATCCCCATTGATTTTCATATAAGAACTGATGTTCCACATTATTATAAAAGAAACCTTATCATTTAAAAGGTGCAGACTTGTCACAGTTAATCATTTGAGGATTCTTTTTGCTAGTAATGTGCTTTGTCTTGCTGTGAGCATGACTAAACTCCATTAGTAGTGCATTACGGAGGCATTGCGTTCCTCTAACACTTAAAACTGTGAACACATTTTACATCACTTTGAGTAAATAATTACTGTAAAATACTGCAAAACTACACAGGCTTCTATGTAGTGTACGCTTGAGTTGTAATGTGCTTGGAATACAGCTTACGAGAGCATTTCAGACTTACACATGCATACATCAATACATAGTACGCACAGACTCGCGTCTCAGTATCATGTCTTTTCCACACACAGGCACATGTACGCACACACACCGGGGAACCAGTGACAGTAATTGGAATTCTTCAAAGTAAAAGGGTATCTACTGTTCCAGCTTGTTGTCAAGTGGAGTTATATTTAGACAGACCTTGCCACCAGTGTTTGCTCATGTTTAGACTGAAAGCCCAAGAGGACAAGAACAACTTCAAAGGAAGAAATGCAAACATAGGTAATGACATTTGTTTTTCATACTGCCATGTTCCCTAATATTACAAATGCTAGATAGGCTGTGTAACGGCATAAACTGCACAGCTTACTAATCGGATGTAGGTGTGCTCTTAGCACTTGTCAGGGCCTACCAGCAACAAAGCGAGATTAGCTGTTTCTTTCAGTAACTCTTTAAAGGACCACATTAGTCTTTTAGCAGTTCTGCAGCTTTGTGATGTTTTGCAGTTTTGAGGATGATAATTCATGTCTGAAGGTCACATTATCATTGTGTGGCTCTGTGTGGTAAGACACATACAGTAATGTCAAGTATAATATATGTCACTTTGAGAAAACAGCAAAAAAATGTTCTAAAATACAATAAATAAACATGATTTTGTCATTTGAGATTTGTTTTATAAAAAAAATATATTAGAAATAAATATTCCATCATTGGTATAACATAAGCCACAAAGGTGGGGGGCTGACGATGTCTGGCTTGTAAAAAAAAAAAAATCAAACTTCACAGAAAACTCGAAGCCAGCAGTTAAGTGATGCTGTGTGTTTGACAGAGTGAGGAAACAGCAAAAGAAATGAAAAAAAAAAAAAAAAGCAGTGCCTGAGGAGAGCTCCTCAACATCTTTGCAGAAATAATAACAAGACAGAATGCTGTTTAAGACCTCTGGGTGTCAGTCTGGCAGAACACAGCTACTGCTGCCACCTGTTTGAGTAAGCCTGACTTGTTATAGGAGTTTGAGGATTGGTAAAATTAACAGCAGGTGCTGTATGATGCTCATTGTGAAAATGCATCTTTCCAAATAGCAAAAAAAAAAGCAGCGCAACACATGTTCTAATAGAAAAACCAGGTTGTGGTATTTTTTCCATTTCATTTCTTCTTTTTTCAAATTAAGTCTACTCAGGGAAGACATCCTATAACCATATAGTTTGAGGACACCTCTGAATCAAATATTACTGTGATTGATTCTCTACAATATTCTGGGATGAGAAAAAAGCTCACTATGCAGAAGTTTTAAATCCCTGTGCTTTTTGTGTGTTCTTATGTGCACAGAGACTGTGATTTTACATGCATGTTTGTGTGTGTGTGTGTGTGTGTGTGTGTGTGCGTGTGGACGCATGCATGTGTAAAGTAAACGCTCATGATTTCTCCTTTTCACTCTTGTGGTTGCCTCCTAATGGAGGTCAGACCACCTAAACATAGCAGGGATCCATTTACTGTGTTTTATTATGCACTAGGACCCTGACATAGAAGAACATTGTTCTATAAATACAGCTGGATGAGTGCGGGATGTTGGGTGCACATTTCAAAGGCATTAAACAATACCATATCTCTGTGTGCATCCTAAATCATTGACTCAAACTGTATGGTTTTATACTACCTGTACTGAAATAAAATGAAAGCAAATACAACAATCTATCAGTCGTGATATAAAGATAATATTCCCAGGTGTTGGGAAGAGAGGAACATCTCATTTTAAGAAATTTATGGTTTTATCCTTTTTATTCTTTTATTCTTTTTTATCAGATAGTTGTCACAGACATCCCAAATGATGCCAGGGCTGATCTTGTCACAACTCTAATACACAAAACTGGCAATATGTTTGGAATAGTGAAAAGTGAAGTTAATGTTTATTTTAACAGCAACTGAATACTTCTCCAAGGTATGACACATTATTAGAAAAAAAAATTTAAACAGCTGATGCACTGATGTTTTTTGATATTTTTCCAACATGAAGCAATCTTTTTGTTTGAAATTAGTAAACAGACATGTCCCACACTGCTTTATAGGAATCAATATATATGGCAATATAAATGGCAGTAGACTAAAAGTAGACTAAAAAAAATATAGAATTGAGGTCAAGTGCAAAAATTAAAGGTGACACAGTGGCAGCTCTGGTCCAAGCTCTGTGTCAAACAAACTTTTAAAAATGAGGCCCAGCAAAGCTGAGAAACACTGGACACGTCGAGGAAAAGATGCAGCAGAATGGCTCACACCTAAGTTGTTATGGTGCTGAGTGTTCAGTGTACTGATGAAGGGAGCCCTGACATTTTGCTGTCTGTAGGGACAGAGCCACAGCCCACTCTGCTCTCCGGTGGGGTGACCAGGGACAGCAAGAACATGTTGTCACCCTCAGAGTGCATCTGACTACACGATAAGCCTCTCTCATTTTCCTCACCCTGCCAACCGGGCTACCTGAAAGGGACCAAGAGAGCCTCTGCAAACGGCACGAGATGGACACACACTTACCTTTCAGAGTAGACTATATTTAAATTGAGGGGGCATACGGGAGACAAGAATGGGGTTTACGTAGCTTTGCATTTAAAGGGAGTATACGTTTGTGTTTTTGTGCATGCATGTGCGTGCGTGTACACTTGTTTACTGTTCTCTTGTAGAAATATCTATATGCTGCCTATAACATGCTGGAAGAGTGATGGCATAGCATGCGAGCAGATCATTTGTCATGTCAGGTACAAGTGGTAGACAGGATTTAACAGTGTCGCCCTTTATTCTGCAGCACACTGACTGAATGGGAACAGCAGACTAACAGTGGGTGCTCCAACCTACACTTTCAGACGGGTACAAGCCAACACTGTGCGCACTGTAAATGTGATTTGGGACGATTAAATGATTGAAATGCATGAAAAAGCTGTTTCCCTTTTGAATAATTGATTTGTGTGTTGCGGGTGCGTGTGTGTGTTTGCATTTTCTTTCTGATGATTTAGCTGAGTTATCAGGGGCCCTGTAGTATCACAAGTACTGACTCACTATATGCCTGAGAACTCTGACTCATGTTTTGTTTAATATCAACAGCACAAACACTCGTTTCGTTTTTGGCCGCATATACATGAAACTCACTTTTTCCATACCGTGATGCCACGTCTGCACAAGGAAGATAACTTGAGCGCCCTGTAGTAGAGATGCTGATACACCAGTTTGCCACTTATTTTTGCAAATTTCATAAAAATTAAATCTTATTTTTCCTTTCGTTGTCTCCATCTATAATTGTCACCATGTATTCTCATCACAAGCATGATTTTGGACCTCACTTCAGTTTTAAGTTTCATCATCTTTAATTGTCGATCTTGTTTTTTTTTGTTTTGTTTGTTCAACTGTAGCTAGCAAGGACAGAGATAAACAGTACTCACAGAGGTGAGCTGAAGAGCAAATTTGTTGCATTAAAAGCTGTGCGTGTTGTGTTTTTTTCTGGAACGTTGCCACCAACACCGGGGTCATAATACGCTTTCATAATTTGTGCTAGATAGTGACTTTACTGACATCTGTTTAAACTATGTTCATAGAAATGTTACAGTTATAAAATAGACATAACTAAGAAACACTTTTAAAGGTGAGTCATGTGGACAGATCACATTTAGCCAGAGCATGACCTGTTTGTTAGATTGGTACACAAATACTAACCAAACCTTAACAATAAACCCGCTTGTCCCCTGTTGTCTCTTAAAACTGGTTTCTTTATCTGCAGAGGCTGGTTTACAGCATAAATGCTTGCTGGTCTTCATTGTGGGAACTATTTAACAACGCACACATTTTTTAACTGTGCTTTAAGGACACTAAATCTAAATCTGTATTTGAGGGCGTTTCTAACATCCAGGTCATTTTAATTGTGTAATGTATAAATGTCTTGTGTGATGTTTTAATAGGTTCCTACAGGATGATGTCATGGTCTCATATTACTGAAATTTAATTTAATATGTGTCCAGTGTTTTTAAAGCCAGAGCGAGGGTAATTATTGCTTTATTTCATAACTCTCTTTATAAGAATCATATGTGAAAAACAGTTCAATGCCAAAATACATGTTCTGGGTTAGTGTTCCTGTTTGAAGATGACTTATGGTGTTTTTCAGGTGCAAATTACTGTTGTAGCAGCAATTTAACTGAACCAGTCCTAAACTGTAGTTAAACTCAAATGATAACTGACAGAGCAACATCCTCATTAAGTCCATCGCCTTCTTCTTTGAGCGAATGAATGAAGAGGATTGAATAAAAATTAAGCATGAAAGGCTCTTCTGGGGAAAATAAAATCACTTCATTTTACATAAGCCACACTTAGCCACAGGGAGAGGGAATCTATGACACAGCCTGTCACACTTAACGGGAGAACAACATCTGTAACAACAACAACAACAAAAGAAATGCCTGTGCATTACCCATAAAGAGCAGCCTATTGGTTTTAAACAAGCCAGTTGGCAAACACAGCAAGATTTAAGTGTCTAAAAGAACAACTCAGGTTAAAAGGGTTAATCCTATTTTTGTTGTCACCCGCTCCAATGAACTGTCATAACGGCACTGTCTTTGCTGAGCACAGCCAGCAGGCACAGTGCAAGCACATCACTGACACTGGGGCTGTGCAGTCGCAGGTGGCTATATTTAGGTGAGGCGCGCTGTTTTATCAAACCTAGGCTAAGAAGATTTCATCAGAGGGAGAGGCAAATCTCCCCAACCTTAGGCTACGAGAAAACAGAGGGATTTACTAAATACCTACAGAGGGGAGAGGAGAAGCAAAATCATGTGAAAGGAGTCAACCTTACCTAACACTGCTAAAAGAGGTCCATAAATAAGATTACAAGTAGTTCTACTGGTGGGACATCAAGGTAAGGGTACAGAGTAGGGTTTTTCATTGACCTCCAACGTTCTGTCGAGGACTGTTATTCAACGCAGCCAAGAGAAAGACAATGCTAAAGACAATGTCACATCTGCTGCAGTGGGACATTTTCTAACAGATCTTTCAGAACAGGTCTGACCCCTTAAAGGTAAACGCTGACAAATGTAAAAGAAGGAGATGCACAGCCACCCGAAATTAAAAAAATACTTTCTATCCTTACCTCTATTTGTCTGTATCTATGTAATTTTAGTGGGTCATAATATAAAATGCGTATGGCATGGTCTCTGCACACTTGGCTTCTAAAACATATAGACATGTCACTGCAAGTCCAGTCAGTTGTTCAGACAGCCTTTTTACATAAAAAACACTGCATGTTCCTTTGCCAGTGATAATTATTGGTTTAAAGGAAATTTAAACCATTCAGTAGCATAATAATCCTTGAATTGTTAGTATTTTTCACCTCCATCTTCATTAAAAATCAGACATGTGGGCAGTGATTCACAGGTCCATAACCAGACTTTGCATCTCAGGGAGCGTCTCTAAATGCTGCAGATTTTTGCAGCACATTTCAGAATGTGCCCCAGATCTACTCATTGAAATACTTGCTCTGATGCTTGAATAGCTCAGAAGTGTGCACTTAAGGGCCCTGACTAAATCATGATATCGCCAAAGCCACTTTGCGAGCTGACCAGATGTAATCAGGGAGCCCAGTGAGAAGAATGCTCTGAAGTAGTCTGTGTTTCCTGTCCCTTCTTCATACCCATGGGATTATTTTATTTATTTATCTTTGGCTGTTTCTGAAGAAGCTTTGCCTGGCGTCACTAGTGGCTCCTCAGTATCCCTGTCCTTGTCTCTGCAGCCCTGCAGAGTCCTTCACAGCTTCCCGGAGCGCGACCTGCTACCTATCTACACATGGGGACAAAAACTACACGGCTAGTCTGCAGTCAGGAAATAAATATGCCCTCTGTGGGGAAAAAAACAAAACAAACAAAAAAAACAGTGAGACAGTGAGTGGCAGGGCTGCATTGAAGACAGAGAGGACAGAAAGCTCTCCAGCCAGTGCCATCAGCATGCACTTATCCTCCTAGCATATGCCAGTATCTGCACTCCAGCTTTGTGGACTGTCATCCTGCCACTAATTGCATCTGTGTTTTATCGTGATGCCTTGTTATCTTCTACAAAGTCCTTAGGGTCATGTCAAAGGGGTCCCCTGTCAGCCAGCCACACAGAGTGACCGAGGAAACGCTGGCCAGCACCTCCCGACTCACAAAAAAAAAAAAAAAAATCTCCCCCGCCCACCAGCCTGCTGTTCTGCTGGACAGAGAGAGAGAAAGACAGAAATGGAGCAATGGGCTTTCTCTTAACATAGATGAAGCGCTAAGATAATGTACTGTCTGTAATACCAGGAGCCGGTCACACTATACACCATCACCTCGTGGCCTTGCTCTGGGCTGCACCAGCGCTCGGCCATTATCTTCACCACTTCAGGTGCTGCCATCAGCAAATGGAGCAGCCACAATGAAAGCCTTTTTCTATTCTCATCTCCAAAGAGGCGGTCAGAGGTCAAAGGGTGACAAGGAAGGAAAGGGGTACGAAAAGAGAAAATAAGGGGAGAGAACAACATATTTAGACTAAAGGGTAAGGGCAACTAAATATGGAAGGTGTACGTGAGGTGATATTCATGTGGTCTTTCCTCACAATGTTGTTTTTGAGCAATATTACACAAACGTAGAGGTAAATAAAACTAAAATTAATACAGCTTAAAGGCTGATGGAAAACCCTCACTAAGAAGACACTGGGAGCATGAAATGAAATCAAATCAGAGAGGAGATGCAGTTTATCTGATTTTTGCTGGTCTGCGTGAGTAAGCAAAAGCAGAGGCTTATCTGACTGTTAAACCAAACGGCAGGATTTATCATGTTTATTTGTTAGCGCCATAATTTCTCGATTGTAGATGCTAAGCAGGGTCAGGGTTTGGATTTATACACACCAACTTCGCTGCCGCCTCCCTATTCAATCAAACATTGGGTGACTTGGTAGGAGTAAAAACTGGGGTGGGGGGAAAAATAGGACATGCTATCGACTATGGAGATGGTGAAGATAAATCAGGAGCAGAAGAGAGGGAACAATCTGTCTCTCACCACTGCGTGTCTCATAATCCAGCCATTTGTCTGAGTCTTCTAGACACCCAGCGTGTGGCCGTACCAGGCCAAACACATTGATCCAGGGAAGTATTTCCTGTGCATCACGTCAGCCACACACAGAGTTCTTTATTCAGCGCACTGGACTCTGCTCCTCTCTGAGTGGAAACCCCACTGTTACCAAAGCGCTTCAGCCTTGTATACATTCTTACAGAGTAAACAGTGGAGAGGTCCTCTGAGGAAATGCCATCTTCCCGCCATGCCTGCTCTGCACAGATGGCTGCAGAGAGCGATATTAAGGACGGAATAATGGCAATCATGGGTGAATAATGAGCAGGTTGAAAGATCATTATTTCGTCCCGCGTAAAGATATTCAGAACTCTCACTATTTTATGATATCGAATCATTGTTGCACAGATGAAATGTATTTTATTATCATATTTTTTTTGCCTTCTCTCCCTCTTGCATGAATGACAAATGAAAAAGCTTTGGGAATTTCACAGCACATAAGCCTATGCACAGTACAGCAAATTTTATTGTAAAACATAACATCAGACAAAAATCTTCACACGGGTAACACAAAACGTTTTTTATGTTTTATGCATTTTTTTTACCTAGTTTGAATTTAATAGCAATATGATTATCAGCATGATATGGTCCCACTAGAAGCCCATTAATAGTGAATTAATGCCCAGCACATGGCAATCCCTTGTCAAAGCATTACACACTGTTTTGATAAACCTCTTAAGGGCAAGACAAAGAAACTGATAGTTAGAAGGTAAGACAGACAGAAAGATAATGGAGATGTGAAGAGATCAAATGTAGAGGAAGTCAGCCCTGGCACAATTCTTTCTCTATTACATGACACATGGTCGTCCACCTGAGTCACCTGCAGGTGGAACTGATTATTGTTTCTGGCACATTCTGCTAATTGGCTATGAACTTAATGGAACCCGCCCATGAAGCTGACTTTGTAATGATGTGTGTCTTACATTTAATTTAAAGTGCTTTTTAATATGGTGTTTCTCATATTGCGTCCACCCCCCGGAGCGACATATCAGTGCCAGTTTGACATCTTGGCCATTTCCTATCTGGGGCTGATAGGAAAAAAGCAATCCAATTTCAGAGAGACAAGGGGTGTGGGAATCCACCTGGGACACAGGCAGGGCTGAAAAGGTCAACCTATACTAGATGTAGCAGAGTGTGTGTAAGGAGGAAGGAACAGGCGGGTGGCTGCAGCGTGCGTGCAGAGGTCAACACAAAGGAAGGTGTGATTTGGTTACTGTACTGAACAAAAACTAGGTATGAAAAACAGGGTCCTTTTTAAGGCAAAATTCAACAGCAAGCGGCCTCTCTGTATGCCACTTTCTCCAGCTAAATGACAAATCGGGGTCAAATTATAGTTTGCAATTAATACTCAAGTTTATTTTAACTTGCATGTGGTGCAAAAGGATGGGATTTAATTTCTCAGACCATTTTGTGTCTCAGGTCAGACACAGTGGTGTACTGAGCAGCCTCATAATGTGAGTGTTTGTATTTTGGACCCTCGTAGCCTTGATAAAATTAGTAAATCCCACCATCTGCCTCTTAACTAGACAAGAGCAAACCAAGAAAAGAAGTTGCAAATAATATTTCACTCAGCTCTATGTGTGCCTGGACACTGAATGGAAGAGATGAGAGAGAATTGATAGCTTACAGGAGGTATTTTAACTCAAGAAATCTTAATTATTCATTCCTAGCATGCTGACAATTCCCATAAGTACGGCTTGCAGTGCTTTCTTGATTCCTGGCAACCGAGTGATTTCTTGTTTTTAAAGTTTTCTTTTGTGTGTGTGTGTGTGCGTAATAAATTCTTCAGTCATTACACATGGGTTAGTAAAAGCAATAACACCAAAGAGGAGATTCTTCAGTGTGGTTATCAATTAGGTGATGATGCAGAGGGCTGAATCGCTGCAGAACCCTTAATCAAAGTAAAGAATGCCCTCTTGGGTATCACTGGAAGATTACACCTATATAATCTGTGTTGATGTTGATTGCTTTTTCCGCCAGCACTGATTATAGGTCAAATGTCAGATTGAAATTAAAACTAAATGTGTAAAATGAGATTTATGGCCTGAGCCGCTATCTGGATGGAAAAATAATGTCGGGGGGGGAAAAATGATACAGTAAGGCATTACTGTATTTTTAACGTTTATCCCCACAGAGTTACAATCGGTTGCATCCCCCTTTTGCACAATACATATGCAAAGGGTCACAAGGCTCACAAATCCTGCAGTAACCTGTTTCCTCCTCTATCTCAACTCCTCCCCTGCATGAGCCGAGTTGACTAGTGAAATCAGTAAGGGATATGTGTCAGTCCGCCGTATGTAGATAGCTATTTTTGTTGCACTCCTCTCTTTTTCCAAAACAGGAAGCGGTGTTAAAATAATGCCAGAGGTGTAATTTGTCAACAGTATAAACAAAAAGGTCCTTAGAGGTCCTGGTCACTTTAATGTCACACACACAGATGTGACTACATGGTGATCATTTTTGAAAACTTAAAACAAACAAACAAACAAAGAAAAAAAAAACACATTTTCTCCATCAAGCACCCTGAAATGTTGGGGTAAGGGAAACTGACATATTTACCTCTGGTCAGTGGGGCAATACTCACATCTGTCCAGTGGCAAGGGAAATAAATGTGACACTGAAATGTATTAAAAAAGGGGGAAAAACTCGAGGACTGGTCTTGTGTATCCACCTGGAGAGATTATAAATTGATGTTGCAGTGCAGAGGATGGTGGAGTGAGAAGGACACACAACATTAAATTTGTCAGGTGACTAAAATACATTAAGGATACCAGCTGGGTGACATGCGGCACTTAACAGAAAACGCTTCCTGCAGGCGTTCCCATTTTCAAAATGTATATGATGTCCAATCAATCAATATAATCTCACCTCGAGATTACCATCACCTTGCCAAGGTTAAACTCAGCTCTCTGTCTAATACGTAAAGCTGAAGTAAATGACATATCTGGATGGTGGGGTGGGGGAAACACTCACATACAAAAAAAAAAGGGAAACGAAAAGGCCATTCTTTTATAGCTGTGATCACGTGTCCTGTTTCCACATGCCCACACAAGTGTGCCTGGCGAGGTCACACGGTAACGTTCAATCATTCTGCCACTATGACAGGCAACCTTCCACCCACCGGCCACGCACATCCTCCCTGGGCTCCCTCCATTAAATAAATTGTGCTGTAATAATCTCTTGGCTCCTAATATTTGTGGATGAGCACAGCAGCCTATTTTGATTACCCCACTTTCAGGCCCAGCCAGAACCATCTGTAATCCCCATGTTTTACCCTCACTAAATTAAAGGAGGAATTATTTAATGGAGGCCGAAAGGAATAGAGTGTCATTCATACTATAAACGCCTTTTTGCTCTACCTTCCCATGCAGATTAGCACTATCTGACACAGACACAGACCGCAAGGACACAAGCTAACGCTCTATAGTCTGCATTCAATTCATGCATCTTTTATCGAAAAGACTTTGATCTCATGTGGATCTCGCAATCATCGTTATTAAGACTTACTGCACAGGCAGGCTTGACATTCTTCTCTTGCAGTACCAGCACCTCACCTTGACCTTTGTGCGACTCTCACCCAGACCATGACTCCTGCCACAGACACAACAAGGGGAATCACCCCCACTGCAGCCGCGTATGTTTCTCCATCTCATTTTTCAATAAATCCACCGATGGCAAGCCAGAGGCCCCCAAGAGACCCAAACAAATCAATAGCAAAACGTATTCTCAAATCAACCGTAATCAACCTGACTGAAATAGAGAATGCTGTTATTTAATCTGATCCCATACGCTCACACAAGCATAATACACACAGATACACATGCGTACACTCCACTACAGGACTACAGTAAGAGTAGTGGCTGCTAATGCTCAATAAGGACCGTACAGCTAAGGTGCGAAATTTGTGCAGCATTTAAAATATCTTAAAATGCATCCAGGGAATAATAACTATGAGATTTATTCCTCCCCGATCTCCCATAAAATCCAAGTGCATTCCAAGTACAGGTAGCACAGCTGCCATTCCTTCTTTATTTTACAAGAAAGTACACTGAGCTTGTCCTCACCAGTTTAGTCTTTTGAAGATTAAGATATGCAAATATGCAAAAGTCATGAGAGCTGTGCTAATATTGTGAGAGGCTGTCCAAAAAAAACATTTTTCTATTCAGGCTAGTGGGGAACATTAAAAATGTGATGACTCACTTTAGCAAGAGAATGAAAACATCACATCACAAATTAGTTAAATTGTTGGGTGCATGTAAAATGAATGCCCTCAGGAACACATTTTCATTTAGTCAACACTTTGCCTAAAAGTTACTTCCCTTTAACTATATCGCAGACTTAGTGTGCACATCGGTGACTACATCTGCTCTACTTTTCTTTAATGTATTCTCTGCAAAAAAAATAATAAAATAACAGGAGCAAATTTGTAAGATGTCTTTTCAGAGGATTTATTTTTGCCACTGTCTAGGTAAGTGTCTTTTGGGAAACAGAACTGGATGTGCAGGAGGAATAAAAGGCTGTTGGAAAAAGTGGACTTTGTAGAGGGGATGGAGGGATTCGCCTGACTGTTGCAAAGGGATTTAACTGATTGACAGAAACCGCAGGACAGCCGACCCCCCTCTCTGATAGTGTTGGCAACACACTTCTAAAGGAAAAAGGGGAGATTAATAAAGCCGTTGGTGTGAAAAAAAAAGTTCTAATGTGCGACATCTTCTTTTCTATCTCTCCAGGGAAATGTGGAAGACTTTCCAACAGATGTGTCCTCTGGGCTCTGAATCACAAGATAATTAAAAGGCACTTGACGATCAGAGGGCTGCATTCTAATATTGCGCCGCGTCATTTGTCTAGAACTCTGCACAATGCCGTTGTGTTGATAGGATCCACTCAAAGGGCTCTATGCAAACAGGTAAGAAAAAATAAATCACCACCTGGTCATCATCATGCAAAGATAGAGGATCCATTCTGTGAGAGGGGAATCATTTCGCCCATCACGCACAGAAATGTTCCATTATCTTTAACAGGGGCAATAACATTATATGACTTTTATCAACCCCTATTCACGACGAAGGACATGCAGCATCGATAGTCTTCTGCACCACTTACGGTACAGCAGCTTTGAAATACCAAACACAAAGTCATGTTCTCACGACAGAGACAAGTAAGCTGGCAGAGCAGATTTCCATGAGAAGCATGCACTGAGGAGCGGGGCTGAGGGGCAACAATCTTATCAGACCCACACAGATATTTTATGGTCATCGAGCCCTTAAAGACAGTAATAATAATTCTTCATTTAAAAAAGGCTTCATGCAAATCAGTCATTTTGTAGGAAGACTTGTTTTTTTTTTTTGGTTGTAGATGTTACTCTCTGGTTAACTGACCACATCTGCCCGCTGGAAGATGCTTGTTCAGAATCGAAGGGGGCTGTTCAGCTTTGGATCTGGAAATGAGGCTGTAGATTGGATTATGATGCCATTTTTAATCTGTCTTTTTCCCTCGCAAGATATTGCTCCTCCCTTGCTTCTTAGCGTTATACAATACTTGACAAGAGGAGATTTTGCTGAATTCTGGCGTGGTGATGACTATGTGATTCCTTGTGACACTCTAATTTGAGCTTATATTGCCAAAGCTTTGATGCAGACATGGGAATAAAACTTTTAGTCACAGAGACCCTTCTCTTCTGCGGGTCCATTAAAAGGTCCTGCTCATCTTCTTGTGTACTTTAATTACAGTCATCTTGTCCTGTCTCTGATCCTGATTTTGGAGGAAGTAGGCGTCCAAGTATCATGTTTCTCCATCAGTTCATTAAAAATAAAATACTAAGTGAAACTCATCTCAGTATGCTGTGTTAACTCACTGATACGATGCGATTTTTTGCTACAGCTCACATGGACACAGGTTTCAATTATTATTTGAAACTTTTTTGATAGTGAGAAAAGGTGTCACAGATGTTGACTCAATTCGTAAATGGGTCCTCATCCTTTAAACTGCCTGTGAATTCGGGAGTTTACATACACTTTGTCTTTTTCATGTCAGTCACAAAGAAATGCATGAGAACTTTTTTTTCTAGTACAGAGTGAGCTGAAGCAGAGTTTTTTACTCTCCTGATTGAGTGCTACATCTGTGGTTTTAATTGTAGAGTTGAGTGATTACGTAATCACAGTGCTGAGTGATTGAACCACAAGCAAACTGCTCTCAGATCGCCAAAATGTTTAATTATGGTAATATACAGTATCCCCCCTCAGACTCTGAACAAGTGGGTGGCTAACCTCATTTTTTAGAGCACTTCTCTCTCAGTGCATTGTCATTCATCTGTTTTTTTTTGGTACATCTCGCTGAGAGAGGCCCATGTGCATCTATTTCACTGAGTGCAGTGTGGAGCCCCCATTTCACCATCTTGCTCAAAGACACTTCAAAACTGATAGCTGGTGCCAAGTCTCTGACCTTTCAGTATCAGGACGGTCTCCCCAAGCCCCAAATCACCCTTCCTCGTGACATTTAGCACAGTGAGTAAGAGAGCAGAGGGGTCAGAGGAAACACAACCAGCTGGGAGGAGCATAACAAAAATGGCAAACTGTCCAACACATGTCTCACTTCTTGATGATGGCTTGTCTAAACTGCGTGGGGATTTGGAAATAAGAATCACTAATCAGTCTAGTGTTTTAGTATCTGCAAACTCTTCCCTCCTAACAACTCGGGGCCTGGAACAGGCTTGCACTTGTTTACAGGTTTTGACTGAGAAGAAACTGGCAATCTACTATATGGAGACAGGCAGATCGTTAATGCAGGATAACCCAATCACAGATTGAAAACTGAACAACAGAGTTGATTACCCGGTTTTAGTTGTATCTGGATCAAATGTAAGATTGGCTGAAATGTGATGCTACAAAGAAAAAAAAAAACATTTTTTCCTTCTCTTATTGGAGTTGTATCTCTCCTCTCTTTCTGTCTACCTCACATACACACAAGCGGCTTGATAAAAAAAAAAAAAAGCAAGCTTTCTTGTCAGATTAAGACAGCTGACGCATGAGTCAATCTTAAACACAGAATACAACAGAAAACGTCCAGCGATATTAGCCACCGCAGTGTATCTGTCCCTCCTCTCGGGATAAACAGGCTGATAAATGTGTCTGTTTTCTATTCTAGGAAGAGTCTTATTTAGCCTTTTCCACTGACACCCCAGGCCTGTGAGCAACCCGCGCCACAACTCACATGTCTCTCAAAGTCAGACATCTTGTTCTCGTTGAGGTAGAGAAACACAATTTTGTGGTAAGTGACTTTCTATAACATATGTCATTACACCATCATAGCCAATCAAACACCGGGCAACATTCAATGTCACGGACAAGGAGAAACACGGAATGTGCAACAAGGACGATCTTGCTCTTCATCCTTTTAGAGCCTCACAAATGTCTCCACTTGATTTAAATGATGTAGAAGATGTATGTGTGAACTAAATGCCAACGTTGACGCAGCCTGTGTTGAATCAGTTTTACCTGAATTATTAAACTACAGGGGAAAAGGCTTCAATTAAAGGAAAAAAGCTATGGTTCATTACTTATTTTCAATTAATTGGATAGATTGAAAGAAGCATATTATGTCAGCACTTCTCAATCAAAACCATAGAGTGAGGCCCAGCTAATAATATCAAGATCATATACACACTTGTGTGTAGCATAGTGTGTATAGTGTTTGCAGTGTGCAGTTCAAGCCCCAGTATGAGTGTTGTGGCAATAAATAACGAGTGTGTACAAACACCTCTGTGGCACTTCTTCTGAGATGCTGAAAAAGTCACCGTGTATGCATTTTAGCTCGTCTGCTTAATGTTAACAATCACGTAAAAGCACTGTATGACAGCCCTTGAAAAATCCCACTGTAAAAGCAAAAATGAAGTACCTTAAAGCTAGACTTGCTGCGTGGTTAAGAGTCTTTATGTAGCCAATCTGATGCATATATCCAATAACAAACTCAAGGGCACTAACAAGAGAGAGGAATCTGCAGGGCAACAAAAGAGTGCCCATGGACTTTCTCTATTCAGTTTTGTGGCTGCGGTTTGTCACTAGAGCAGACAACCTTGTTAAAAGCAGAAATAAAATGTGCAGATTATCTCAAAATAAAATGCCTCAACCATAGCAGTTTCTTCTGATACCACATATAGGAGAAATACAATATGTAAGCCTGCAAAGTGAAATCATCACTAACCCTAATCGATGACAAATGATGTCTCCTGAGCACAAATTGTCTCAAATAAAGGACAAGAAACCAGGAAGGGCTTCAATTATGTATCTGTTTGGATAGCATCTGCTTGAGGTAGGTAAATTGGCCTAATTAGCAAAGGTTGTGTTATCTGTGGGCTGTTCCATAACACAACACAGGCCTCCTGAGTGAGATGTGCACACCCTGAAACTAATGAACATAATTCCTCCACTGTGTTGTGGCACCGAACACCCTTCTACACCCAAAAACTAATGAATGAATTATAAGGAATTGTGTAAAGGCAAGTCATTGCAATCATGGCTCTGGTAAAGAGTCTTCCTTTAAGGTGTGAGGTGAGTGATGAGCGTGTTATAAAGCTGAATGAAACAATGAATGGGCTGATCTTGAGCTGAAGAATGGCCCTGATAAATGAAAGGATGGAGGAAGAAGATGAAGAAAGAAAAACATCTGGGCCTGTGCGAGGTATCGACGTTACTGTGACGCTTCTGCACTTAAATAAATAAATAAATAAATAAATAAAACGCCTCTTTTGTCTGAATGGAGAACATGTGCGCGAGGTGTGTGCGTTTACCTGAAATCACTGTAGGGGTGAATTATCCAAAATCCGGCGGATTTAACCCGCTCCTGCTCGCGCTCCACCGCCTTCTCGCTCCCAAACATCCTCAGGGAGAACTTGTTGACCCCCGGCTGAAGCATCGCTCCAAACTGTCTGTGCATGAACCCGGCTTGGTATAATCTCTCGTCGTCCGGCAGGATCTGATCGATGCCGTCCAACTTTATAAACCCCGACTGCTGGTCTGGGGACTCTTTCTGCTCCTCGCCGCCGCTGGCCCCTTGCGCGCCCTGATCCGGCGGCCCCCCGTCTCCGATGGCTCCGGGGGGGCTCTCCTCGCTCGGGGTGACGTCCCCCTCCGTGATGAGGCGCCTCTCCTCCGCCGAGTCCGAGTCGTGCACATGCCGACTCGTGATGGACGAGAGGCTGCCTCGAAACCTCCGGCAGTCCCCGTTCGAGCTGGTCTTCGTCGGTCTCCCTATGTCCGTCTCCATGATCGCGGACTCCCCACTTTTGGTCTCCCCGATGCCTTTGCAGCTTCCCCCAGAGGTCGGCGACGGCAGAGGCTTCATCCTGATACTCTTCCTCCGGGTGTCCTTGTCTGCGTCTTCCCCTTCGCCCATGATCGATGCTTTCTGTCCAACGTGCTGTGGCAAACTGTAGAGCCTTTTACGCATGGAGGAGTGCAGCCTGTCCATTATGACATTGAGACGCGGCGGGGGGAATCGGATGAATCCAGCTTCTTGTTGTTGCTGTTGTTGTTGTTGTTGTTGAAGGGCTGTGTTGAGGCGATTGTTGCCGCCGGCCCCCGCGCCCCCCTTGCGTCTGTTGGCGAGGAGCTAATCTGAATCCCCGAAAGCCCGCTGCACATGACACGGACCGCGGCGGCTGCGCTCACACAGACGAGACACGCTCTTCTTCATCATCGTCACACTGCCCGACAGTTCGCGTGTGTCCTCGCTGCCCGACGTGCATCTTTGTGCCGCTCCGACATGGTGCGCAAAAAGTGGAGGAAAACTGCCTGAAAGTCACCTTAGCGTGACACGCGAGGGACGTGCCGACGGAGGGTGATGCGGGAGACGAGGGAAAAGGTCATGCACGACGGAGGATGCTCTTTTCGCAGGATGCCATCAAACCGACGCGACACAATTCACGCAACACGGAGGAGAGCATCCCGGGCGCCGCTGACATCACTGATCCACGGTCGTGGTGCGTTTTGGCGAACTGTGAATATTCATGATGCTGATCCATTGGGTTGCCATAGGAGCGAGGACTGCAAATAAGCTCAGCCCACCTTGTTTAAAGGGGAATGCTCTTCCCATTCTTAAAACGCTCTCTCTCCCCTTAAGTTGAGGCTACAGGTAGGCGACGCGAGCCCATTGTTCAGTTCCGCATGTGAGAACCAAGTGGCCTGTTTTTGTTTTTTTTTGCCATCCCTTTTATCGGGCTGATCCACTGCGTAATTTGCGCACATAGATCCAGTTGAAGCTGGACGGCTGCGCTGTAATAGGCTCGCAGAAACTGGCAAAGGTTTAGTCAAACATCCTTTCATATTGTTTTTTTTATCTATGCGGCCGACCTCTTAAATAGCAATAAATATAAATGAGTACATGCATATATTTGAATTTGATTTATGTACTTGTCCTCTGAGTAAACCCTTTCTGCAAACGACTTGTTTGTTTCCTTGTCATTCCGGCAGGCTGTTTAATCATGTGTAATAACAGCAGTAATGATGTGTGGTGGCCATTCACTTCCCCTAAAATAATAATAAAAAAACTGCCACATGTACAGTGTGTGAAAAAGTGCCGTCATTGTCAGTGAGAGTGTTTCATTCATCCACAGTGACCCAAGTGGAGACATGGGAGTTTCAGGCTATGCAGATCATTTTCTTATGTATCGGCATAACAAAAACTCTTAAGATATTTGTTCGTCGTGTGATCACACAAACAAAACCGGCCTATAACCAATAAAATATAAACAATATGTCCACACACTTCCAAATTCTTGAAAATGTCTGAATTCTGTATTACCCAATATGTTTTTTTTTAAAGAAATTAGATCATACAATCATGACATAAATGATCAGGGTTAATATTGTTAAGCCACTATAAATTTGATTTCAAATTTGAAAATCTTTTTGTGCCATCATCCCCTTTTTCTTCATCTCCTGTAAACACTGAAAAAAATTGGAGTACTGTTTACTTAGAAAGACCTAGGTAAGTTTTTCCACGCAGAAATGTTGAGTAAATTCTACAAGGGAAATTTTCAAGTAAAATTTAATTGCGGA
>JBAJHX010000001.1:17532142-17565665 GCA_037176925.1 Amniataba percoides
TATACATACTAACACACACACACACATACACACATACACATATATAATATAAGGATGACTCCATAAAAAACATAGGTCATTTTAGATGCAAAAAGCCACACGAGGGATAACAACAGAAAATTTCTATTCTGAGTATCCTATTGCGTAATTATCTTGCATGCATTGTACATGATATGTAATACAAAAGGGATCACCTCATTTGAGGATATGATAAATTAATAAAGGAGACACCAACAGCACATTAAAAATGTGTACACCTTTGTGGTGGTTTTAGTCATTATTCGTCATCCTGAAATCTCCATGTAAGACTGAATAAGGCATGCTTAAGACAGCCATTATGTTCTTTTTGTTGCCAGTGTTATGCTGATATTGTTTCTCATAAAATGAGACAAGATATGCTTTTTTCAAAAACTGCCCGGAGCTCTCTCCACCTCTGATACCTTCATGTAGTCAAAAAAATGCAGTTTAGCCATCTCATCTGTGAAGAGAAAATCAAGAGAAGGCGTGACTATGGATAATCCTCACAGTGAGTTCTATATTTAGCCCCCATCCCCTACAACGCTGTCTTACTTGAGTAAATTTCTTATTTTGTATTCCTCTGGCGAATGTTTTTGTCCTTGTGGTTGTTTGTTGAATTTGTTTTCCTGTGAAAGAAGCAGTTATGATTTAGTGACCTAAAGGTAATAGCAATTCAAATCATAGCGCTCTGTGTTTCTGGGTTACATGTAGAGCAGTTAGAGCATTTATATACTCACATTGGTCCAACTGGTTCATCGTCTTTGGCAGGAGAAGAGAACAGGACAAAAACAGAACACACAAGTCAAATATGAGATAAAGATAAAATACCTTTGATGCATGTTTCAGCTCATGTACTAATAATATGTACTAATATGTACATATGTACTTCGCTGGCAGCCATCACATTTTTTCCTCCTTTTTTCAGTCCTAAGTTCAGCTATCTGAGATCAGCTTACCAAATCTTTCAGCAAACACTGATATTGTGTGATGATGCAGCTGAAAGCACAGATTGCTTTGAATACTTGAATACTGGTGTGGCAGAATCGTGCACTGGTGGGAGGCTCTGACATCACAGACATTGGAGTCAGCTGCTGAGCAGCTTTGTATGCACAAGCTTTGTGTCTGATAAGCACTCAGAAGGAAAATGGTACGCAAACACAGGCATGTGGATTTGGTCGCTTCTTGCCTTTAAAAAAGGACACATAAGGAGGCTGAAGGCTCCTTAGAAGGTGGTAAAAAACCAACTCGGAAAGAAAACAACTGCATAGTATGTTTTTGGAAAACGGTCAGCAGTGACATATTTGTAGTAGAAGGGATGAAATGTGAAAAAACAAACAAACTGTGTTTTGGTCTCTTAAACAGCCACATCTTTAATGCCAAGTACTGTAAACTTAACCTCACATGCCATCTGAATCTCATGGGGATCCTGTTCATTTCAGACTGAGCATATGTGTAGGAGGGTTACAGATGGCTCACTTAAAGCCATCTTTTAATTACAGTACACTCAGCAATTTCATCGTGATTTCAAAAGAGCCTATCACCCGGGTGTGATATTGTGACTGACTTGGCATTAAAACACAAATCTCTTCAGGGTAGTATCAATTCCCTGCGGTACACAGTGGTTATTATTGCTCTTTTCAATGCTAATTCCATTCAGATTATCCACATAAATCTAATAAAAATAATACATTTTTAATCATCTTTTCGATGCGACCAACATATAATATTGCAATTCTTTCTCACCATACAGCAGTGCAATAAATAACACACATTGCAATGTAACAGTAAGAAACAGTGCAGGAAGAGGAGCTGGTGAGTAACAGTGAATATTGTAGCACTGAGTGACAAGTTAGTTAAAAAACAAAAAAACCCACAGCCTTGGGGTTGACATGGCAGTTGGTGTTTGGCATACAGATGAAAATGTGTCAACAGGTAAGGAACCAGTCACAGTGAGATACTTTCCATGCAGTTATAACTCTGAGAGCATTAGCAGCATTCCATGGCATTAATGTGGAGCAGATTATGGCAGTTATAATGTTAGACAAAAAAACATGGTTCTGTGATCGCTCGGAGGAGGAACATCTGTCGGCATATCCCACCATTTTCACACCTCATATGTATACACCACAGAAGCTGTTCACTATAATGGTTTTGCAAGCAACAGATTTTTACTGTGTGAGGTTGACGATTCAAAACTGATAGTAAATCATTGTAGCGCATGAAGTCTGATTAAATTAGTTATCTTTTTATGTAACTTCAAATATATACAGTATGTGGGGGCACGCTTTTTTTTAGCTTAAAATTTGTCTTGTTCCATAAAATGAGCGGTTGCTTAGCAAATAATCACACAGCAAAATCTGTAATTTTAGCAACTGGTTTTGAAACACAGGATAGAAATGTCAGCCTCTGCCTCAGAGCCCTTAGCTGTGAAGTATAAAAGTGTTCAAACAGCTAAGCCATCAAGAGACCAGAATTCATAATGCACGCAGACAGGGGCCAAAACCTGCGGGAATACGGGATGCTAAAAGGAGATTTTAGAGAGGCTGTGCATCGTGAGCAGGGAGTCCTCGTTCCTGATTTGAATGGCGTAAACATGGCAAATATAATCCACCTTAATCGCTTCATTTTTCCGGTAGATGAAACCAAACTAGAGGCCATGCACAGAGCTTACTCGAGCTGTGTGAGCTTTGTGTACATGTGCATTTATTTGAAGCACGTATTGTAGTAAAGCATTTTTTTGTTCTCGTTTTGTCTAATTACTAAGTTCTTCGTTATTTCTACAGCATTTAGTAAATATTGTCATTTCTTTTAAAATATAATCTATAAAGTATATTCCTTTATAGATTATAGATAAAATTGAGATAACAGAGGACTATAGACATGGTCAACCACTGTTACTGGTTCAGTAAAGAAACACATATTTTACACGACATATTTTAAACTTTAGGAAATGTCTTCTGGTATCTATTATGAATTGATATCTATAGTACTAGGTAAACAAAATAATATGACACATTGTTTGATGTATTGCTATTTTGTAATTACGAATGATGTTTGCACACTTTAAATGGTTAATACATGGATTGTGAAGCACGACTAAAGTCTATTTTGGACCTCAGAAAATGATGAATACATTTTAGTCTTGTCACCATATCTGTTACTGTGCAATTGCCTGAAGTGCGGGGAGATTAAAAAGAAGAAAATAGAAGACAGAAACAGAATCATATCTGATGAACACTTTGAGACACTGAGGCCCAAAAAGAGGTTTATCTACTGAATATTCCTTTACACATTTGAGTAAATCTGATTTTTTTCACTTAGTAAATGAAAAGCAGCATGAAGTAGCCTGGAGCTCTGTTTGTTGAGTCTGTTTTAGACTGTGACAGTACAACTGTTGCCCACTTTGGATAATTCACATTAGTGGGGCCACTGTGGTGGTTTCATATTCTGCTTGTGTTCATGTTTTATTCCAAAATGAAAAGAACACAGAGCCACACGAGCAGAGGTCAGACTGAACCTTTGGTGACTGGAAACGCCTTTGGGCTTTTGAGACATTTTGATCTTGTCACATTCTTATCATGTGTTATCTGCCTCCTGAAGCACGGAAAAAAGCTGTTATTATGTAGAGGAAAGTAGACAAATCTAAAAATAATTATAAATAACGGTTAAAGTGTGTTAACAATATCAAAAGAAAATAAGTCAATTCTAATATTCAGTATTAAATAATTAGAATATGTATTTATGTCTGTGTTTTTTTCCTTTCCTGTGTGTTTACTTTTGCATTTCTTTTTACACATTATGTGGTTTTGCTATTTTGGCATGACGTTCAGACCCAGACTGCAGAGGCTTAGTTGTAACCTCAATTGGCCATCAGTGTAAGGGCCCTTGAGGTTTTTTTGTTCTCTAACAGTCAAGTAGCTCTGTAATACTACCAACTGCATCAGCCTGAAAAACAGATGAATCCTGCATTAGACTAGACATTTAAGTCTTCATATCAGTAAAGTGCGAGTGTGTTTCAGAATGGTGCTGTTACAACAAAGTGTGTGTGGTTTACAGCCTGAACATTACGAGGCTAGATGGGTCTACCTGCCCATCTTCAGAGGGTCTGCTTGACTGACTTGGTTCAAAGCGTTTCCAATAAGAACATTAAGGAACGCTCATCTGTTATCTGCATTTACTCACTTTAAAAGTAAAATACATGAAGTTTTCATTCCACCATAACCAGTATTTTCTTAAACTTCGGCAAAAATGTTTTTGGATGGACTGTTGGCTCGTAAAAACATAAAAACTGACAGAAAGAAAAAAAAAACAGATCTCTGAAACCATGCAGTATCTCACACTTACCACCCATTTAGATTATGTTGCCATTTGGAAAGAAGGGGGAAGGGGGAAAGAATGGTAACCGATTAAGTTATATAGTCGTATCAATATGTTTTATAGCTACAGGCTGATAAGCTCACATGTTAAACAGTGTTATTCTGCTATCAGCTGGAAACAAAAGTGCTGTTACCATTGCCATTAGCACAGCACGCAAATAGCCAGCTCTTGGAAAGGTTAGATGTGGGGCCCTCTCTTATTCACCAAATGTGTGTGTAAAGGTCCTATTTGCAGGGAATATGTGGCTTATACTGTGTGTGACAATGTCCTTCCTGTCTCCTGTAAACATCTCTGTAGCTTAACATCTGATACACTCCTCTGCTGATGACATTTGACCTCATAGATGTGTTTTTGCAAAAAGGGGGGGGGGGGGGGACTGGGTCATTTCTGTACTTTCTTCACTTCAAAGTAAACTTTCACCCATTTACCACAGTTTCAGCCAGCCCAGTTTCATCTTTCTCAATCTCAGTTCCAGACATAATGTATAATGTTTTTTTTTTTTTTTTAATAATGCAGTATCTCCATAGCAAAAATCAGACACCAGACAAAAAAGATAAAAAGGTTAGAATTGCAATTTGAACATAAATAACGAAATATTTACTTTATATTTATATTTACCTTATTTACTTAATAGTTTATTATTTATTGTCATTATCACCTGTTTATGGAGAAAAGAAAAAAACGTCTTACCATCGATAATGTCGTCAGGCCTCTTGCGTTTCTCGTACACGACGATGATGACCACTAGGATTATTATTTCTGCGAGCACACCCAGGAAAGGCCAAAGCGGTGCAAGGTGGCTGCGCACCCGTAGTATGGTGGTCTCAGCAGTGTTTCCAATCACGTTAGTGGCATTGCATTCATATCTTCCAGGATCTGTGTTTATATCCAGGTTTAATATGTTGAGCTCTGTGTAGTTGTCTCTGTTAGTGATGAAGAAGCGTCCAGTGGAGTTGTCAATGTCCTGGAACGCAGTGATCAATTTTTAATGTTAAAAGACATTAAGACATTAGAAGACATTAAACAGCCTGCACTCTTCATGTCTATGTCTATGTATTGCACATATGTATAGACAGATGAACATTGTACAAGCTGTTCTGTGTGATCAGCGTTAGCCTATGATGAAACATTTCTATCCTGATGTGAGTGATCACTTCCAGGATGACCATAACCCCATTCAGTGACCCCCCATCTACAGAGCATGGTTGGTCACTGAATGGTTACCTTTCTAAGATACTTTATGTTGGTTTTTCTCTTGTCACATGTCTGTGTTTGTCTGTGTGTGTGTGTGTGTACATATATAGTGACAAAACACATGCACAAACAGACACACACATAAATTAATACACACTTTGTTTATCTGTTTATCTCTCTGTCTCATTTTTAAATATCTAAATACTGTATATGTATACATGTTTACTGTATATATACAGTAACATCTACATATACAAACATCTACCGTGTAGGATGTCCCGTCCACTTTACGCCATGTCCAGGTGGGATGTGGGTAACCAACAGACTTGCAGTAAAGCATTGCATTTTCCCCCTCGTTTTTATTTTCACTCCGCTTGTGGCCTGTGATATCAGGTTTTGCTGAAAAGGTAAAATAAATAAATAAAATTTGATCATTAGCTGAGTTGGCACAAGTGAGACATTCAAAAGAACGTTTTAACTCCTACCAGATGGCATGAAGAAGGAAAGCATGATTGGCTGCTCTGGCTATGGTAATAATGTGTGTTATTGAGATGTCTGTGTAAGAGAGAGGAGTGTAATTAACTGTCTCTTTAGTGGGGTTGATTCACTGAGCCGTCTCAGTCTCCTTAGAAATTTTCATAACTTCAAGCTATTGCAGTAAAGAAGAACCATAGTAAGTAGTTAGATATTTTCAAAAGTCATATGAGTTGCATCATTGAGTTTAAGACCCTTTCTAAAACTACAGTCGTTTTAACACATTGCACTAATTATTTTCTAAGCTTTAAAAATCTACAGCTCCATTGACTTGTTGAATATATATATAAAACAACTCTGTCATGACTATGCTAAAATAAAGTGGGGTTTTCCATTGTTTTGGCAGTAAATGTGTATAGTAGATACCTGTTTAGCTAAAAATATGGATAGTGATAAAATAAAGCTTTCCAGCATATGAGAAATACAGATGAGAGAAATATGCAAAGCTGCATTGTGTAACAGAGTTTAATAGAACAGAGGCTTGTCCAGGATTAGGGACAATAAAAAGTACTGTTTTGGGTGTGCAGTTATTTTGTGAGCATGTTCACCCCCACCATCAGGCCCCAGCCATGGGGAATATCACTCTGGGAGAGATAAAAGTATTCCAGTACAATTCCTAATGAGGTCATGGAAGTGGGGGGATCAGTATGATATGAGAACCTCCAGATGTTCCCATTCATAATAATTCTATAGTGAATTCCACAAAAGAGGTTTAGAACCAAAGGAAAACAGCATGAATAGGCCCTGATTAATGAATGAACTGATAATAAAAAAAAGCAAAACAAAGGCTGTGAATTTAATCAATTCAGGCATATGTCATAAAGCACGGCAACAGATGCCAAGTCAAACTGATCCATCAATAGAGTTTTTTTTTTCTTACTTTCCCCAAAGGTGAGACACAGACTTTTCATGTAACTCAGCATCAGGAAGATAACTGTTCCTGCTTTTCCACTAATCCTCAAAATTACAATAATTCCTTCCAAGCAATTAAGCAGGATAAGAGAGAGGCCTGGAGTGAGCGTTTTTCAGCTGCGCATGGATAATAGAGTAGGAGGGGTCTGAGCTCTTTGGTGACATCACCCCACTCTAATTATGGTGCACACGTGCTCCCGGAGCAGGGGCGTGGCCAAGCTCATTTGTGCTTATCCTGACTGTATTATGTCAGTGACTGACAGCACGGAGACAGCCCTCACAGTGGCGCAAAATCAGACAGAAACCTCCATTTCACACTCCCCAACTACGATTACTGTGATCTTTAATCTGTGTGTGCTAGACGGAGGTTAGGTGACGCGTGAATGCGAGAGAGGGATGCGGGAGCAAGGTCAAAGCTGTCAGAAAGAAAAGAAAAGCTGATTAAGATGACATCGGATTTTAAATCAAATCCTTTGTCAGTTGCTTTCCACATCTTATGTTTCGATTTTAGAGAATTTGTGCAAAAATTGTATAAACGTGGGCAGCATTTGTTCTTTTCCTGAGAAAAATGCAAAACTATCCATGTGCACGTGAAAATAATTTCACAGAGACATGCCCTCAACGTGTACCAAAAATTTACGAAATAGGAGGTACCAAATATGTATCTGTGGTAAGCTTAGTATCACAGACTATAAACTCCACTCCTGCCACAGAGATGGCTGGGACCGGATTCAGAGCCCTAATCCTACAACATCACAGAACCCTCCATCTGTTGCCTCTGAGCTGAGTCCTGCAAGGATGAGTGTGCCAAGGACACTGTAGGCGAGGGATCTCAGTGAACTGCTGCCAGAAGCGCAGTGCAAAGCTGGCTAGCATAACAGTGGGCTTGCTACCTGGGTCACAAAAAAATTTCAAACACCTCTAGAAAATTATAAAAGAGCATTTAAGAACAGAAGACAGCGCTTTGTTTGGATTCACCAATGGCTACTACTCTTAACTTCATTCTGTGATTTTATTTATTTTTTCTTTTTACACATAAGTAGCCCTATGTAAAGGACAAAACGCATGCATCATCAGTTGATTTATAAGACTGACTTTTTCTCCAGGGGAGAGATAGCAAGCCTCAACAGTCTCGGGCCTGCGGTCTACTGATGGCCAGGACACTTCAGTTTGAATGGCGATGAGTCCCATCATCTCACAATCCAGTGAAAGCAGAACACACGGTCATCACCCATGTTACGCAATCAGGCAGCGCTTTAAGACAGCCGCGAAAATAAGAGGCAGGGCATGCTCAGTATGCACCACAGCCATGCCACAGCAAATTGGCTTAAGCACTACACACAGGCAAGCTTCTCTTGAACAGGGTTTCACTTGCCCTTACTCAGAAAAGATCCCTTATTCAAGTTGATGGCTTCGCTGTCAGCTTGAATGAAACCAACACAGCAGTTCTTTGGTTAGGTTTTCTAGCTATTGCACAGACCATCCTAGTTAACTTTCGCAGGCTATTAGTGATTGAATAAAGGCCTAATTTACAAACCTTAAATCATCCTTTGTTTTTTTAAAGAGTTTAACTGCTCTTAACAAAGCCTCCTAGTGGGCTTTGTGCATGTTTTAGTGAGCATGTGAGCAGTGCCTGTCCATTTTGCTAGACTGTTGTCTCAGTGTAAGTCAAGAGTGACAACAGCCTCAGGATCGCCCCTTGTCATCACCACTGCACTGGATGAATTCAAACATCTTTGTCAACAAGGACTCTCTTAAGACAGCTCAGGGTGGTTAACTTTTCTAGGACACCTTTATCTTCTCCATCTCTTGGTAGAAAACCACAAAGGACACAGTAAAAGCTCAAATTAAATCCAGGGCTTTTTCAGGCTTTGAATACATCACAGAGAAAATCAAATGTCAGACAAATTTGCATTTTTTTGAATAAGTTATATGTGTGTCATTCGTGTAAAAAAAAAGGCTCAGTTGTTAGTGTGCCACAGAGGAATCTTACCTTTTACTTCAATTGTAGCATTTGCATTCGGTGCCATGTCAAATGTGTAAACACACATGTACTCCCCAGAATCATCTGCCCGTGGTTTCACGATCCTAAAAGAAAATAAAAAACAACAATTTATTCTATAACGTCAGCTGACCAGACATTCGCACTGTCAGCAGTCAAGTAACTAAAGTCAACCAATTTCAGTTTAACTCTAGTAATTAGTTGGGACTACAGCAGTGAAAGCTTGAGGGGCCTGCAAAGCCATGGGAAACAAAATGTTGGCATTATGCTGTTATATTACGGAGCCGCAGCACTGCATTCTGCAGAGAAGGGCACCACGGGCATTTTAGCTGTAATCTTCAGAGTATCACTGATGTAATGTGACAAGGAAGTGACCAATTGGTCTTATCTTGTGGCTAGGGAGAGTCTGTGGTATGTCTACGGGGGCGACAGTAGCTTTGTGCTCCAACGGTTATACAGCGTGACAGCAGGAACTAACAACTAGTTGATACTTTAGGCTATGGTATTTTTCTATTCCAGTTAGATGCATAGGTATAGTTCAATATTTGGCTTAAGGGAGTGATATGCTGCATCATTCTTGTGGGTAAGACAGCCAGGAGCCAGCTTCAGTCTCATCAGTGGCGGTCTGGAGATATTTCAAGCAAATAGGGCACCTTATCGAGCTCTGCATCAATTATGGCCATTTCAGTGTATCACCAATTATGTAAAGCAAAAACAAAGCTATAAAGCATACACCTCTCCTTCTAATGCGCCATGCACTGATGTTTATAGTGGCTTCCTTATGGGCATCACAGCGTAGCATAATGAAATGTACTATACAGGTAAACAAGTCTAATTTTGCACCATGACCTTTGTGCGGCTGTCAGCTGCACGCTGTCACCAATAAGAACAATATGCAATATGCATGCTTCTTTCCATCGGGAGCCGTGTTTTTACAATGAAAAACAAAACCCTCTAGCAAAGCATTCTACATCAAAATTCAGAAAAATGTGTTTCTTAATTGTCTTAGTAACTGCTTGAAGACAGCGTACGTTCAGACTAGCTTCGATGAGTTGTTGTCCGAAAATATGGAACGTATTCTTTTACCACTTGTAGAGGAGGAGGAAATGAGCAGAGTGGTCTGACCCACTTACAAGCAAGAACTGACAGTCAGTTAGCCAGGCAGAACAACAAACCTGAGTTACCATTTCTGAAAATAAGTGTGTGCAACACTCTTCTGTCTAACTTAGAGCCACTCATTATACTGTCTGGGTCTGTGCGAGATCCTGCTCTTCAGCCTCCAGCCTGCCACTGTTTGAGATTTGACTGTGAAAGATTGCCTCAGCATTGTGTTTTTTTTGTTGTTGTTTTCTGCTCGCAAAGCCACCTCCATTTGACATGTAACATTTTTGATATACTGTACATAAATTCTCATCCACCTTCCATCGCTGGGAGCGCTTCTTGTCCGCACTGTCCTCTCTCCCAAAATATGTCCTAATTACTGCGTAGAGGAGAAGCCGCGTGTCACCTGTATGCTGTGTTCCTCAGCTCTGTCCGCGTATTGGGGATCTCCTGCCCGTTCTTCATCCAGAAGCTTTCCTTGTGCGGGGTATGGGCAGTGGTGAGGTTACACTGCAGGGTAACGGGTTTGCCAGGGGTGTCCGCTGACAGGATGGTCTGATCAGAGGCATTGATCTTTGGTTCTGGAAGACAGACACAGTCAACCCTTATCACAGAACTGGGGCTCAGCGCTGTTTTAATGCTTCCTCTCATGCTGTAGTAGCTGTAGGCTGTATGCCTTTTTTATACGATCTGTGTAGGAGGGTGTCTATGAAGTGAAGACAGAAGTGCACACAACAAATAAACAAAAGACATAATAAGCATATGAATACGTTGGATTGGCTTGGATCAACAATTTATCTTTGGATTTTTTTTAAAAAAAAGTATGTATTCTTTGATAAAACTACAGTAATACATGTAAATGCTGAATCAACATGATAATATAAGGAAGGTCGCTAAGAAAACATCTGCGTGATATTAAGACATACACAAAAGATTTATCGAATATAATTTGGATTACCTGCACCTGTTTCACACCTATCTCTTGCCGTAGCAGTGCATGTGTGAATGCTTTTCTGAATACTCTTAATGTACAGTATGCAGGAGGATGTTTGACAGATAGAAGATATACTGTAGCTAAAAAAAGTCGTAAACTCAAGGGGCTCTCCCCTAAGCTTGCATATAAATGTCATCAGAATATGTACATAAAAAAAGCCATGTACTTGGAGATCTGGTATGAAGACTCATATGACACTGAACAGTCCTTTGACATTATACCCTGCTGATGAATGACTTCTGAATTGCTTCACTCTCTAAATTGCTAAGCACACTGGTTACTAAACAACACCAGGGTCCATTTCTCAAGGACGTTCGGGGGAAGCAGGAGGTGTCATCTGAGAGCGAGGCGCCCTTTGCTCTGCCTTGAGTAGTGAGCAGGAAGCCTCCTCTGCCCTGCCTCCCCCACAGTCCTCCTCCTCCCCCTCCTCCTCCTCCTCCTCCTCCAGGGCGGGCCAACCATAGCAACAATGGAGCCCCCGAGGGGAGGAGCAGAGAGAAGAAGCATCATAATCTTACTACTGGCTGCTGCTGCAAGGCCACTAGCAAAGCGAAAGGGATGAGAGGGGAAAGACTAGCAAGTGACTTCTATTAGCATTCACGGCACCTTCATCGTGCAGTTCTGTATAGTCAATAGCTAAGGGGATATCTCTCCCCTCCCCCCTTACATCTCTCTCTCCCCCACCAAGCAGAACCACATGTACTATTAATAGCATCTTCGAGACATGCATACACACACAACATGAGGTACATAAATTAACATTTAGCAAACACGGCACAGTGGTCCACGGGCAATTTCACCAGAAGGTTGTTTGTAGGACGCCTTGTCACATCTTAAAATGTGGATAAGTCCTGGATAACATATCACCATATCAGAATGTAACCAAATATAAATTGTTGCTCGAAATGAGGCAAGATGTAGTGAAACCTGACCCCCGTTTTCCTCTCGCTGATACTCATACAATACAGTATTGTATTTAAATTGATATTGTATCCAATTAACTGGCAGATAGTATATGAAGAGTGTTCCTTTTTTTAAAAAAAATATTGTATTTCAACACCAATATATTTTAGCCTTTGTGTCATCTGGTAGCTTTTTATAGTACCAGTTTTGACTGAATGTCTAGTTACATTTTGCCAAGATGTATTAGTAAATAGCTTAGATGCAGAAACCAACTTGGAAAGGTCTATTAGGGGAGCACTGTATCAATATAAAAGGCAAGGCAGGCCTCAAATCATGATACTGTAGCACAAAACAATACAAAAAAATGCATCACGAGAGAGATGTGCTAGCACAGGGAGAAATGTGGGCCTCTTGAGCACGTGGTTGAGCTAAATGGTTGGAACCACTTGTTCTTAATATGCAATTTTTAATACATTTTTGCATCTAAAACAGACACTTGTGTTACTTTGCAGTACAGACTGTATAACACATAGCATTAAAACAGCTTTAAAAAGCAAAGTTTCACAGACATGCTCACTTTAAAATAGCTACTTTTTGTACTCAAAATCCACTGGGATCTATGTAATTAAAGTGATACTACATACACAATCTACATATGATTATGTATTTGAGTATGAAACACTCACCCCCTTGTAGGCTTGAAACATAGCTGAAAAAGATGTGAGGTTAACATTTTTTCACAGGAATACCAGCTGTGTTCAGCTCGAGTTCATGTAGAGGACAATGAATAGCGAAAGTGAGGGAAATGTAAAATCATCCATAGTCACTCCAGCACCATAATCCACTTCTCTGATTTGCTTTTGTGTGTTCATTTACATTTCCAACGGGCATTTCACCAAAATACAGCTAAACAGACTACTTTAGTAGAAACTTTATATATACGTTTTTTTTATATCAGTGACACTGTTTCGCCATATTTTGGTGCAACAACTAACAATGAGGCAGGAGTGGTTAGAATAGTTCCACAGATTTTTCTATTTTGTTCTATTTTCATATGAACACTTGTCATTGACATTAAAAGAAGCTGACCCAGTGGTTGTTCTTTGTTAAAGCGATTGTGCAACCTTTCGGTAAAAAGCTTGTTTGCTTTCTTGTGGGGAATTAGACACGAAGATCAAACCTACTCTAATTTCTGTGCACTAAATATGAAGCTACAGCCAGCAGCCTAGCAATTTAGCTTAGCATTAAGACCAGATGCATGGAAAACAACTAGCCTGGCCTTTAGGGAGTTCACACAAGAAATACTTACATAAGCCCCAATATACCACAATATGTTTTTTTAAAACGCATTTTAAAGAGCTTTACCCTGAGACAAAGCTAGGCTAGCTGTTTCCACCAGTTTCCAGTCGTATGCTAAGCTAAGTGGCTGCTGGCTGCAGTTCATATTCTCTGTGTGTGCATGAGAGTGGTATCAATCAGTATTTCCTCCTATTTTTTTCCTGAGAGTTTCATACTCAAAAGATTTGGTAGAGTACCACTTTAATAACATGTAGAAAGTACATCTTAAAAATATATGTCTCCAGTAGATTTTACGCATGCATGGTTTTAATTTCATTTTTTAAGTTTTTGCACTAACATTGCATGAACTTAAAAATGCAAATATCAAAAACGAATACTGTTTAAAAAAAAACCCTGTAATGGGAATAACAACATAAATATACTGATTCTGAGGATACAGATTCAGAGCGATTCACATATTTATGTTATATACATGTAATAACCTGGATATTACATGTATATGCAAAGAAACATCTACTCCTCAGTAATGACAGAATATATTTAGAGAGGGCATGAATTGGCAGGTTTTTATAAATTACACTCTGACAGGAAGCGGGCAAATGTGAGAAGTGAGCAGCTGCTTTCTTTTCCACTTCTTGTAATGGTTTAAATTGCATCAGGGGCGCACCTAATCAAATAGCGCTTACGCAGAAATCATAATTTGTCCAATCAGAAGAGTCAGCAAGGATTAAACTCTTCAGTCTGACTAACAGCATTCCACATCTCCCTTTGCTCCAGTGGGCAGAGCACTGAAGCATGTACAGATTAGAAGGGTCCAGTTGAAATTCAGTTTTGTTTGAATGTTTGTGTGCACAGAGCAGAGGGTTAAAGGATATAATGTCATTACTGATTCACACTCACATGCTTAATGGCTGAGAAGGCACAAGGTTACACGGTGCAGAAGCAAGTCCGGAGAGACTGTTTTTGTACAAGTGAACATCTCTCTGTCTCAGCTGAGCAAGAAATGAGACACTCAAGGCCCTCGCGTGGTCTTATCCTCTACTGGATTACCACACGCGAATTTGAAAGCAGAAAATATTTGCTTTTATCAGGGAAGAGTTGACGGCAGGAATCACTCTTTTACACCTTAACGGTTCCCTCCTTGTGTCTTCTTACAGTCCCTTTTACACTGTGCCCAGAGTGAGAAAGCCAAATCAAAAGCACCATTACTTCAAAGCACCACTAGGTTTTCCGCTGCATTTAGCAGGCAGGGCTTTGAAGTAAATAAAACAATCCACACAATGCAAGAGACACAACATAATGTTAAGGGAATAAGTTCCACGAATAAATCTAGGAATAGGAAATGGGTGAAATTAGGATACAGAGAAAAAGATAATGATCAGAATATTTTAAAAGGACACATGAGACAGCAAGAACAAAGGTTTGGCGTGGGAGGAAAGAGGGAAATGTAGATAGAAACTCAGCAAAGTTCTTGGGTTTGTGGTCATTTACAACAAGATGCTCAAGGGATTTTGGAAGACGTACTGAGTTTAGTGAACTCAGAAGAGGACAACATAGATATTAACCAAACCAAATTAAGAAACAAAATCTAATATTTATGAAAACAAAACACAAAAGGCAACCACTGGCCTTAGGGATTTACACAATTAGAATAAATCATCTATTAATACTTGTGAAAGGCATCTTAAAAAACAAACAAAGAAAAGGAAATGAATAAATAATGTGATTTGTGTTTGTTTGTTTGTTTTTCCCGGCCAGTGACCGCTGTGGTGAGGGTGGGCTCTTGAGAGTTTTTTTTTTTTTTTTTTTTTTAACGGATTAGAGTGGTGGGGAAAGGGAATTGGTAGTTCGTTCACCATCTAGGTACTACAGGATATAGACCACTCACTCTGTAGCACCGAAATGGTGGCCTGGGCGCGGATCCAGGTGATGGCGGGGTTTTGTCGGAGGTCATTGCGCCTGGGGTCGTTGCTGGCCCGGCACTCATACGTCCCAGAGTCCTCCAGTGTGAGGCGCGTGATGCCAAGCACACTGACCCCGTTGGTGCCGTAGGCCGTGTTGATGGACACCCGACGCTTGCGGGCTCCGTCCCACAGCTGCTTGAAGGAGTCGGCCCGGTTGATCTCCGCATACCACCACTGGATCTCCGGAGTGGGGTTACCAACCACGTCGCAGTACAGCTCAAAGGTGTCCCCCGTAAGCTTAGTCTCAGACATTGGCGACTTCACAAACCCAGCTGGAGAGGAAACGTGTTTGAGGATGGCAGGGAAGGAAAGGGTAGAAGAGGGTTAGAGCAGTAAGAAGGTGTGGAAAGGTTAAGGGATGAAGAAAGAAATTATATACGATCAGAGTACATACAAAGAAAAGAGAGGATGATTAAAAGCAAATAAAAAAGAAGCAAGCTTGAAATCATTGATAGGTGGGAAAAAAAGGTTAATGGTTGTTTTAATCCAGTCTGTTCATTGTCAGGCTTCCTTGGCCGGCCAAGGCCACACAACTGTCAGACAAAGTCAGAGTCAACCAGTCCCAAGTCCGTGCAAGCAAGTGGTGCTGGTACCTTGTGTATTTTCTTTCCTTTTTCCCTTGGTCTCTTTCTTAAACATTTAAGCTAATAGAGACAAAAGCAGCAGGATTTGAAGTACCTTTCATGCTTGAACATATTTGTTTTAATACACTGACTGCATGTAAAGTGCACCTTAAATACGTGGTTAGGGGAGAACTATTTGCAAATCTGACTCAGTCTCATCTGCCTCCTTTAAGGTTTGTTTATCACACAAGCCTTTGCAGCACTCGCGGTGTCGCAACAATCACTGGCACCGCGCCTGCTTGACCCCGCTGACATGAGAACATCTTACAAGTGTGGACACTGCACAAAAAATTGCGTGATCTGTCAAAATCAGGGGTCTGGGAATGTTCCCCTCAAGCTCACGCCTCACCGACACCACTCTGTCAGAAACCTGCTGAAACGAAAAGGTACAATAACATGGATTCTCGCGTGTGGTGAGCGTCGTCAGCCATTTTCTAAACTCCCTCATCTGGTTCAGGATCGTCAGGGTGCTGCAGCCTCTGCGAGCACACGTGGGTTTCGTTGTAGGTTTCACCCCGGACATGTCGCCGGTCTGTCACAAGGCTAACACATACAGACAGACAAACATTCACACTCACATTCACACCTACGGGAAATTTAGAGGCACCGGGTCACATAACCTGCATGTCATTGGGCCGTGGGAGGTAACCAGGGATCCTGAAGGAAACACTGCATTCAAAACAGATTTGAATTTATGTGAAATAAAACTGCGCCTTACAACAAACTGAATGACTGCTTGCAATGATTTTAAACATTTGGATTCTATGTTGTCTTTGCACAAACATTTTACTTGCAAAATAACTGATGCATTTCAAATGATGCTATTTCTCATGCAATGCATTGAAACGCAGATGAAAGGCAATTCAAAGAAATAGATGTAACTATATGTATGTATGCATAAACCTAATCTCTTTTCATCTATATCGGCTCTTGCTGGTAAGGCCAGAAATTAGGTCAGCCAGCTTTCCATCCATTTTGGCTAAGCTGGACTTTAAGAGAAGGTTTTCAAAATTCACATATGGTCACAGTGGAACAAGATAGTCTGATCACCTCCTACGTACACACTGATTGACTGACAGTTTGGAATCACAGTTGATTTGTACCTTTAAAGCAAAATGACCTTTGTAGTAACACATCGAACCTGAATATGAACCCATATCCTCAATACGTCACATCATTGGCACTTAATCTGTGGAAGCTGGACAAACGACCCTCATTTTTTTAAACTACCTTGCTACCACGTGGGATAGGAAACGCATTTCGAATGTGAAATGCAGCGGAATTCCTAATAAAATGGGATCTATGAGCATTATTACCACACTGTGAGCGTGCTTTGCTATGTCTGTGCCTGATTCATGACTCTGTTTCACATCAGTAGTTAGCCCAACAATACACTGCCAGCCTTAATGAACCTCATCTCATGACAAATCACCTGGACCGCAGACACTGTTCTCTGCCGCCCCTGCAGCCTGTCAGCTGTAAACCACATGTGCTTAAATAAATCAGAAAAAAAACCCTACTGCCTTAACTCTGCCCTGAATTGTTGGAGAGGAAATTGGAACAAAGAGCCTGTGGTCTCCTGAGTGTTAGACTGTGTGTTGTGTCTAAATACAACAGCTTACAGGCCCTCCCAGATCTGTCCGCCTCGCTCAAAGTAATGTATCATAAGCACATGAACAGATAAGCCCATGGAAGCCTGAGGAAGGAGTGTAAACAACCACAGTATTCAGATTATCCCCACAATGAAGCCAGTTACACTTCATTTAAATGTTTTTATTGAAAAGTTAACCCGCTGAGTGAAAATCAACGGCGTTCACGGGGTTCACGTGGTTTATGCAGTCACTTTCTACGATGCTTAATGCAAAAGCCTGAGTGCATTCATCTCTGCGCGCTGGACTCACACAGGCTGTCGAAGAACAGCCAAAACGTTTCACACACTTAACAATACATGGATTCAAGTTAGTGCCATGGTAACAGGTCTGTTGCCCAACACCAATTTGTGACTCACAGCCATATGAAAACAAATTGGATGATAGGAAATAGAAATTGTGATGAGAAATTAGAGAAAAAGAAGAAAAAAAATCACAGTCTTCCTGTTAGGAGATGTGTCTGAGGATATTCGGTTGCCCACAACTTGCGTTTCTATGTGGGATGCCTAGAGATACGCAGAGTAATTAGCATTTGTTTCTCTTCTCTGGAAACATCTGGGCCCATCAAGCTCACCACATAATCCCAGAGGGTGAATCCAAGCCTATCCGCCTACACTGTTAAAGCAATATTTCAATTTGACAGAACATTTACTATGGTATTCTTTACTGTGATTGTGGGTATGACAGTAAATTGGCTTGGCACATGGCACAGATAACTACTGTCAGTCATGCATAAGTGCTCATAATCACAGTACAGTATCTGCTTAAAAAAAAAGTAATGAATGTCCTCCAAGGTGATAGCAAAATTAAATCAGAAAAGGGAACAGATGACTTAATTTAAATTCAGGCTCAGGGAGGCTCTGTGGAGAAATACGCACAGAACAAACTACAGAAAACACTCGGCCAACGTGCGGACCAATTTTTGTGTTGTTTAAACAAGGAGCTTACACTGGCAGTGAAAACAAAACACAAAGCAGCCAGCCGGCACTCAGTTATTTCAAAGCCGTGCTGTGAGACAAGAAGTGATAAAGAGAAGAGCAGTAGGATGGTGGACAGATCTCAGAAACTTGGTGGAGGAAAAATAGCAGCAGGGGTCATCTTATGTTGTAACGATACACTTTCACTGGCAAATACTGTCTATGTAATAGTCTATGTAGCATGTATAGTAGACACATCTCACCATCCATGAACTGTGCACAGACATCAGTAAAGTTTCAGGGCTGCAATAAAAACTACTTAATTACTGCTTTATTTGTTGATTTTATTTTATCATTTCTTTATCAATATATTGTTTTGTCTGAAACATTACTAAATTGTGAAATATGTCTTTAGTAGATTTCACAGTGCCAGAGATGATGTCTGCAAATTGATATTATGTCTGACCAACAATCTAAACTCAAAATGCCCCATTTATGACAATCTAAGCAGAGAAATGCAACAATTCCACATGATTTTGATTTCAGAATCACTCAAAGTGAAACTATTACTGCACAAATGCAGAGAAGTTGTCTGTTTGCTGTTAGTCCTCCATCTTTTAAGTATCAAATATTATCAAATACTACTCTGGAGGCTTTAAAGGTACCTCTGAATTTAACTGTGTTGGACCTTCATGGTTATATTTGTAACATTACATGGCCGACGGTCTATTGTCTTAATTGCTAATTGCCAACGCGTGCAGAGCTAACATGGGGATACTCTCTTTTCAACTGATCCTTCCCACTGGCCACTCTCGTTGTTGTAGCTGTTGTCAGTGCATGTTTGCAAGATCCAAATAATGTACTGACACAAATAAAATACGAACCTAAATATTAGCTGAACAAACCTTGCAGTGGTGGGGGTTTCCTGAAGGTCAGTGTCACAGTAAAATCGGGGGGTGTTTCAGCTCTGAATCCAGCTTTCTCAAAGGAATATTACAGGCTAGTTAAAATAAATGTGAGCATCACAGCAAAAAGAAACACAGTGTTTCTCTCTATTTGAATATACAATAACATCTACAATTTAATGCATGCAGAGGTGTGTTGCACCAGCATGGAGGCTTGTATGTCATCTCACAGAGGAGGTCAAACGTTTTTGAGTGGATGGTTTAACTGAAATTATTCAGCCCAAAAATAATGAAGTCCTTCACGGTGCCATGTCTCACTTGGCTCAATTTACTCCCATGTGACATGCGCACAGTAGTATCACAAAATAACCTGTAGTTTTCTGTGACAAGCTCTGTCTAAGGCGGCATGGAAGTCACAGTCATTACAGCCTACGTACCCCACTGATGTAGGTAGAGAAGAGAGCTCCCCTGAGGACTGACAGCAAGCCACACACCACCACCATGCAGCCTGAGAGTGAGTCAGCTGCCTTCCTACAACCTGGATCCCAATCCGCATCCCACAACACAGACAGAGAAAGCAGCGAGTAGGAAACCCCCCTGGGGCCATCGAACTGGCTATGTCCTCTGTGTGTGTGTGCGTGTTGGTGCATCTTTGTTGTACCTGCATGGCTCTGTGGTTTTACAGGTCATTTGTGTGACACAGTGGATCACAGTTGTGACGACCGCTTACATTTTAATATCTGTCGCTCACTGTGACATCGGCAGCAGTCGCGGTATATGTTACAATCCGCTTCTGTTAGCAGTAAGTCACGTGTTAAAAGATGAGCCCATGTTTGACCGTCAGAGTAGGAATTTTTTAATGGTTTTACTCAAACCAAATCAAGCGATTAAGACCTAACTTGTTGAGAAATGTCGGTGATGTCTAGAGAGAACCGAGCAAAGTCAGGGGGGTTCAGTTATTGTAGCTGATTTAGACCTCATTTTGCGCTGGAGGTTGGTAATGCTACCCTGCAGTTGTGTCAAGGGTACGTCGCCAAACACATGAAGGTGTAACTTGTCCTGTATTAGGCACCACAAAGCAAATAAGGTGACGGAGGGTCAGTTTCGCACAGTGAGCACTGACCCACACATCTCTGGGAAAAGGTCAACACCTGTGACTGTACCGTGGGTAAAGCTGGGTGATAAAACAGTCTAGATCTGAGAAAGCCATTAAAATTATGTCAAAAACAATGATAGCTCTTTGTATCTGGAGACATTCATATTTTGCAAAAAATAAAAAAGAGATTGGATTTAGGGGGCACAAAACCGACAAGGAAAATGAACTTGTGTTATCCTCGCTGAGGAAATTGTTTACAAAAAAGGTAACACAACATCAATTATAAGAAAGTGGTTTCGATAGCTCAAAAGCGACGGAGCGCAGATGAAGACGGTCTAAATATGTCGTCAGTCGGTGCCAGCCAAGATGGGAAACAGCCAAACTTCTCCATCAACGGAAACTGTACCATTTGACTCACTTTACAATTTTTTTATTTACCTTGGTGTCATTTATACTTTTTGACAGTACCTGAAGTGAAGTACTTCATAGTTAAATCCTCATTTATGTGTCAAAAGATAGACATAGTTCAAGTTTAAATGGCCACCAGAAGGCGTGCCTCACACTGCCAACCACCAGTACACACCTCTACACTTTCCACACATCCAGTGGTTCTTACACATTTCTGTAATGTATGAAAAACATCCTTTGGAAACTACTAACATCTTTGACACTTTAACCTGAATTGTACATAGTGTTTCTGCAATTCTTCGTTTTTGCGCGCACACAAAACAGCATTACAAGCTTTATTGCTGGAAATTCAATCCATGAAGCCAAACGATACTTCTGAGTCTGGTAGATACTGATAAAATAACCGTTGCTTCTTGGCAGCTGAAACACACACTGCTCACAACTGAATTACCGAAACCACTTTGCCAAGAAAATGTTTACAATGATGCATTATGTTCATCAGGAATTAAGTCTCTGCAAGTCATAATTCATATATGCTACACTGAATGTAAAAAGAACACTGTGAAGGAATTTTCCCTTCTCTCCCTGCTCTCTGACAGTATGTAATCTGACACAGTGGTTCGCAGACTGTCCTCTGGTCAGATGCTGCCAGTTGTAACACTGAGGACAGGAAGCGTTTAGGCTTGCATCTTCAAAATGCAGTCGCTCAACCCTCCCGTCTCCATAGTTGACTGTAGTTGAGGCTTGCAGCTGCCAGATAAGGATGGCTTTGTCTCCCGGTAGCTCAAGGTCAGAAAAAGGTATGCAACGCTTTGGGGAAGACTCTACAAGTGATACTCTGGCATATTTTCCAAACGTGCTTATTGCGGTCTCAAGGGACCCACAATGTGACTTCAGTTAGCAAAGGTAAGCACAGTCTCAGTTTAAGCCTGAGTGCCTGGTGGAGTCCTCGCACACGTTTAGCTGTACGAAGATAACCTTGTTGCTTTATCTTTACTCTCCTTGATTTACCGAGCTTCAATAAATGCTTCCGTGTAAGATACGGAGGTCTCCTGAAACTTCACTCTCAAGTTAACTGGCGCTCCAGATATACATCACAGACAGTTGGTAAATGGTAAATGGTCAGAAGTAGCATTGGCAGTAATGTGAAGTTCATGTCTGGTTTGGTTTTGGTGAAGAGGTTCAAATGTCAATATTGGCTTATCTTACAGGGAAAATGCTATCAAATGTGTAAATGATCTTGCCGTGTTCACATAAGAACTTCCTACATGCGTGGGATGCACTTAAGAGGCGTGATGTGTAGTGTGCAGCTAAATGTGGGGGTTGTGGAGGTTGTGATGATGTATAGGCCTGAACACTCTGATGACAGAGCGGTTATCCTCGCTGACTTTTATACCTTTTTCTATGTCACCGGCGATACAGCCAGATATTGCCATTATTAGCAAAGCTGGATTTCCAGAAAAAGAAGGCGTGGGGCCGACCGTTTGCGTTTCACTGGTAATACTTGAGTCTGTCATTCAGATCACAGGAGGGAGAGGCAACAGTTTAATGAGATTTAAATCCCAATAACCCCTGTGCTGGGTAGAAATGCTCTAATCCCATCCTCTAATCACAACGACAGCGTACTTCCTATTTCTCTCTCAGAGGTCAAAACAAGGGAATTTAAATGATTTAATGTCAAATCCGAGAAGCGCAGAGACAGATGCGTCACAGGACGCTGACTCTCATCATCGAAATAACACAATAAATCTAAAACTGGAAGAACCACACCTTCAGGAGAGTCTCTTCAACTACTAATAGTTTCTGCAGATGGTGACGAATGATATTCTCCCACCTTCAGCTTATTATTATTATTTGTCAACTGAAATGAATCAGGCGTGCTGAATAGCAACCTTGAGTCTGCTAGATCACTAGTGGGGGAAATTTGGCGAGGTGTAAATGAGAGTAAACTCTTTGAGTGCTCTGTCTCTGAACTGCCCTTGTGCTGCACACTTAACCAGAGTTGTTCCAGCA
The DNA here is from genome assembly GCA_037176925.1 of Amniataba percoides. Lineage (NCBI taxonomy): Eukaryota > Metazoa > Chordata > Actinopteri > Centrarchiformes > Terapontidae > Amniataba > Amniataba percoides. The sequence continues at coordinate 17,555,052 of JBAJHX010000001.1, forward strand.
GAGCAGCCAGTAGTACAGGGCTGTGGCTAAATTGGGGAACTTCCAGCTGTGCTTGTGTGTAACTCTATGAATGTGAAGCAGTGTGCTGCTAAGAAAAAAAAAACACACACAGCATGCATGCTGACAAATCACTATTTTCAAAAAATCACTGCTTACCTTACAGCTATGCATCAGTATATATGCCTGCAGTGGATCTTATACAGTGTGATGCTGCCCCTAATCAGTGCAGTCCATATCAGATTTCACATTGGGCAAGCATGACTCAGTGTAAGAGCTGGCTCGAGTCCGACAGCATATTTTTCCGGACTCACAACTGTACCATTGTCCAGGGCCTGGACAGAAACATGATAATGGGCAAGCTGCTGCATCATATGGGTGTATTGACTGAATGGTGCTGTAGCTGTAAAATGCTCATCTTAAGCAATGTTGGCCTCTACATGCCTTGTAATGCACAAGTGACATAACAGAATTGCAGTTGCAGTACATATTGCAATAGATATGAACACAGCTTTGTCTACATTATGTTGTTATACTTTGCTTGTGTAACCTTAATATGAACCAATCTTGGATGCTGTGTATACTAGTAGTCTTGGGCATTTAAGAATATGTAGGTGCTGTACCTGCTGAAATTAACACACAATATAATAAATAGTTATTTTTTAATATGAATAATGTTAATATAAGGTTGTCTTGATGCAATATGCAAGTTTTGATTTACACTGGCAATGATAATACAACGGCAAAGTTGGCAGCAAGAGCAGGCTACAGGCTTCGCAGGGGCAAATTATGTAAGACACAAATGCACTTCCTCAGGTCAGCCCCAGCCACCTTCTCACCAGCCTTTATTTTCGTTGCATAAAGATCACATCATCTCTCCACTTAAATAGTTCACAGCCACCTAGCGAGTCTTTAGAAGGCTGTGCAGCTGTGCACAAGGAGGCCGTCCATTAAGAGTTAATGAATTCACTTTCACAAAAGGACCTTAAAGCCACAGTTCTCAGTGCTGTGTCTCGGTGTTAAAAATAGAAACGAGGCAGAATGGACGGATGCTATTTACAGTCCTCCGAATATCTGTCGCAGCAACTGGCCACCTATAGTAGACCTACTTTTCCCTGAGCTGACGAAATAATAGCATGAATTCCCTCTGCTTCCCAGATGCAGTGATTACATCTCATGCACTTATAATTATTATTCTCCCCACACCGCTGCCTGAACTCTGCAATATAACAGGAAAAACCTAGGATTGCATAAGAAGCCATGCACCGATTACCCTTAATCTGAACTGTGAGAGAGAAACGAAAATGGCTTTTGGATGCATGCGATGTGAGCAAACGTCAGGATATTAGCAGGGGTGTTAAGCACAAGGGTGGCTTATTACAACTGTTATCAGCCCTGTAATGCATGCACGGTGTCTGGAGATGAGCTATGAATGTAGGATTTCTACATTTAACAGATAAAGCACAGACATATTTAGTGACTGGGTGGCACCAGTTAGTCTCTCACTGACCCCGTTTGTATCTGTGTGTCGCTGTATCTGTACCTGTGTGTGTGTGTGTTTCTGAGGCGTAAACTAGGCCTCAGTGAGTGGGCACCAACGCTGGGCAAAGACCACAGGAAGTGTTTGGAATGCCTTTGCTTGAGCTTTGTCAAACAATAGACGGCTTATTGGGTATTTGACTTTCCAGATAGCAAGATCAGAGAACGCCTGACTGTGCGCGCACACTTCAAGCATTTTCCGAGAAATTAACAAAGAGGAAAGGAATTCAGGGAATGATTATGTTTATTATATAACAGCTGTGGTAGTTTATTCCTTTTGTCACATGTCAAGCTAAAAACATTGGCTGCTTCTGTGCTTTTTTGTAAAATTATCTTAGACTTTACTTTTTGTTGATTTCTGCCTGTTGTGCTTTGACACTGTAGTGTTGCACAAAAACATTTATAATTATTATTCCAATACACGACACTTGTTTAGCTATTCACATTTAAATATATCTTTCTCCATTTCTAATATTTGCAAAAATAAATCCCTAAAAGGTTGCTGGAGTAAGGTTTTTCACAACCTTGTCATCCTTTCATCAACACGCACATCTTATTAAGACTTGCGTGGTGGGTGTGCGATTAACTTACAGAGAGAAACGAGGTGGACATTAATCGTTTAATATTCTAAGTATGCGGGGTAATTTTCTGCCTTCTTTTTCGGTGAAAGGAGATTAGATCATGTCAGCGATATTGATTAGGCAACACAGGGGCCTTGACATGTGGAGATGGAAGCTGCTTAAAGGTACGAATACAGACTATATCGTCGACAGTGGCCGAAACCGATTGATTCCGTTTGTATTTCAAAGTGCCAACCAATCCTCCACAATCATGTCAGCTTTCCACATGGGACTTACTGAGGTTATTTTAAAAACTGAGAAAAAAATATAAATAAATAAAGGTACAAAAAAGATTCCACTTTCATTTGGTGAATGGCTGCTGACTTGTGTGTCCCTCTGGGTGATGTGATTCAACACAATTTGAAGTCAGGACACGCTGTATCAGAGGGCAGCCTGGAACACCCAACAGCATGTTACTGACATTTACTTAAACCAAATCATGTCACTTTTAGTATGATTAATGCACAGTGAACTTTTGGAAGTCACAAACGAACATCCTTTTTTTTTCTTTTCTCTGTCAACCAAATCTCTCCCTCCCTGCCTTCGAATATCTGGGCAGACGAAACATCTGGCGCTCAAACAACAGCGAACGCGCTGATCAGGAGAGGAAATAAGGATGAAATTCATGTGTACATATGTGCATTTGGTTCTGTCATGTCACTGAACCAGCTGGGCGAGACCGAAAGATCCCATTAAGCTGGCCTGACAGGAAATGTGGTGTAATAGGGGAGCAGTTCTGTCAGTCAGGCAGACGCGCAGGCCGAGCCTCTGCCATACAGGAGGGCCTTGCATTTCCAGTATTTACAGCCCACGGTGGGCGAGCACCTCTGCGTTCGCCGTTGATAACGTGCCACTCGATCGAACAGCAGCCGGTGCAGGTTGGTCTTGCCTGACACACTCTCACACCCAACCCCCTTTTGACCAAATGCACCGACCCGCCTGAGGCCACCCATGAGCTGCTTCTGCATGTAAATATTCACAACTCATTTCACAAAAGCCTCAGTTTGGTTCCCAGTCAGCCAGCAGTGCTGACTGATGTATGTTCAGCACACTGCCAGAGAGTGGCAGGTAAATCCTCACAGACACACCTACACTACACCTACTGAATAACCTTGCAGCAACAACAACAACAACAGCAGCAACAACAAAAATGCCACACCATCCCTGTTTTCTAAGGTAAGAGTCGAGCATGGGTTTGCATTTTGTGGCCATGTACTCAATCAGGTCTCTTAACTCTGGGCCTTGTTGTCGGGATGCGTGAAACTATCAGTAGTAGCGGCTTTTCATCGCGGTGCTCCTCAAGCGCATCCTCTCCTGGAGGAAAAAAAACAACATTTGGCGTCCTCACGCAAAGTCAAGTCACTTTCCCTCCAGTCACACCTGCTGTCTTACCGTTCTGAGCCGAGGCGAGCGGCAGCATCAAGTTCCCCAAAAGGACCACGGCCAGCATCACCGCGTTAGGATGCATCTTCTGAGAGGGGGGGAGAGAAAGAGAGAGAGAGAGAGAGAGAGAGAGGAAGAGAGAGAGAGGGGGGGGAGAGAGTACTAGGCAGGGTCTCGGTCGGACGAATGTGGGAGGAGAGATCGTGTACTAATCACAAGATCTAGAGAGATGGGTCCAGCATAGCTTTTTAAAAAATATAAAAAAAATAATAATAAAAAAATAAATAAATAAACCAGTCGAGAAGGTTTTTTTTTTTTTTTAAAAAAAGGAAAAAAAAATTAGATGTCTCCCTGATGCAAAGACCTCTGGAGGACAGCGATGGGTGGATAAAGGTCCGCCAGCGGCTCAGTGATGCCGATGCGCGGCCACAGGCGGCGGAGAAGCCTCGTCGGATTGCGGAGGAGAGAGAGAGGTCTGTGGATGTCAGGGAGACTGGCCGCGCTGCGCTTCGCGACGCTCACAGATGCGCACGCCGATGCGCATTTGCGCTCCGCCGCGATCACGGCTCGGTGCCTCAAATGAAAAGGAGCGCACAAAGCAGCCCCGACGGGAAGTGATGTAGCCGAAACACAAGTCTGCTGCCACCCCCCTCCACCACCAACACGTCCAAAAAAAAAAAAAAAAAAAAAAAATTGAGGAAAAAAAATAAAAAAAGAAGAACAGATGCTGGTAAGACACCGACGGCAGCGACGACGGGCTGCGCGTGCCCGATGCGCACATGACCGAGGATAAACACACACACACACATACAGGCGCGCGCGTTACACGTATGTAATTGTTGTTGTTGATGATGGACTCAGTTGGCATTTATTATTCTCCCTTTTTTATTCATTTATTTATTTTTGTTCCCTGGGTAAACTGCCGTTTTGTTTTTTTTTTCTTTCTTTCTTTCATCACACACACTCTGCAACGCAGCAGCCGGGCCCTTACGACTTCCTCTCAACACCTCTTGCAATATTAATGTCACAATAAATTGTCAGCTGAACTGAGCCCCCCCACACACACACACACACATTAGGTTTTAACGTGAGGAGATTACGGCGACGCTCTCGAGCTCGCCGAGGTCATTTCTAAATTATGTCATCACATCAGCGCGGCCCGGGTGTTCTCGAGCTGCGTCCCCTTGAAAGTTCAACATGGCCTCCTGTAATCCCCCCGTCCTTAATCTGCGCCGCTGCACGGGCGACCCCACGTGGCCGGATGAGGTAAGAAGAGAGAGAGGGGGGAGGTCAGCCTGCATCTCATTTTCTTAAACTGCACACAGGTTTGCAGCAGCTGAACCAAACACACCTGAGCACCTGAGACATTTCCAACAAGGAAAGGAAACATACGCTCCCTTTTATTTGGGTTGAACCACAATGTCTCCCCTAATGCACCCGTCCCCCTTTCAGGTCAAGTTAGACCACAAAATTGTTATCTGAACTGGCCCATCATACCCTCCCTTGTCGACAAACATGTGGCATTGCATGATATACTTTACATATCGATTCTTCAGTGTAAAGCCTCACCCTTCGATATCAGCCCGCACACCCCCCACCCGTCCTCCCATGCATGTGTGTTTTTTTGCTGGACTTTCACAAATGGCCAGCCTGAGCTCAGCTGCAGAACAAACTTCCCTCCACTTTACAGCCCTCCCTCCAGTTTGTCCGTGGGAGACCACATTTAAAATGTAACCCCACCTGAAACCCAGCGCAGACCAATCGGCCGGAGGAATGTCAGCGCAGACGGCACACCCTCCTTTGTTCGAAACCAATCAGAGTGGAAATGTGGGGAGGGGAAAACTTACCCCTGGATGCGTTAATTACGCATCACTTAGCTGTTGCCAATGTGTTCACAACGGTGGACCCTCTTTTGGGCTTTTTGCAACGATTGTCTTTATTTTTCGGTCAATCTAGTATGGAAAGTAGACAACAATGGCTTACCAGGCTGAAAAATGAACTTAGCAACAGTCCTCTGGTGTCAAATGTGGCTTTTGGCTTCATCCTCATGGGACTAGAGAAGCTGGTGGAGCTGGAGTTTGAGTGTCCTTGCAAGCCTAAATGGAATGGAATATTTTCATCAGCATTCTTCATCATCCCTGCCGTCATGGCCTTTACCTTGATGCTGATCATTCAGGGGTGCAGATGTGATACGTGGTGCAGGAAAACTGTTTCCCTCTCCAGTTTTGTTCCTGCTATCGTGTGGCTGATTTTGTTGTTCCTCGATGGCCAATACTTTGCTTGTGCTATGACAGACTGGGAGGGTAGATTTGTACTAGTTGACAAGGCACCTCCGCAGAAGTGGTGCGAGCCAATTAGTGAGGGAGATGTCACCCCACAAGAACTAATGCTCCGCTCACAGCAGCTGTTTGTTTTTTCTCAGGTGAGTTGAATTTTTTTTCTTCTCGTATGCAGATGATAACAGGGGATGATTGGAGTGAAAACACCCCTCAGAGTATGCACTGTAGAGACCATATCTACAACAATGCCTTTACTCTCTAGATGCTATTAATGCTGTTTTGTTAATAGATTTTGCTATAAAAGATTATAAGATTTTTTTTTTAAATGCACATTTTATGTGGCTGTTGACTAAACAAGGCGTTGCTTCACTCTTTTGCACCCCAGGTTATAGGCATAGTCCTCCTCATTTTCATCTGTGTGGGTCTCATAGTGTATGTAATCAGAGAAAGCTGCCAGCAAGAGGTGGAGATGCAGGATGCAGATGTAGCCGAGCTCACTCTGCTCAGGATGAGCGCTCTACGAACCAGGACATCATGAGAGGACTTACACCGCCCACCACACCTGCCCCGCTGGCATGGACTCTTTGTAAATACCACCATCAGACTTTACTATGACTATATATAAGTGCCACTTGAAAGTATTTTCCCCCCACACAAACTGGACACAGGTCTTGAACCATGCTGTGTGACTTTGAACATGTTTATGGATATGACTGATGAAAACAGTGTTTCTGTTTTTTATTCTTTATTACGAGTGAAAATGTAACCAGTGTTGTGCCTGTGTTCATCCCACACTGAAGTGCACCGAAATATTAGTTTTTACATATCTTTAAAGGAATGGTTTAATGTTTTGAGAAATATTTGCTTGTCCTTAGCGTTTCCTATTCGACAAGAGTTAGAGGAAAAGATTGATACTGCTCTTGTGTTTGCAGGTTTGTCAGGCTACATTCAGCTGCTGGTTAGCTTTGTGTAGCATCAAGACTGGAAACAGGGGAAGCAACCAGCCTGGCTCTGTCAATGTCAGCTTATCAGCAGATTTTTAGAACGATTACAAATCCATCTGCTACATCTTGTTTGTTTGATCCCTAAATAAATATACAAAATAAATAGGTTGTATTATAATGATATTATGTTCTGGAGTATTTCCCATGTGGGCGTAACAGCCAGACTCCTGGAAGTTATTGGAAATGAGAAATAGTTGAACACATAACCCCCTATAAAATGATGAATTACTTTCCCCCTTTCTTCCAGTCTTTATGCTAGGTTCAGCTAACTGCCTGACTCCAGCTTCATGTTTACCTCAGAGACATGAGTGCGTCACCAACCTTTTCATCAAACTCCGCAAGGAGGCAAATAGGCATATTTTCCAAAATTTCAAGCTTCTCTTTTAAGTGATATTTCACTTTTAGCAAGCATGGATTGTCATTCTACAACTGTGAGAAACTCAGAGTAAGAACTGCTCTCCTTTGAACTTTTATACCTTGAACATAGTATTTGATTTTTTTTTAACCTGGAAGTTTTTTTTGTGCCTTTTTTATTAGTTATTATGACAGGAGTTGAATCCAGCTGGCAGCTAATATGGACTTATATTAGTTGACTTGACTATTGTCAGAGATGTGCATGCTAAAAATGTTCCATCAAAGTGAAGTTTCACTCAAAATATTTTTGTGTTCTCACCAGGTAGCAAATGTCTCCAGACTTAGGCAGGGTCAGACCCCCATCATGTCTAATCCTAACAGGAATGATTCACACTGAACTGATATTCCTAATGATTTACCTGTTGACTGCTAGAGATTTAAAACCATGTACAGGATGATTTGTATCATGGCTGCAACCAGTCAATAATGTAGACATAAATTCAGTATATGCAGTATGTTTTTTTTAATGTTTTATAATAAAAGATTTATTTATTGAAGTAAAACCCTCAGGGATTTTTGTACAGTCATGTCATACTAGTGTAGTAGTGTCCACCCAACCCTACACCAACCCAGTATTGAAACTATGTTTTACTAAAGCATACCAAGTGAATTTTACAAACACTGATACACTGTTGGACAAAACGTAGCCATCTAAGTTATGAATACAGCTGTTTCGACACTCACAGCAATGTATGGTAACATTAGGAATATCCTTTCAACTTTTAGTGGACTTATATTAAATGCCAGACTGTAAGAAACATTCAGGAGAATAATCGATAGAGCACACGCTGTCTTCAGAAGAATGCAAAGACTGTCTGTCTTAGGACATCCTTTATCCAGAAGAGACTGGTTCAGTGGCTTTATTGGCTGAACTCTACAGCCTGGAGATTCTCTGCAGGTCTGACTAAACTAACACTCTGCAGTCGTGTTGTATTTCTTGTAATTTACAACACTGCCTGAGTGCCAGTTAAGCCCATTAAGTGTGGAAATCGGGGCAGGCCCTGCATGTTCATCCTGTGGGAGGGCTTATTCAGGACTTTCTGGATGGCCCTGAGGAAGCTACTGTCTTTATCCACCCAGCTCCTCTCACTTTTAGACACAGCAGGGTGTCATATTCATCTGCAAACAAATGCAGACCCACAACTGGGACTCAAAGGAGTTTGAACTACTTTACTTTCTTTCACGAGCAATAAGCTGAATTTTGGTGACCTTGATGGTAAACTGTTCTGGTCTATCTCTCTTATAACTTTCAGAGGTAATTTGGCACACGCAGCAGCTGTCTCCCATTTCCACCTCCAAGTATTAAAGGGCAGCTTATAGGACTATGGGATATAGATATTGACACACAGTGACAACTTTCCTTAGCTACATATTACACGAAACACATCTTCAGCATTCATTTGTAAATATAACGTATGTCAGTAAGTAAGTGACTAAAAGTAAGCTAATATAGCTAGCTGATATGTTTTTACCATTGCACATGGGAGTGGAGAACTTTAAGGACAGGTTTCTTGTTCACCCTCCTTTCAAGAGAAGATGAAGAAGCACAAGAAATATCCAACAGTTATTTTTCATTGTGTACATGCTGTTCCAGACCCTGGCTCAGTAAAATAGAAATACTGTATTAGTAATTAGTATTTCAAAGTGAACTCATCTTTATTTTTACAAGGCTCATATACAAAAAAATCATTCTTAGAATGTAAACACTCATTATCAAAACCTGTTATGAAGCACTAAAATATTTACGTTGATCAAAAGTTTCTATTAGTTTGAGCTCTGTAATAAAATCTTCAGGTCAGATGATCACACTTATCTCAGCAGAGATGTTTCTCATCAATACTGAAATTAATGCATTTTTATATGTTATATAAAAGACTGAGAATGAGCTATCAAAGATAGTCTACAATATAAAATCCCACAGGTAAAAAACACATTAAGGCTTATATAAAGCAAAGATTTGTGCATATAAGTGCCAAGTATAGCTGCAGTGTGTCACTCTAATCTTTGTGCATGAAATTGGATATGTTGAAATCCATACAAGCCTACACCTGGCCTGGATGAGATAAGAACATGAATCCTTAGTGCTGTGCAACATGTAGTCATTTAAAAATGTAATATATGAGTATATTATACGGAAGTATAAGAGTGCATTAGTAAAATTAGTCAAAAATTAATGTAGCTAAGAAAGAAGAGAGCAAACATTCTTTCAGCAGCGTGCTAATTCAAAAGAGCAAACTCATGAATGTAATTCTAAAGATTTTTTGAAAATGCTTTTATTTTGCCTCTGAAACAATTACAGAACATTAACCCTTGGTCCAAAGAGTTATCTGTGGTGACTCTGATAAAGGGTTACTGTTATCAAGCAGCCATGTATAAATAGTTCACTGAATGTGTGCTGTAAAATAACTATATACTTGCCAACCTGCAAAAAAAAAAGCATGTGAAAGGTACATGTTCATTCAGAGTATCAGGTCTGTGGAATTACAATGCTGCAAGAACAAACTCATCCAAATTTAGCCTTAAAAACCATATGCATTCTTCCTTGTTGATTAAATAAAGAATTACAAAACAATGAGAGATTTCTTTGCTTTCTTTTGTACCTGAATCAGACCCAATAATCGGAGTTGTTTTTCTGTTATCTGCATTAAATAACAGTACAATAGTTAAGTCAAATCATCATGATTTACAAATTCAAAAGGTATATTTGGGGTTTACATTTCATTTTGACAGTTACTTTGTTTTTCTTAAATCATGTTTACTATGCCTTCTCGGGCACATAGAGCACAAACACCTTATCAAAGCAGCAAAAGTGCCCAGAAAAATCAGCACAATTGCGACCAAGAGGAGCATCACATCTAAAGAGTGGTACGAGTACCAGGGCATTCTGTAGGACTCTGTTCTCAGGTGAGCGGCACCTTTGTGTCTCATGACAAACTCTATCCAGAAGAGGGCGTTGTCCAGCGGCTTTATTGGCTGATCTCTGTGCAGCCTGGAGAGTCTCTGCATGTTCATCCTGTAGGAGGGCTCATTCAGGACTTCCTGAATACCCTCAAAGAATATGTCTTCATTCATAGTAAAAATATCAATAATCTTCCCCGCTCCTCGTACTTCAATTCTATATAAGTTATCACGTTGGTCAAAAATCAGTGGAAGTCCAAGGATAGGGACACCATGGTAGATTGCCTCTTGAACACCATTTGTTCCTCCATGAGCCACAAAAAGTTTTATCTTGGGATGTCCTAAAAGGTCACTCTGTGGCATCCAGTCTACCAGTAAAGTGTTGTTGCCCAGAGTGGCCGGTCTGTCTCCTTTATATCTCCAGATCACTTTCTGAGGTAATTTAGCAAAAGCCGCAGCGATCTCATCAGCGAGGTCATG
>JBAJHX010000001.1:17576083-17587154 GCA_037176925.1 Amniataba percoides
GCCAGAACATGAAACACTAGACAGGACTTTGAACATAACAGGCATGACAAGAACTAACTAAAACCTGACAGATAAGAAAATCTAAACATGACAAGACATAACCTGACTCAAGACAAAACCAACAGAACATGGAACAAAACATAATACATGAAACCAGACAGGACCAGAAAAACCCATACAAGACACGAAACATGACAATGACTATAAATTTGGATGGGTTTGATGGATATATGTTTGTGTTAAGCTGTGCTGTTGTAAGTACAAATGAATGTTGTACCCATTGTGGGAAAATAACAGCACATTTTTTGTCTTTCAGTGTATTTGCTTACATTTTCACATTGTATAATACACAAAATATGACAAATTGAACTTTGTGTTTGTGCATGCAATAATGCAAAGGGGGCTTATTAACAAATTGTTTTATGTGCAACCTCTGAAACCTGTAAAAGTGAAAGCTTTCATTTCTTAAGAGCAGTCATCTGAAGAGTCCTTTAAGGCTTTTGTTACTATTTAATCAATGGTCATGCTTGTATTAAGCATTAGTTTAATACCGAGCTCTCTTAAAGCAGAGACTTTATTAGACAATGGTTTCATGCTAAGAGAAACTGGTGATCATAAGACAACATGCAGATACCCTTTTTTTAAGACTGAGGAGATCAAATTAAGAAAAAAAATTAATCAAACATAAATGCATGGGGTGGCACAAAATGTTTTACAATTAAACAAATTATAAGAAGGTGAAAAGAGGACAGTGATGTGGTCATTCAGAGGTGACTTTGCAAATAGATTTTTCAATAAAAGCTGGATATAGAGCTCTCCCCACCCCACAAAATGCCATTCACAATCTGCTGTCGCCATGGAAGCACACAACCTCACACATACAGAGAGATCCAGAGAAACCAGAGGTACAAAATGTTGCATCACATGTGGCTGTGGACACCAGATAACAGCCGAGGAAGGAAACTGTTGTGAAAATGTGAGGCAGGATCTCAGTGGCAGAGCTGTCGTCTCCTGATGCTGCTGGGGGGGGAGGCAGGGAGGTCGCTGAATAGGGAGGGAAGGGAGGGGGGGGGCTATCCCTGCCTATGATTAGTGACCATGAGAAATGCTGGGAGGAGGGGAGGGCTGGTATGCTGGTGAAACAGGGGAATCAGGGCGGGCTCTCTAAAGAAAAAAAGAGGAGGAGGAGGAGATGAGGAGGAGGAGATGAGGATGCATTGCCAGTGCACAATTGGAGGCAGGGGGGAGTGAGGCAGCATCTGTGTGAGGCGAGAGAAGGAACCTGCCTGGAATGGAGGAGCGCTAGAGCAGCACTGTCGCTGTCGTCAAGACTCCCACCTCCTCCACCACCACTGCCACTGTGGACTGTGTGTTGATGGAGGAGGCTCAGACCAGGTATGTAGCTGTGCGGCATTTGCATGCGTACCATGTGAAATGGAGTGAATTGAGAGGGTCAGGGTAGCAAGGTGAGGGGAAGGTGCTTTCTCGGCTTGTGCAGGAAGCTGTGTGTTAAAGGTGTGTTTGTTATTTTGTGTGAATCACACCAGGATGTTTTTCTTTTCTTCCCTGCTGTTGCTGTTCATTGAAATATATTACTGTTGTGTCATAAAGCTTCACCAGAAGGTGAGCAGAGGAGGTTGCCTTGGGATGTGTGTGGACCTTTAACCCAAGGCATGATTAAAGGCATACCCAGATAGCTCAGGTGTGTGTCAAATGTGCATTAAAGCTGCTGTCTTCTTTTATTTTGTCATAACCATTGATATTGATATTTTCAAGCTCTGTGATGCCAGAGGGACCAGCTGTGTGGAACCGGTGCCACCTCTGATATGATGCCGAGAGCAGGAGGGGCAGCCACCTCTCTCGCACTGCTGCTGCTGCTGCCGCTGCTGTGCTGCTGCCACCTGTGCCACTCACTGCGTAAGTTTCCCAAGGACTCGGGGATGCCTTGTCAAATTACCAAGGTGGAACGTAATAGCCTCGGCATGACAGATGGCATAGTTGAAGATGAGTTGGGCTCTTGCGAATATGCAGAAACAGAGCAAGAAGACACAGAAATTGGCAGATGGTCAGGGAGGAGTGAATAGCTGGTCAAGTTACAGTCAAACAAGAGGTGTTGGTGTCTGTGTGACCACATACCTTCTCATATCAGATTTTCCGTCTGACTTCTACTTTGTGGGAAGTAATGATTTTAGCTGCATGAAAACCATGATAACTGAGCTCAGCATTTGGACAAAACATAAATAAACTATCCAGCTATTATAACAAGCAGTACATCTCTAAAATAGGATAAAATAATATCCACTAAATCTGGAATTTATTTCATTCAGCGAGGCACTTTTGGCTGACTATGGGCTCAGTCTTTTGAGAACTTCTGTGTAACATGCGTTCTAAAAAATGAGACTTTCCCAATGTATTTACAATTTTAACTTGTAGGGATGTGGCATGGGGTGGCAGGGACAAAAATAATGTGCGCAGCTAACGAAAAAAGGCAAATGATGGCTCTGTGCTGTACATACTGAGGTGAACCAACAGCTGACTCAGCCAGGTGATGAACTGAGGCAGCAAACTCTTGTGGGCAGGTGAGGTATGATAAAAGCAGTTTGTACAGTATGTCCTACATAGAGATGAACCGTATGTACAAACAGGAGAGGAGAGACGAGAGGAGTCCCTGTTGCCATGACAATGTGTATACATTTCTCTGCCTGTATGTGCTGACTGTATATTTCCTGCATATGTACATATTTGTATTGCATTCATTTATGTGTGTATGTATGTGCCTTACTGAGTTTCTGTCTTCCACTATACATTTTACTGGCCTCTCGCTTCCTTTCATTGACGATTTGCATATCTGGCCCCTTTGTAGCAACCTGTCGTCGTAGTTTCATCTTGCCGTAATCCTCGCCATCTGTACGACAGCATATCACACATGCATTATATATTCCATGTTTAATTTGCATGGGTTTACTTTTTGTCACGTGGCCCGTTGCACCTAGCAGCCAACAGCAAGCACTGACTCATGTCTCCTTGAAAATGAGCAAGTTAACATGAAATATTCATTTTACTCAGGATGAGTTGTAAATGAGCATTTCCTTTACGTTATAGCACATTACATTTTACCAAATTGCGTATTAGTATATTTCTGACTGTCTAAATGCCAATTGTCACACTCTAAAATAGATTAGCATGGACTCTGCAGCTTGATTTTTTTGGTCAAGCCAGATGCTGATGTTAGAGGGGGAAGACAGGCTGTAGAGATGATGAATTTGCTTATCACACAGCCATTGATTGATTCTGTTGCAGCCTTGTCTTTATTGATCTGAATACACAGAGAGAGGGTGACACCATACATTTGTGGTCAGTCTTGTGGTAGATTTCCAGCCCTGCTCTCTCTTCATAAATTGAGTTTATCACCGTGTTGGCAAATGATTTAAAGAGCAGGATGGAAGAAATTTGAGTGTAATTCACAATTCAATCAATATTTCCTACACTGTAGAGGAGCCCTGTTTCAGTAAAACAATGCACCAGTTTGATTGTGCTCTATGAAACTCAGAAAAAATGGTTTTGGTCATGTACCTGTACTTAATACTATACTACTACATGTCATGTTACCTAGTCAGTGCATGAGTTCATATGTGTATGGACAGAAAAAAAATTACAATTACTCATCCAAGATCCATCTGTAAGTGGTGATATTTTAATGATGCCCACTGAACTGAGAGTGCCTGTATTATTTACAATCACCGACGCATATGAGTCACAGTGCAAAACAAGTCAAATACGCATATCAGTCTCTTACTGTGGTGAATAGAGATAGGATATGTAGCAAAAAGGAAAACTGTACAATGCTATTTCCAGTAATATTTAAAGCTGAGACTCAAATTGTGTATTGTTAGCTCAACAGACTACAGCACCAAGAGAAAACTGAATCGTTCTGTCGGCTGTAGTTGTCAGAGAAGCAGCCATAATCATGATATAAAAACATACCAATCCAGCGCTGAATATGCTCAACTCGTGACTGCGACAGATTATCTTTGACACTGGCTCCATTACAGGAAACTCCCTGTATAAAGGACACCTGCACTCTCTCTTGCTGATGGATAGCAGACAGTTGCCAAACGTAGTCATTCTGGCATCAATTTTTCAGGCTTTCATACGTTACAGCTTTAAATGGCATTATGTATTCAGTTTGGGTCGAAGCTTTGGTTTCTCTGTCTCTTGAAACTGAAGCTTTACAACAGAGGTTATATCCAGAAACTCTAGACATAAACACAGTAGTACAGTCAGAGAGGTGAATGCACCACTGTTTGAGAACAATGCTAGCAATGTGATAAATGGGACTTCTGCATAAATTAAATGCGCTGTTGTATTTGCTGAGTTACATTTTAAGTCACTAGAATCTTTGATCAGTGGTAATAATGATACTTCAGTTCAGTCCTCTTAACTATTAAGTATATGGCTTTTTAACATCTTGTCTTTTCTCACCTTTAAGGTGTTCCCAAACTCTCCTCCTATGCAAAAGCAGAGGACAAGCTGTTCAAATACCTCTTTGGAAACTACCAGAAATGGGTTCGTCCGGTGGAATACCTGAACCAGACGATCCGTGTGAAGTTTGGACTGGCCATCTCCCAGCTAGTTGATGTGGTGAGGATGGAAAAAAACATTGATGTTGTTTGTGAATGAGTGTTGGTGAAGTCTTAACTGCAGTATGTGATTGTTTTCATGAATCTTTTGCTGTTGTTGTCTCACCATTTTAGGATGAGAAAAATCAGCGAATGACAACTAATGTGTGGATGAAACAGGCAAGTAGAAAGCATCTAATCTTAACAGCTGCATTACGTTTCACCATCATGAATAAACATGCGAGTAAAGTTGTCCAGGTACGGCTGTTAGTGTTGTGTTATGTCCACGGAAATGTTCTGAAACAACCTCTGGCTTATATGGCATTTAGAGACAGCCAGCAAGCCTCTCATGCACCCTTTTTTAATCTGGTCTGGCATTTCACCCACAGTCCTTATCTATATGAGTCCCTTCGGCTCTGTGCCCACGCACCTTCCCCCACAGGCCAACTCCTCCCCACTCCTGCTCCTGTCAGCCTTATTCATGGTCTTGGGTGTCCTATCTGTCATGCATGTTATGAATTATCCCCACAGAACAGGATCTAACCATTGAGGTCAGTTGCTCCCTTTCACATTGATGGATTGCATTATGCAGAACGAGAGCTGGAGGGGCATTGCCCCCCAAAGTGATATCTATCTGTCATAGAGGTCATTTGCAAAGAGGATAGAGTGTCAGATTTTGTAATTGCGTATCAACGCCTTTGTATGTCGGCCATGTTTGTGGTTTAGAAAATGGATACTGAGCCTAAGCCTGTTTCACACACAGACTTACCCTCCAGATTATACTATTATAAGGGACCAACCATGTATAGCATGACTATACCAAATCAAATTGATTCATTATTTCATATTTCATTATTTGATAACTCATCTGATATTAAGAATGTACAAATGTACATTTACCATTTTCTGCGGCCTGGAGCTGTATGCTTGTATAACAGCAAAATATAATTACATGCAAGGCATATATATGCATTCTTACCTAGAGTAAGATAAAAAGATATGAAGCTGAGCACAGGCATCTCTAATACAGATTATCGTTGTATCTTGTTTAACTGGCTCTCTGTCACTGTCATTTTCACACCTCTGTTTTTGTATGAATTAGACAAATTAGATACAACAGAAGTGTCTTAATAAGGGAGCTGTAGAGGTTCTGGTGGGAAAATTACCCAGAGCAAAGCTAGCTGTTTCCCTTTTCAGTCTTTGTGCTAAGCTAGGTTAGCCGGCTGTGGCTTCATAGCATACAGGCGTGTGTCTATATTCTCATCTAGCTCTCGGCAAGACAGCGAATGAGCATATTTTCCTCAATCTCAATCTCCTCAAGCTTGTTATTTGAGGCTTCTGCAGAATTTCAGAATCAGTTTTTACAAAATCTCAAATGTTTGTGTTTATGAAGGAGTGGGTTGACATGAAACTCAGATGGAACCCAGATGACTATCTGGGCATCACAATCATCCGAGTCCCCTCCGACAGGATCTGGCTCCCTGATGTTGTACTCTATGATAAGTAAGTGTCATCATATATGGAAGGAAAGGGCATGGATGTGATGCATTTTATATTTTCTGTACTTTGCAGGATTGTTATGATCGTACTGATAAACTGAAAGTACTTTATCATGAAACGTCTTCAAGTATGCTATAAACTGAAAATTTTGAAAGCTTAAATAAAGTATTACTTAATAAAATTCAATCAACAACACAATTTACAAAAAAGCTAATGTAACTTTCAGGTATTCTTTCAGATGAATGAATGTTATTTCTTTTGACAGTTCAGATGGGCGTTTCGAGGGTACTGTCACCAAGGCTGTTGTTAAGTATGATGGAACCATATCATGGACACCACCAGCCAACTACAAGTCAGCCTGCACCATTGATGTCACCTTCTTCCCTTTTGACCTCCAGAACTGTTCAATGAAGTTTGGTTCCTGGACATATGATGGCTCCCAAGTAAGTATCCACTCCTCAGGACATTGGTGTTAGTGATGACCAGTGGTTGATGTGAGATTTCTGTCTGTATTTAACAGGTGGACATAATTCTGGAGGACTTCCATGTGGATAAGCGGGACTATTTTGACAACGGTGAATGGGAGATTGTGAAGGCCACGGGCAGCCGTAGTCTGAGGACAGACGGCAGCTCTTCTTATCCTACCATCACCTACTTCTTCATCATCCGCAGGCTGCCTCTTTTCTACACCCTGTTCCTCATCATCCCCTGCATTGGACTGTCCTTCCTCACCATCCTCGTCTTCTATCTGCCCTCCAACGGCGGCGAGAAGATCTCTCTCTGCACCTCGGTCTTGGTGTCGCTCACAGTCTTCCTCCTGGTCATTGAGGAGATCATCCCCTCCTCTTCGAAGGCCATACCTCTCATCGGGGAGTACTTGGTCTTCACCATGATCTTTGTCACGCTTTCCATCATCATCACCGTCTTTGCCATCAACATACACCACCGCTCCTCTTCTACACATCACGGCATGGCACCCTGGGTGAGGAAGATTTTCCTGCATCGGCTGCCCAAGCTGCTATGCATGCGCAGCCATGTGGACCGCTACGCCACGGCTGGAGTGGCCACAGCAGGAGGAGCAGTAGGGCTGGGTATGATGAAGAATTCAGCACCTGAACTTACACCCCTCCTGTACACCCGAAATAGCCTACAAGCAGCTTTGGACTCAATTCGCTACATAACCATGCATGTGGTGAAAGAAAATGAGGTCAGGGAGGTGAGTATCATTTTTGGCGCAGTCATTTCTCAGGCATGCATAAACCTGATCTGTGTGGTGATTGAGTAACATATCATGCCTTTGCCATAATTTGTTGCTTCATGTCTTGTGCATCTTTTTAACTCTAGGTAGTACAAGACTGGAAGTTTGTAGCACAGGTCCTGGATCGAATGTTTCTTTGGGCCTTCCTGCTGGTGTCGATCCTGGGTTCTGCCCTCCTCTTCATCCCAGTAATTTACAAATGGGCCAACATCATCGTCCCTAACCATGTTGGAAGTACCCTCTAAGTCCAACTAACCACAAAAGGAGGCAAAGCACATTAACAGCTTGTTATGGGTTTCATTTGACATCTGAGATTGTACTGAAATACTGAGATAGCCACCCAGATGTGGTCCTCACTCTGCAAGCCACAGCTGGGACAGAGATCAGGCTGAAGATAAGGGACCTTGTTTGCTGTATATCTCACAGAGACATTTTTTTGTTTTGGAGACTCCTGTATTTCTGAGTTTAAAGATAAACGAAAAAAGACTCAACGGATGTATTGCATATGATTTACAAAAGTGCATTTTTGTCCACATCTCATACATCAATAAATGTCAGTATGTTCATTTCATCTATATACATGCTGGCATCATAAAGTGGAGACTTATCATTGCCTCTGCTGGGGATCGATTTCAGTACGTTATCTCTTTCAGGGTAATAATATGGTAGCGCCGCACCCAAATCGACAAACAACAGCAGACAATGGGAGAAAGCTTTCTCATCCTGCATTCCACTCTACCTCCCTATCTGCTATCTAGAGCAGTTCAAGTTCCTGGACGACATTCATGTAGGATAACATTTAAAATCTTATACAGAGCAACACCCAAAGAATGAGAGCAGAACCATAAATTCCCTCTAATGTAAGACCTATATCTATCGATAATTATAGTGAACTTCTGTGTACATTTGGAGGACCATGCATGCAGGTCAGAATCTCCTTTGTAGGGACACATAATGTTAACTAATGTTCTCTATTCATCAGCCTGACTGTGCGTGGGATGGGGAGGTGAACGTTCATGCTAGGACTTGAATTTCTGAGGCTGCCCTTGCCTGAGGACAGTTCTCATAGTTTTTATGAGGGCTGCGAGAGGATTCTTTGTAACAAATCTGTGCATAGATTATATGGGTCCAGGGTGTTTTTATCGTACTACAGCTTGGCAAAAAGACTCAGCTTCATTAAAATTGAAAATGGGTATTAATATAACTCCTAATCTGTCCTTTGATTGATGTTGCATGCTGATGATGTCATTTAGAAGATTATTTAAATGGGCCTAAGGTTAACAATGCCACTGTGCAAATATCTCCCGAGAACCAGGAAGACACTCAGTGCTCCAGCAGCCGAGCATGTCAGTCTCAGTTGAGCCTGCACTGCCTCTTCATGGCCATGTCTTCACATTACAGCTGGAAAAAAACAACATCATCACCGGCATGAACAAGTTGGTGACTGTAGTGTTGAAGTCTGTGACATTCCTCTTCCAGTTAAAATGGCATTAAATATAGAGACTGTCAATAAAAGATAAGTCAAAACCAGCCCAGGTAAAAGACATAAAGCATTATTTTGTATTTTTATTTAAACCAAACAAAGATGGATGGCATCAATAAAAGGGGAAGAGATCCAACAGAAGTCCAACAGAAAGAGATTAAGACTGAATAAAGTTTAACATTATACACTTAATTTCTTTGCCCAGGAATATTTCACTTCTTTCATATCACATCTCAGATTTTTGCCCATTTTGTTTTCATCTGTCTCCGTTTCTTGTGAGGTCAAAGTAGGGGTTTGCATGGAATTAAGAAAAAGATCAATAGCTGAAATAAAAACCAAAAAATGCAATGCACTTCTGATGAGCCATTTATTCTGGGGGAAGAAATAAATGGATTAATTTGATGCTGCTAATTTTATTAAAATGCAGAGTTGCACATGCAGAGGGCAACATAAGTGAGTTAACTGGATTGTTTTTTAATTGTCAAAAGTAAGTAAATCTATCAGTTAAACTTGCTTAGAACCCAGAGGGTAAAACAGAATGAGAGCACCTTGAATAAAACCAGCTTACATCGACTTTAATATAGAAAACTATCAAAGCAGAAAGGCAGTTCTGGCATTGCTCTCAGTTTGTTCACTGGCTGCTGATCTTGACCTGAGGTAACACAATATTACTTGGATCGGCTTGGCTCTTTCACAAAGGATCAAAGACTTTACATCTTAGTGGTGATTAAGTGTGGGCATATCTGTGAAGAGTTCTAAGAAGAGCATGTTACTGAATACGAATACGAAACACTGATGTCGACGTGCTGCTTAGAATAAAAGAATCCAAAACCCCAGAGAGGCTCAAATACGCTGCTGTAATTCAAACCTGTCCCCAGCTTTAACAAGGGGCCACATTGTTGTCAATACCCAAAGAAAAAAAAAAGGCCAAAGAAAAGCTTACCCATGATCCTCTTGTGTAAGCTCTGCTGGAATTTGTACTTATTTATTCAGTTGTACCTTTGGCTTTTGTGGTGCACCATCTAACCACATGCAAGCCCAGAGACGCTTCGTGTAAATCAGGTAAGTTACAGCTCAATGTTACAGCTTAATTTAACACTGAATATGCATCTGTTCAGGGAAAACCTGGATATAAAAAGGGAATTCATTTAAATGTATTTTATGGTGTTTTATGGCTAGTTTTATTGCCCAGAGTGATATTTTTTCTTTTTTTTTTCCTTTCAGGTTCGAAATGCCGCCCCATAGAAATGCTATGTTTCTCCTCTTATTATCTGTCACGGTCTTGTCATGGGGAATTTGTCATGGAGGCAAGATTTTGATTGTTCCATTAGAGGGAAGCCACTGGGTGAACATGGACATCATGATCAAAGCTCTCCACTCAAGAGGACACTCTGTCGATGTGGTGCGAACCGATAAAAGCTGGTACATCCAGGATGACTCTCCGCACTACAAGGCGATCACAGTGCCCGTCACCAAAGCCTTTAATCACGACTTTGTTAACCCCATTGTGAAAAAGATCATTGATATAGAAAGAGGTGAGAGCTCATTTTTGACCTTTGCAAGTCTGCAGGCAGAGATGTTTACTACAATGTTTAACATACATGGAATAATGTGCAGAATGGCCACAAACATGTTCAAAGATAAAAACTTAATGAAGAGTTTAAAGGAGCGCAATTATGACATGGTCCTTACTGACCCAGCATGGGGTGCAGGTATAATGTTGGCTCATGCTTTGAAAGTACCTTTGGTCTATAATGTGCGTTGGATAACGAGTGGAGAGGGACATTTGGCGATTGCACCTTCTCCTTTGTCGTATATCCCAATGACCGGCTCAGGACTGTCAGACAAGATGACTTTCATAGAGAGAGTCAAAAATATCATGTTCCATTTAATTTGGGAAACTCAGGATGCATTCTTAATCCGGCCTCAGTATCAAGCTGTGTGCGATAAGTTCTTCGGCCCGGAAGTCAGATTTACCGATTTATTACAGGGAGCAGACCTGTGGCTCATGAGAGTGGACTTTGTGTTCGAGTTCCCTCGTCCCACCATGCCCAACGTTGTCTATATAGGAGGCTTCCAGTGTAAACCGCCTGCACCACTTCCTCAGCACCTGGAGGACTTTGTGCAGAGTTCTGGAGAGCACGGAGTCATCCTCATGTCTCTGGGCACTTTTGTGAGCGCACTTCCTGCTGACATAACAAATGAGATCGC
>JBAJHX010000001.1:17587245-17629038 GCA_037176925.1 Amniataba percoides
TGGATGCCACAGAATGACCTTTTAGGACATCCCAAGATAAAACTTTTTGTGGCTCATGGAGGAACAAATGGAGTTCAAGAAGCTATTTATCACGGAGTCCCGGCCGTGGGACTGCCTGTGTTTTTTGACCAATATGACAACCTGCTGCGACTGAAAGAGCGAGGAGCGGCCAAGCTACTTACACTAGCCACACTGGACAAGGATGACAACTTCCTGAAGGCCATACAGGAAGTCCTGAATGAGCCCTCTTACAGGATGAACATGCAGAGACTCTCCAGGCTGCACAGAGATCAGCCAATACAGCCGCTGGACAACGCCCTCTTCTGGATAGAGTTTGTCATGAGACACAAAGGTGCCGCTCACCTGAGAACAGAGTCCTACAGAATGCCCTGGTACTCGTACCACTCTGTAGATGTAGTTTTGTCTCTTCTGGCCACTGTTGCCGTGATTACTTTTCTCCCTCTTGTGTTCTTCAGATTTGTATGCCTTGAGAAATGCATGAAAAGAAAAAACAATAAAAAATGATAAGGCACAGTTCTTTCCATAAAAATATGTCATGTCATGGTGGGTGTTGTTTTGGATTATTTGTCGTCTTTGATAGCATCAGTTTTCCTAAAACAAAAGTACAACCATGAAGCAGATATCCCATGTCAACGGGTTATTGTACCCATTGTGGTGCAGCAGGGTAATTATGGTTGTTTATTATCTGAGCCTGCGCTGGATAACAGGAATTTCTTCTTTTATTTTTTCAGGACAATAGTTGGTTGTTTTAGTCTTTTTCACAGCACAACAATATACTATATATATTGTTATATATGTACATATACACACACACACATGCACACACAAACACCTATACACACACACACACACACACACACGTATATATTTTACGTATTAGCATTTTGAAACTGATTGGCAGGTGATACAGGGAGAATTTCTTTTCCAAGGAAATTCCCTGGTATAGGTGTGTAAAAACAAACAAACAAAAGAGCTCCATTATGTGCAGAAGGTTTTTACAGCAGTGTGCACATCTGCTCCCTGTTTTTGATGACAAATTAGTATTTCAGTTCTTTCCATCAGCTCTTCCATTGTATTTCCCACTGGAGCTGCAGCAGTAATGAGAGATGGAAGGAAGGCAGCAGCGACTAACATATTGGATGCTCCCCTCGATGGGTGGCTCATCAGCTGAAGAACATGCTAAGTCATTACAATCACTGATACTGATGGAGTGTCTGTCTTATTAGATGAGGTCACTGAACTCTTTGGGTGAACTTTCATGAGGGCACGCTCAAGTAACAGAGGATGCAGCCAGCTATTGGACATTACTGATTAAATAATGTCTAATCATTACAAGAACAGAAAGCAAAGGCAGAGGGTCAGTGACTGAGGTGCAATTCATTATGTGGAGCATAGGTAAGGCCTTTTCATGCTGTGCTTAGTTACACCTGCACTTCATACATAATACCTAAAAAGTAGTTTTCTTAAAACAAGAGCATGAAAAACAGAAATAAATCTGATTACACCTCACTCTTTGAACAGTTTGCTATCAAGAGTTTTTACTAAAAGCACTGACATAAGCAGTACCATTGTTATATTTGTTTATCCAAGATAAAACATCTACAAACTAGTTTGGCTTTAATTCTGTAGCCCCAGCCATCACTCCCAGAGATCCAGATACACACCATGATAATGCACCAGTCACAGAGGCCATTTTGAAGAAAACTCTTATAGTTAAACAGAAAGCAGGACTTTTATTTCTATTATTTTTATAGTACTGGTACTGTCACTTGTGTAAAGAATCTGACTACTTCTTATACCCCTGACACACACTCAAAAATAATATTGTCGTTAAAATCTCCTAAGTGTGTACGTTTCAATTCCATTAACTTATGCTTTACATAATTGGGATGATGGAACAAAGAATAAATGTGTCTGACTCAATGTGAGATGGGGAAAGACTTGTTTTCCACATTGTTTAATACAAAGTAAAATCAATCAATACAATTTCCAGCAGCGTTTATTTTGAACAACTAACTGTTTGATGATTTGATAAAACACAGACAAAAATTCTCCAACTCATTTCATGAAATAAACAAAAAGACATTTTAAACACACAGCAGCAAAGAAAGGATCCTTCATTCATTTATATTAACATCCCTCTCATCACTGATCAAAACAGCATCCGTCACAGGTGTTCCAGTTATCCACTCAAGTGAAGTTGGATTAAAACGGGGGCTGGAGCTTTGTTTTATTCATTTTGCAGGATGTTGCATACAATGCTTGATTTTGTGTCACGCGTGTATCATCTGTGGTTGAGATGTTCACAGTTAAACAGACAGAATAAGCCCATGTGAGTCAGAAAGCTTGCTATAACAGTTTATACACATCCGCCCGGTCTGCTGCTACAAATAAACACGTGGTTTTCCTGTTAGATGAACTGAACTCACTAACAGTGAGTCGCGTTGCATCATACTATACAAGCAGTTAAGCTGATAATATAACATGTTCTGTTATTTCTTTTATTGCTCTTTCATGTCATTTTTAATGAAACGTGTGAGTGTACTTATCACATTGCCTACTGTGCTCTGTATACATAATTTAGCAATATAATGATCAATACAAATTTTACGGTACCTTTAGCACCCTGAATTTGTCAGTTGTTATTGGCATACATCAGATCAATGTCATCGTACTCATCACTCTTATCTGTGTGTTAGAAATCAAAGTCATCTGTGTGACCTTTATTAGGTATCAAAAAAAAAACCCTGCTTCTGTTAAAGCAGAAAGTGGGCAGAGACTTACCTGCAATGCTGTACACTCCCTCAGTGTCATCAGAGTAAGTGGACTCCTCCACAATCTCGATATTCTCATACCTGAGAAAATGTTGCAAATAAATAGTAACAATAATAATAATAAGTTAATAAAGCATATCTTAATTACCACATGTGAATATGTGGCAATAATTTATATTCAGATTTATTAGTATTCTTACCCAGCTTCATATAGAGGATCCACGTTAAAAGATCCTTCTGTTCAAATTGTAACAGTCAAGATTGTAAAATGTATTGCATATAGCATGCTATTTAACATTTAACACAATTCTAACAAACACAGCAGAATTAATAAAATATGCATTTTAAGTTTTCATCCATGCTAGAAGGTAGTGGGTGGGCTTTAGAAAAGAAAATGTGAAAAACAGGGAACTATCCCGCATGTTACCAGAATGTAAGGTGATTTCATTAAAAACTCTCCAGAGTACGCCTCTGCTGTAATTCCATTTTCAACCTACCAGCTTGAGTTTCCAGATCGGCTCCCTCTGTCTGCTCCTGCTGTTCCCTCAACATGTCTGTATTTGCCTGCTCTCTCGCCGCACTGTGATAAAACACAATTCAAGTTACATGCAAGCCCTTTAATCAGCGCAGCATTGTTTGGCACAAACATCAGCAGAAGATTCAGTTAAGTATCCCGTTTATTTTAGTTCAGTTTTAACATCCTGCATCAAGATAATGCAATAAAACGAAAAACTCGAAACTTGATAGAATCAAAATGCTGAAAAATTCCGAATAATCAAAAAATAAATAAAAATGCTGGCTGTTGAAAAATGATAAAAATTAAAACCCATATATGCAAACTGATATTTAATTTTTTTTTTACATTTCTCTGAAGTTTCAATAAACACTCTGTTCTATACTACACTACTACACTATATTCAATCTAAAAAAAACTGTCAATTATTTCATGGTTCAGACTTTACAGGGTTAAAGTCATCATACAGTGATCGATAGAATTGGATTGAGACTCACCGTGGGCTGCACAAAGTTGAGCTTCCTGAAATGGAGAAGATATGATTTTAAAGTTAAATGAAAAATACTTACTGTATGTTGAAGTACATAATGGCTGGAATGAGAGTGTAATACAGGATAAAATATGTAAGTAATAGGAGGTCTTTTTTTTCTTTTTTCTTTAATGATAATGTTAGTAATGGCAGATGAATACTAACTGCAAAATTTAAACTCTTGATACACATCTTACCTGTTTTGTTGATCCACCACAGCAGACACAGACAGAGTAATAACATCCCAGTTATCACTCCACTGGAGATAATCCCTCCAAGAAACCAGCTGTCTGAAAAGAAAAAAAAGAGACATAAGCCCTAACATGATGAACATGAAGTAATAATTAATTGATTAATAATTAATAATTAAATGATAGAAAAATCAGAATAATTAACTGTATTTTTTTTTACCAAATGCCCCTATTGCACTTTAAAGTCACAAGCCGCCCTCACCTTTCACCTCAAGTAATACTGCATTTTTTCCATAGAGTGCTTTCTCGTGGTCCTGGATGCATTTAGACGGCAGCACCACGCAGCTGTAATGGCCTGAATCCCTTTTGGCGGCACCCTCGATGGTGAAATTCGCCTCCATCCGCTTGACACTGAATGCTTGCACTTGGAGGATGGTCTCGTTCCTCCGCAGGTAAGCGTGGATGAACTGACATTCGTCGAGCGTTTGCAGGGTGCCAGACATGGTGCATTTGAATTCGACATTCTCTCCCTCAGTGACGGTCGACGGCCCGGCTGCTGAAATATCTGCAGGGAGATAATTGGCTGTGCAGCAGAAGGAGAAAATGAGTGGAGGGAAATTATATGGACGTAATGCTTTCGTAGGACAGGACTTACCTATAACAATAATTTGAATGACATTACGCCCTTTAGTGTTTACTTTGCTCAACGAATCGTTCCTTGTGGTGTACACACAGCTGTAATTTCCACTGTCATTAAGACCAATTCTCATGGCGAAGGTGGTGTCATGCTGCTCTTGCTTCTGGATCTTTTTATTCATTACAGAGTTACCCTTACATACATAAACATGACCGATGGTGGTCTTCTTTATCCCAAACGTGCTGCAGGTTACGTAGAGGACATCGTTCTCGCGTATAGTTTTCTGTTGGGCCAGGATCGTAGCAGGAAAAACATCTGTAACAATGATTTGTTGAGACAGACACACGGATAAATGAAGCGATGCAGAACAATCGAGTTGAGAATGCTGCACACAGATGTCCTCTTGTGATCGAAGAGCTCACCATGAGTTTCGCTTGTGACCCAATTTGCGAGAGCGCCTTGAAAAACAAAGAAAGTACAGTTGATCTTTTCTCAATCTACTTGCACGCAAAGTTCTCAATTACAAATAAACACAGTCAGACAATCAAACGTATCAGCTGTCAATGTACTTACACAGAAGAATGACGATTGAGTTCATGATTATGAGCAACGTGACACCCGTAGACAGTCCGCACAGCACCTTGTGAAACCGTGCGCAGCTATCAGGTTCTCATTTACACCTACAGACAGCTTTAAGAATAAAAGCGCAGAAGCAGCAATAAACCACTTCCTGTGCTTTCTCTCGGGTCTTGTTACCTCTGAAAAATTTTGTTCCAAAATTAAACATCACTTTGAAGGTGTCTGTGCGTGCTTTTACCACACCATAGTTGGCATGTACTTCGTTTTTGAATTTTGTTCCTTTCCCACCTTTGTTCGCAGTCAGTTTTTTTTTGTTGGTGTGTTGTGATGTTTCAAAAGGACAGATCAGAAAATATCTACTGACACCTTTAGGAGCTCAATCATTTCATATCTGTCTGGCAGATCTGCGGCCCTCCTGCAGATCAGCCCCACGTGACATTAATTAAATTCATTTTCCAGGGGTTTCTTATCAGATGTGACAGAGAGCTAATACGGCATCTACCCGTGCCTCCCCGCCAGCATTCAATTAATATGGGCTGGATTTTCTTGTAATCACAAAGCTCGCCATCTGCTCTGATTTTTAGTTGTACATTCAGAATTACTTAATGACACACAAACAGTCAGATCCCATACAGGACACGCTTAGACTCTTCCAGAAACTTTGACTGGCTGACATGTTGCGTACCGACAAATGAAATCCAAAACTAAATCTTAAACTGTGTCATCACCCCTTACATGAGGTTTGACACGTACATGCAGTATGTGTCAAACCTCATGTAAGCGCAGCCCTGCAATGAAAGTGAGGAGATTCTGTGGTGTTGCTGGCTTGCACTAGACACTTTGATTTATGGGTAATTTCCATCAGTACATTTCATCTTGGGTGGCGCAAAATAAAAGGCAAATGCTGTACCTTATATTTTTAGTTTTGTGTGAGAATGTGACCACTGACAGCATCAGACCTGTGGTGTTAGCGCTGAGTCATTAAGAGGCAGTGCAGGACTCGTGTAGTAAGAGCAGAAAATTGTATCTGGGCCGGGGAGAACGGGTAGATGAAGAAAAGAGGGGAATCCAATATGGTCCTTCATCACTTGCTCCCTATATTGATTGTGATCCAATAAGCTGAGTTAGCTCCAAGGGGGCACAGGGATTGAAGAACAGAGTAATAAACAGAGCCCCGGTGGTCGGCTTGAAATTACATCTACATCCCACAGCTTTCGTTTCCATGTATCACAAATTCTGGTGGTCCAGAGAATCCGCCTTATAGACTTTTATAATTATTTTTAAAGATTTATTTACAGAAATATGCAAGTAAAACATGTATTTACAGCTGTTTTTTCTTTGCACAATATATACTTTCAGGGTGTTATTAGTATCCATTTTGCATGGTCAAAACAACTCCAGATAACATTTTATCAAGTCATCCTGTCCACAAGGTCATGCTATGTAGATCAAACAACAGCCCTCTTTATGCATTTAAGGCATAAAGTACCAGTTTGTAACATACTATTGTGACTATGATAAAACAAAACTATGATAAACTGGGTGACGTGTACCTTTAATTGTCAGTGTTGCTACTATTTGTAGTAACACAGAATAACCACATGATGTCTCTCTTTGAACACAGTAAACATTCTTGCTTAGTTCTCAGAAATACGGACATCCATGTAAAATGCTGAAAAGAAACAGTATGTGTATGTTCATCTCCATCAGCACATATGTATTTTTGACATGGCACTCAACATGGACAATAAGTATTAAAAAGGAAATATTTGATATAATATGATGAAGGAACATAACAGTGAGCAAATAATGACATTTATATTATGGCAGCATTATGGTTGAATTTGTGAATGTATGTACATACTATTAGAGCTGCTGGGGTTCAAGCCCAGTAAACTGAATCACTGTAACTGGAAATCTACTATTTACTTATCAAGTCAGAGCTTTGGTCCTGCAGTTGTGTTGCCTTGGCATTATAGAGCCACGTACTGCAGAACTACTTTGTACACAATAAAATGACTTATCGCCATCATCTTTGCCATCATTTGTTTACCACGTTCTCACCATCGGAAAGCCCTTAAATCGCTTGATCAAACAAAAATCACCTGTGAGAAAGCAGTCACTGAACCATTTGTGTCAACATTTGGCAGAAACATCCTTTCTTCTTGACTTTGGATCCACTCTGGATTTTCTCTGTGAGAGTCTTGGATGTAATGAATGTTGTGCAGTTCGACAGTCTGGAGTATTAGTTTAGTCAAACTGATTCAAATGTCCTCCCCGAGTAATAGAGGCTGGAGGAAGAGACCAGCTGTTCCCAGGATGCACACAAGGACAAAAACCCACAGGAAGATCCTATCGATAACCATGGCAACGTACTTCCAGTCATCCTGAACCTGCGAGAGGATTACAGCAAGAACATTTTCAATGATATGGTGAAATTTTCATGGTTTCCTTGAAACCAAATTTCCTGTAAAGGTTTAAAAGCTGCAGTTTAAAGTGCTTTTATGACTGTGAGCACTCACCTCCTTCGCTTCGTTCTGCAGTCTCATGTTCTCTGCTATGTATTTGACACTCTCAATAGCCTCCCTGACCTCAGGAGAGAGCGGCAACAGGGACATCATTCCTCCATCGAGAGACTCAGAGCTGGAGCAGCGACTCCCCGCTCCGACCCCAACAGCGCTCCCTCCAGTCAGTGCCCCCAGGCTGCCCAGTCCCCCGCTCCCTCCACCAGAGTCTGCCGGCAGTTTGCTGGTCCTCTGACGCCAGCAGCAGTTGCAACGGCCCTCGCGGCACAAGATCGCAGAGCCAGT
Organism: Amniataba percoides; assembly: GCA_037176925.1. Taxonomy (NCBI): domain Eukaryota; kingdom Metazoa; phylum Chordata; class Actinopteri; order Centrarchiformes; family Terapontidae; genus Amniataba; species Amniataba percoides. The sequence continues at coordinate 17,595,301 of JBAJHX010000001.1, forward strand.
GCCTTTGGCCAGGTCTCCGCTTAAGTTATTGAGATTGGAGAGCTCTGTGTTGTTGAAAAGCCGCTGTCGGTTTGTCAGGCTGGACACCACACTGGAAGCCAAGGCCTGAGGTTTGTGCTTCTTCTGCAAAGTACCTGACGCGTGAAGGGCGCAGGGCCTTGAGGGCATGGCCTGAACGTCGCCCGCCACCGTCACCTGCTCGGGGTCCCTCTCTGGCCTAGTCATGAACATCACCCTGGGCAGCAGCCCCAGGAACACAGTCCGCACCCAGCAGGGCATGGTGTGGGTCTTCGGTGTGCGGTAGTGGACGTTCAGCACAAAAACGGTGATGACAATAGAGAGGGTGACAAAGATCATGGTGAAGAGGAGGTACTCACCGATCAGGGGTATGACTAGTGAGGTGGAGGGGATGGTCTCTGTTATGACGAGGAGGAAGACGGTTAGCGACAGCAGGACGGAGATACACAGAGTGACTTTCTCGCCACAATCAGACGGCAGGTAGAAGACGAGCACGGTGAGGAAGGAGATGAGGAGGCAGGGGATGATCATGTTGATGGTGTAGAACAGTGGCAGGCGACGGATGTACAAAGAGTAAGTGATGTCCGTGTAGATTTCCTCGCAGCAGTTGTACTTAATGTCGTGTTTGTAACCGGGGGCGTCGATGATCGTCCACTCGCCGGTCTCCCAGAAGTCCTTGAGGTTGATGGTGGAACCAATCAGCACCAGATCGATCTTGGCCTTGTCATAGGTCCAAGAGCCGAACTTCATGGTGCAGTTTTGGTAGTCAAAGGGAAAGTAAGTGACGTCAATCTTGCAGGAGCTCTTGAATATGGCTGGAGGGATCCAGGTAATATCACCATTGTAACGAAGCAGAGCCTTTGTTTTGTCATCAACCTGGAAATCTCCAACTGCACTGTACAGGGAGAAACAGTAAAAAATAGGAAGGTTAAATTGAAGCATGTAATGAATTAACTAATATATCATGGAGATGTCTATCAAAAGTGAGGCTTTGTGGTTTCAGTAAAGTGCACTCTTCCTTATAAACTCCTTTAAAAATATGCAAAACCCAAAAAATTACCCATACAAAATGAGCAATAGAAACTGAGTGTGTCATTGTTCGGCAATCCTTTGACTTAAATGCACCCAACAGTCAATGGAAATGTTGAGCCAAGTTTTAAATTTCTTGTTATGCTCACTTGTTGTAGAGCACAATGTCTGGCTTCCATATCCTGCTGGACGGCACTCGGATAAACTCAACGCCTCCAAACTCTTTTGGATTCCATCTGAGTTTGTAGTCATTCCAGATCTGAAAAACAAAACAGAAGGATTCATTTACATTACAAACAAGTTTGGGAAATTACAGTGTCAGAAAAAAAACTGTAACAATGATTGCAAATGATTTAAAGTTCAATTTGAAGAAAATGAAATGAAGAACTGAGTGGTAAGTCCTTGACCACTTTATACACAATGAAATTAGTTTTGATGTAACTTGGATTTAATTCAGTGCACATATCAAGCTAGATTACCTTTTCCTCTAACTAAAATATTAAATTCCACTTAATTTTGCTCCTGAAATACTTGCACCTTGTAATTCGATAGTATTTCCCTGTTCTGTTGTATATATTTGTTGCTGTACATTTTGTTTCATTGAATTATTTTCTTTTTTGGTCTATTTTATTTTATTTCTATGGTTATTATTTAGTTCTATATCTATTTTGCACATATTGTCTGTCTTTATTAGAAGAAGAATTCCATTGCCATCGCCAACTCCATGTAATTGTTGCACATATGATAATAAATCTTGAGTGAATCTAAATCTACATCCATGATACTATCATCAGCATAGTATCATGAAACGTATTATCATGTTTGTCCCGCAAAAACAAAAAAAGAAAGAAAAAAAGTGCAGCTGAATTTGAAGAGAATGTAATTGGTGTTGCAAACATGTAGCCATAAACTAAAGCATTGGATAAATTAATTGTGAGGGGAAAATGAATGTCTGAAACCGATTTCAGGCCCATCCATTAAATAGTTGTTGAGACATTTCACAAATATTCACCATGGCTTTATGGAAAAGTCATTATGATGCATCCTCTGGGGACCATGAATATCTTTGCAAAACTTTATGGTAATTATCAGCGGTGGACTGAGAGACTGACACTGTCAGTCTGAGCTAAATGTCTCATCTAAACAAACCCAACAGTAAGTGCAGGATGCCACCTCTGCCAGGATTATTTTGGCAAGTGCATTCTTTCAACCCAAGTGGTGAACAGATATAAAAGCGAGTGGGGACCAGTTGTTTCACTCCTGGGTTACTGTGACTGATTTTAAATGGACTCTATTGTAAAATGTCTCTCATAAAAACAACGAGTTGTCATCATCTCCAACTGTGGACATAAACAGAGCTTTTACAGTATGAGAAAGGATGTAATGGACCCCAGTTTACTGTGTATTTTACAGGTGTTTTGGCCACCGTTGACCCTCTCTTGAGGACAGCCAGTGATCCTCGTGAGGCTCATAAAGCAACAATAGTAAAACAACCCCAGAGGGCTGTGAAAATTTAACTTAATTAGGAAACAGTAAGTATCTAAAATGAATCGAAGTGATTTGGATGGCCTGCATGGGAAATGTTCCTCGCCCCGTTGTTTATACATTGCTTGACTAAAACAACAGACGACATTAAAATAAGTGAAACAGAACTTCAACAGAGCAATTACAGCACAGACCTTTAGCAAGAGCACGGCTCCAGCACAGATGCATATTTGCTCGGCACTTGTAATACGGGACCTGGAAACCTGCCCTGCCTCATTTGATTCAAAACTGGTTCACTGCACCGTTCATCATGGCAGCAGAGACACCATGTGATACTAAGTAAATGACAGAGTTGTAAAGCGTGTATAAATCTTAAAAATGATTATATCATTTCGGTTGTGGACGTGTTGTCTGTGATAATGAAATACATTTGAGGTTAAATTGGGTTTAATCTTTCAGGTTCAGTAAGCTGGAGATACTTAGTTTTCTGTCACGGTGTCATAAGGAGTATTATGGACTTTGGCAAGTATGATAAATTACAGACCAGTGTCAAATTATTTCAAAATCATCATAAAATTGACCATGAAAGCTCAGTGCATTTGGTTTATAGGATTTTTGTTTTCCAAAAAACAGGAGTAGAAGAATCAATGTGTTTAAAAAGCTCCCCTCCATGAATAATTCAGCTTGTCAGTCCGCCCCAGAAGAATCATATATGACAGAGGGTTGGATCCATACTTGATGTCCTTGCTCAAGGTCCATTTGCACAGTCATGCACCATAAACTTACATGCCTCAGCCACAGATTCGTCTCCATAATCTGATTGATTTCATCCTGAGAACAGAGGAGCAGAATTGATAATGAAGACATGTATGCAAAGAGAAAACAATGAATGTTCACAATTCAAAGTTAAAACAGGAAGAAGACCACTGTCACAGGCACTCTTCCAGGCGCAGCACTGAGGTTTGTTTGTATGCTGTCTGCAGGGTCAGACCTCTGCGTTTCCCAGGCGAGAGGATTAAGAGAGGCACACCTGAGTCCTCCACGCTTGGAGCGTAACACGCGCCATAGCTAGAGCCAGGCAATCGCAGCACAGTCCTAACTTTTATTTTAACAACTCAGTGTTAAAGGTGAGGTGGAGGGTTTGTCTGGGTCAGGTTTTGTGTGGGATGTAGACCGTGAGCGAACCAATCTCATGGCCCGGTGGATAGCATTAACCATTCATGTTACCATATAGTATTCAAGAGAAGTGGTAATTAGCTGGTGAGGACAGGTGGACAGAAGGCTACAGAACAATCTTTATCAGATTATGTTTGGGAGAATTGGATTATTTTAAAACATTTAAATAGCTAAAGCACATATCCTGAGTCTTAACACCAAATCAATGCAGAGATGTCTGAAGAAAATACATTATGCTCTGGTTTTTCACCAAGATGTACACCTTCAGTGCTGGATTTATTTTCTCTGGCTGCATGAGTTTGGCTGAAAATATATGTGAGAAATTAGTCGCACTAGTTCACCAGGTAGTACTTGGGAGTCTTGGGAGCGAACAATGCAAACATGGCTGACCACATGTTCTGATATGGTAATCATTAAATGGACCGACATGAAAGTGGCATCACTTTTCTTTAAGGTCTTTCTCTGGTATCACTTTACCATGGCAACACCTGCTGTGGAAGCCTCAAGCCCAGAGCCTGTCATACAGTCCCTAATTCTGCGATGATGACCAAGCCAGCGCCACCGATGGGCTATTGATGGGCTAAATGAGCTATAGCTCTGCTGTAATTGGCGTAGGCTGACCGATACCAATAGCATCTGCGTTGGGAGCACCAGGTGTGGGGAGGGAACAATGGTCATCCATCAGCACGGCGAGCGCCGCAGCCTGCTACATCACCCGAGTTAAGGAGAATCTAACAAAGTACCCCCTATCTCCGTGTCATCTCTAGATACAGACAGGTATTCAATACTTATCTAGCTCTCCAGAGAAAAAGAAGAAAAAAAGAGATAAGATTGCCTGCACACAGGCAGAGGAAAACAGATTGAGATGGATTACGAAGAGCCCAATCCCACATTATCCATTCAAACTGTCTCAGACAAACATTGCATACAGGCTACACCTGACATACTTTTATTTCACCGGCTGCTACTGAACGACAATATTTGCTATACGATATACATTTGAAAAAAGTATTGGTTCATTAGTTGAACCTTTTGGGAAACCCCTTTTAGCACAAAGGCTGATGACAGGGAAACAGTGAGCCGGATCTATCAGCTTGCTCAGAAGCCGACAAATGAATTATTTCTCATTTATACAATTAATACAGAGTCTAAACAATTTGCATGAGTTATATAGAGTTATATATGGGTAATTGTTTTTTTTCTAACCTTTTAAAAAGCCATAATACTGCAGCTTCCACCTGCTTTCAATCTTCATCTTAACCTAATCTAAAGAGTCTCCTTGCTGTAGCTTCATGTTAAATATATATACATTTAGTGGTATCAATTGTCCCACCTAACTCCCAGGAACAAAGAAAACATGTGGGTGTCCGAATATAAATAAATAAATAAATAAATAAATAAACAAACAAACAAACAAACCTTTTAATGTAAATCAATTTGATGCAGGCATAAGAGTATTTTTGAAGGCAGGCTCCTTGTCTGTAACATAAACAGACGATTTTAGTCAAATGAGCCTCTCCTCTTGTCATTCGAGACGAGCAGACGGACTGATGTACAATATAGGCTGTTCATTTTTTGAATGAAGCCATCCTCCCTGTCCTACGTGAGCCTCTTTGCTTAATTGTTGACATCCGTTCGAGACCTGTCTGAGTCGAGAGAGAGAGAGAGAGAGAGAGAGAGAGACGGCTGTCTGCCCCGCCAGTCTGCAGTCAACAAGCTCCGGCAAAACCTGCCCTGCTAAATCCAGAACCGCTCATCTGAAGTGGCAGTGATTGAGGGTGCCCGAACTGAGAGGTACTCAGACAGCTGACATTTCCCATCTTGTCTTGGCCAGACAAACCCCTCTTTTCATCTTGTTCCCTCCTCAGGATTATAAACCAGGGGCTATGTGCACTGGCAGGGAATATCTCAGGTGTCTCAGACGGCATCCTGATTCCAAAAACTTTCAAAATCTCCAAAAACTTTTCCTCCCAAGTCCAACAAATCGCCACCGAGCCTATTTGTCCTCATGATTCAGACCCTCCACACGTGTTGCCGTCTTCTCTGTGTGTATTTCTCCCAGGTCATGACTGCTCATTGAGCAGAGTGCTGTGTGTCTGACTGTGGTGAAGCAGCAGCATGTAACTCACGGGTACCTTAGACGCCACCACTCATCAAAGAAACAGTGAAGGAAAAAAAACCCTAATGTGGGGCACTTACCACTTTGACCAGCTGTGACAGGGACATCTCAAACTGTACGATGACGGGGTCGGTCACGTTTTCCACCGGCCGGATGTACTGGTTGTAGTTAGAGAATATCACATTAAAGAGCTTGTGCTCTGCCTCTGAACAGGAGCCTCCTGAACAAGAGCAGAGTGTCAGACATGGCTGTGACAGAGCGATGTGGTATACACAGTTATATATACACCCAAACGATTGTTTGTTCAGGGTCATCAGCCAGGGGAGCATGAATGTCCTGATGTTTCACCTAATTCTCTACACTGATTAGAAATAAAATAAGAGGTAAGAGTGTTACCTTCAAGTTTCTACGCTGTGTTGGTCTGATTTACTTACATGGTTTTCCTAAGTGTAGTGAATACTAATTGACACCAATATATACCTCAAATGAATAACAAAGTAATCATTTACGATTCCCATGATTTCCCAGAATGCCTAATTGGCTTAAAAATATAAAATTTCAATTGATAATTCTGCACAAGCAGTAAATCTCAAATCCATTTCAATCATTAATTGTGGCAATATTGTGAAACATGTTTATGTAAAAGCAACAAGTAAGTGATGAGATGTTAGGATAAAGTAATCTCTTATTTCTCACCTGGCAGGAGAAACAGAAGGAGGGACCATGTGGGAAAAAAGAAGCGAGAAATGGAATCCATCCTGTTTCAAATGGCAAATTCCAGATTAGTCCGAGGTCAGAGGCAGCAGCGCTCCACGGAGAAGACAGGAGGAGAAAGTGTGGAGAGTGAAAGTGCGTCTGCAGCATCAGAGAGAGAGAGGGAGGGAAGGAGAGTCAGGGGGGAGGGAGAGCCACGCTGAGACGCACAGCCACGGGTAGGGGGCACACTGCACTGCAAAAAAAAGAGAATGAGAGCAACCTATCTCAACGGGAGAAGATAAAAAAACAAAGAATCAATGGTCAGTGGTGTGATTTTCTTTCACTTACAGATCACAACAGGCGTCTGTTGGCTGCAGATTAGCCCTTTTATTGATTTAAACAGTCCCTTTAGTTTCACAAACCTGAATGTGTATGTATGCCTCATTGTGAGAGACTGCACGCTGTCATCACAGCTTGCTCTTGTCTATGTCTGTGAAATTGAAAAATGGCAAAGACATAAGTTTGACCATACACTTTTTTGGAAGACACACACACACACACACACACACACACACACACACACACACATACAGTATAATATTTTCCCTATAATATTTTCCCAGTATGGCCTTTATGTGACTGTCTGTTTAAAGAATCTCAAAGTTTATTTTCTCATTCACCTTCTAACTATGATTGGTGGGCTCTTGCATGTCTTGCACCATTTTCCACTATCGTATAGTTATTTTACTTTAGGTTACAGATTTATTGTATTTTTGTTTCCCTCTATGTTTATTGCATGGGTTTGTAGAGGGCGTGGCTTTACTGGAAAAAGGTGGTGTCACAAATTGTTGTGCACCAATCTGAAGATGCTTGGTGGTCTGCTTGGTTACCCTCTGTGAAATCTGAGTGAACTACATAGTGTGTTTGTAAAATCACACTCTGCTCACTAAATATTGAGTTTGCCATTTTGTATAGTGAGAATTATTATACTCTATATAGCTGACTCAATACAGTTTGAAAAGTTTTGTACAGCCAATGGTCACTAACAAACCCTCTATACTAACATGCATTGCATTGAAAGATAATAGCAAACAGACGAGAAGAGAAAGCAGCATACCACAACACAGATGGACAAAAAATACTCTAGATTAGTTCATTTGGCTCAATAGATGTAAAATAAATGTATTTATTACAAAACGCATGCTGATATTTATTTCCGAAAATTCTCTGTTTGAATCTGGCCCATTTTAACTCTGCATCAAAAATTACGTAAAATGAGCCATAAAATGAGCTGAGCAGTTTTCATTTTTCTTTTTGTTTCCATTTTATCGACGGATCACTAGTCTTCTACAAAGAAATCTTTTGGGTGGGAATGAATGAGTGAATCATTTCGGACACAACCTCAAATTTGATGACGCACATCACCTGAGGTTTTGAGTGCTAAACAAATTATACTTGTCAGTGTTTTAAACTTTGATTGTGTTTATTTAAATTAGATTCTCAGGGGGTTCAACTTTAATCCATTTGGCTCTCATGCATGAAGACAGTTTGGCAGCTTGTGCAGAGTGAACATTTCCTGTGGACAGTGAACATGGACCCAGGTGGTGCTCACATATTTTCCCCTAACAGTGTAGACGTCCATATTTAGTGAAAGATCAATAGCCACAATATGCCACTGGTCTCAGTGGCAGTTTGAGGACATAACGGAATCTTTCTTCATTGACTGACACTTTATTGATTTTTATTGATTTATTTATTGTTTTTTTTTTCTAAAAATATGCAAATGTTTGCCTGGAAGCGCACTTCTAATTGGGACATAGCTGTGTCTTTGAGTGTTTTTCTTCTTTTTTGTCAGTTTATATTTTTATGTTTCTTTCCTTTGGCCAGCATGGCCCTTTGGTTAAACAGTTGTGTCCTTCAGCTGGATGAAAGGGAGATCCAAGTGCCTTTCAGTCCTGCTAAAGTGCCCTAAAACAATAAATACCGGCATCAGATTTGCTGTTTGGTGTCTGACCTTGTACTCTCAACCCCTTTAAGTGGGGCAAGGGAAAAGACAACTGCCCCCATGGGGAATTAATATATGAATTATATCACATAAGATAAAAAATAAATGTTAATTTGACCTTCGGAAAGTTTTTGCACAGCGCAGAATGAAAACGTAGGCTGTTTGCACACCTATATGCATTGAAGATTTCAGCTGAGGCTCGGGTCATTTAGCGAGACTCTCACAAGTGAAAGTGAAGGTTATTCTGTCGATTCAAATAGTCTTGGAGTTGAAGATGTCATTTCTATTGAACCTTCACATTTTCAAGGACCCAGTTTGGCAAAAACGCATAAATGCACCCTTATGTGACAAGGCAAGTCTCAGAACAGCATTTCCAGACAAATCTTATTGGAAACTAATGACACAAGAGCTGCTGGCATAAAGTCTGTGATTTATAGGACCTTTCACCAAGTGTTGAATGACAACAGATGAAACAGATGATGGATTGTCTGTAGGTATGCTGTGGCTCTGTGCTGTCTCTCCACACTAATGACTGGAAGCTAACAGGTGAATAAAAAAAGCAATGAATGATCCATGATCACTGTAAACAGAGACTAAGAAAGCCTGTCCATTAACATGGATGCTGATTAGTATCCCTTGATTTAAATGAAGGTCTCTCTAAAGAACTAACAGTCTGCAGAATCTCTAATGAGCCCAGTCAGCACTGTTTATTGAGCAGTAAATGGTGTTTGTGTGTGTGTGAGCGAAGCTTTTGCGAAGCACCATCCATGTGTGTCTGTAAGAATAAGCATCTGACAGAGAATAACTCTGGTGTTAAGGCACAAATAGGTTTTGATTCGATTACATCCTCTGAAACAACCTGTGTTTTACCTGTGTTTGTTGCTGAAAGGTGGGTGCAAGTGCTATGGCCTTCTCAAGACGTAATCAAGATGAGCTCCATCTCCGACAGTTTTGTTGGATCAACATATTTTTTTGCCTGGTCATACATTCTCACATTTCAAGTGAACAGCTGTCTTATCTATGTGATGAAATGTTCCAACTGGCACATCTTCAGCGAGCGTATTGGCTCTGAGGACAAACTTTATCACCAGCAACACAGATTAACTAAGCACTTTGGCAAGACCCTGACCGTTTTAGGACTTTATTGGGGTTTTCATGCATTTAATCAAACCAGAAGAGGACACACATTTATCTTTAGTATTCATTCTTTAATCACACATCACATTTCAATGGCAGGGGAATATAACTGAAACACAAATAACAAGTCAAACAACATATGGCAGCAAACTGATCTGTCATATCTCAGATTGGGTCTTTTTTTTTTTTTTTTTTGTAACAGTCTGGCATACATCAGTGCAGTGAAAGCTACATTCAGGCCAGTTCTGCAGCTGTCCTTTGTAGACATGAAGGGAAATGACCTCGCTGCAATAATGGGTCCCTTGTGGATGTACCATTTCCTCAAAAAGGGTTGTAATGCTGTAGACCACACAGTTTTGATTGTGAGGAGACATTTTATCCATGCCCTATCCAACACAAAGGTCGCATTTGTTCCACTGATGTACACAATGAGTGGCTGCAAGTGCTTTTTTGTTTAACCATGTCAGGTTCCTTATTGGTGAGGTTTGGCACAGCCAACATTGCAGTTTCTGATTTTTTTACCCCACCAATGTAGGCTTCAAGCAAACATCAAAAAGACTTTTCAGCTACTACTGGCCTGCACCTGCTCATCCGAACAGCTTGATTGAAGATAAGAAAAAAAAAACTAAACATGCCCTGTTTTCTTTGTTGCCCATCATATTCGAGGTGTTTCTGAGCTGGGCTGCTGGTTGGGAGTAATCTGATTCTGAAAGAGAGGCTGAAGAAATAAACCCAGGGTGCCCACCACACAAACTATCACAAAGATCCACAGGAACATGCGATCCACCACCATAGCGACGTACTTCCAGTCTTCTATCACCTGCAAAGAAATCATAAATCAAATTTAAATCGGTTAGTATGCATGATTTTGTCAAATTCTACAGAAAAAAACATAGATATGTATACTGCAAAACAGTGAAATGACCAAAGAATCCTGCATGCCATGCCTCTGTGCAGCCACTTAGGGGCAGAGAGAGCAACTAAGTGAGCAAATGAATGAATAAGTGTGAGAAATATTCACTCTCTGCGGTTCTTTGCAGCCAAACAAACTGTAAGACCCTGGTGGCATGTCATACATACACCACATAAATATGTCTTGTAGTCTACTGTGTTTGCAAGCACTTGAATTGAACATACAGTGTTCTACCTTCTACGTTTTCATATGTGTTATGACCATCCATACCAGTAACACTGTTGACTGAGTAATATTTGGGATCACAGTTAAATTAGTTCCCTCTAAGGACTGTTTCCATATTTCAGAGATGTAGATTGAAAAAGCTATTGACCCTTTCACCTCATTTTCAAAGCTGTCCTTGGTAGATTTTGAAATGAGTCATTTCTCATTCTTGGTTACCTCCTTATTTTATTGATTTATCACAGAAAGCAATCGATTACCTACAGTCCGTCTTCAATTTGCTCACTCACAGTTACTACTTGCATTTTGCACCCAAGACTTTTTGCAACTTAAATAGCAACAACAAGTACCTTCTGATAAAACCACATTCAATGTTAAATTTGTTTGCATACAGATATACAGCATGTTAATTAATGTGCTTCAGAGGATGGTGAAGGCAGCCTTGGAAAAAGTTACATTAGCATTTTCTTTCCACTTGTAGTGTCCACCAGTGGATCATGGCATACTCAAAACATCATAACACATTGTGGATGTTTAAAAATGATCAACATTAATGCAGCAGAGACTGAAATTGAGTATTTTTTGTCTTTTTTGTTACATGGAGTTTTCTTCTTACTTTTAAACCTGGCATCTATGTTACCCACAATGCAATCTGAGCACAGTTTGGTTGAAGATTCAGGTTAAACTAGTAGCAAGCAGCGATGAGGAAAGATGTGATTACATCACAACTTTCTAACTCCACCCCCATCGATTACTCCCATCTGAAGTTACAAAAGACTACACAATATGCATACTCCACAAGATGGGTTCCCCTTAAGAGGCAAGTATAAGATTTGCATCAATCTTCTCATCTAACACATACACACAAGTTAATGTGTTTATACTAAATCTTGAACTGTTTTTAAAGTCTAAGTCAAATTTTGAAAGATTTTATGAGACTGTCCTGTATATTGGTAGGACTTGGTTATCACCATGCAAAAATGCTTTATATATCCCACTGTAAGAAGAGTTACACAAGATATTACCACTACATAATTATATGACAATGTAGAGCAAGTCTAAAAAACGTTTCATATGGGGTCGGAATCAGAAAATAATACAGTACAATAATACAGAGGAGTCATGGGACCATCTTTATCTCTGCATTTGAAAATAAATAAGGCACCAGCATACGACAGGAAATGTTTTTGGTCAGGGATACATTTAGGGCAGAAACAAAAAGTGTAATTACTCTTTAACTGTACCTTTTTTAAAACTATTCAAAATCTTAAATCTTAAAAAATGAATTTCTAATACTTCATACAAAGCATCCACTACTATAGCACTATATAGATGCAATAAAACATTTAGTTCAATTCGTATACATACACTCTGGTCATCGTCATCTCCCATCATGTGCTCAGCCACAAAGCGCACGCCGTTCACCGCCTCCTGAACGTCAGCAGCCCAGTCCGAGTTGCTTCTCTGCTGGAAGTCATGGCTAGAAGTGAAACCACTTGGAAGGCAATCAGTGGAGCGCAAGTCTCCTTTCCTGCTGGAGTGGCTGTAGCCCATTGGAGGAGCAACATTTTTGTGTCCTGGGGTGGAGAAGGCAGAGTCTAAGGTCAGCAGGGCAGAAGATGACATGGTGATTCCTGTTTTGGATCCAGCGGCGTAACCCAAGCCCAGAATGGCTCTCCTCGCCCGTAGACACCGCTGCTGGCGAAGTCTCTGGCAGGCAGAGTTGCTGTGGGGGCGTTTCATGAAGAGTAAGGCAGGCAGTTTGACAAGAAATAACACCTTGACCCATGAAGGCATGGTGTGGGTGCTGGGAGAGCGGTGGTGTACGTTGAGCACGCACACGCTGGTGATGATGGAGAAGGTCACCAACACCATGGTGAACATCAGGTATTTGCCAATCAGGGGCACGTCTAGGGAAGTGGGAGGAACAATCTTTGAGATTAAAAGCAAGAACACGGTGAGAGCCAAGAGGACGGAGATACAGAGGGTCATCTTCTCTCCACAGTCTGAAGGTAAGTAGAAGACCAGAATGGCCAGAGAGGTGATCAAAACACAGGGGATGATGAGGTTTATGGTGTAGAAAAGGGGCTTTCTCTTGATGATGAAGTCATAGGTGAGGTCCACGTATGTGGGATCCTGAGGGTTCACGGTCCGTCTGCCTGGCAGCGCCAAGATATCCCACTCTCCACTGGGAGTGAAATCATCCATGCTAGCCTCCTTTGACTTCAAGATCAGGTCAATCTCCGTGTGGTCATATGTCCAAGAGCGGAATTTGAGGGTGCAGTTCTGCTGGTCAAAGGGAAAATGCTTGACCTCGATCTTACAGGCACTTTTGTAGATGGCCGGAGGAAGCCAGTTGATGCTGCCATTGAAAAGGACAATGACGTTGGTGAAGACCGTGACCTCATAGGTACCATCGGCGCTATGAGAAGATGATGAAAGAGAAGGAAAACTTTAGAGTGCACATGAATCAATCTCTGAGGCTTGCGCTAACAACCCTAAAAATCAATCCAAAGATATAACGAAAGCTACACGTGAATGTTTTTTCCTTGACAGATAGAAAGTTAAACCAATATCAAAGCAAAAATCCACAGAGGACAGCTTAGAACTTTCATCATATACAATCTCTGTTGAGGCTTCAGAGAACCTACTGGGAAGTATAAAAATGGTGAACAGAAGCCATCTTAATTAATCATAAGAACTTAACATAACAATATGACAGTCCAGTGATGCTTACTTGTTGTACAGAACAATATCTGGGAGCCAGATGTGTCTGGAGGGAATACACAGCTTATCGATACCTTCATACTTTGAAGGGTCCCATGTTAACCTGTGATCCACCCAGTGCTGGAGAGACAGACAGGGAAACAGATCCGGCTGTCAAGTCTGACTTTCACACACTTTCTAATGACTCGTTTCTAATTACATGCTTCATTATCAGTGAAATATCTTTGGATCACAATTACAAAACCGTTTTGTTCCACATTGAGAGAAGAATAATGGATATGGTTTAATTCAAGTTCAGGGTAAAGGACATTTAACAAGATGCAGGTTGACCGAGAGGAAATGAGTCTGAGCTTGATCGTACTTACCTGAGTGAGCCAGACGTTTGTGGTCATGATCTGCTCTCTTTCATTCTGGAAATGTACAAGTGAGGTGAAAATTACTTCCACAGCAGTTTTATCACAAATACACAAGTGACTCAGAAAAGATTATAAAGAAATGATAACATTCATGTTAAATGTTAGAATTGCATATAGAGCTGACACTATGGGCGACCTCGAGAAGAAGCTGGTCTCTGTTGGTTTTCAGTCCACATCAAGTTTTTTCACCCAGAATAAATTGCCACCTCGACTGGACAGCGGCATCACTTTAAACAGCTTTTTTCTGGTTCCTGCTATTTACAGAAGACGATTTGATGACAGTGTTGTTGTAATGGTGAATAACGTGGTTACCGTCATCTTTACTCCGCCCATCTTGTTTGACAAAAGGTCAAAAATAGGTGCATTTAAATCCTTCTTCTCTTTTCAGATGGCGTGTTAACATGTTTGTTGATGGCTTTGTCATCACACCCCCATGACATACGCTTCCAATAAAGGGATACCAAATGCCAATTACTCCAATGGGTACAACACAAACCCATAAAGTGAGGCTGTGAATGAGCCCTGCTGCCTTGGTCTGCAGCTGGGAGGGGCGTCCACTGTAAATCAGAGGAGAACCTCTATCACTGTGGCTAAAACAGCTTTATGGCCCCTTTTAATCCAATGTGCTGAAGTTTCAATCTGGACGTGACAGAGGCAGAGATCACAGCTGACCATATCTATCCTCTGCTTCATCCATCCCTTCGGAGCTACGGCCTCTCTGTTCATGCCGGTTTGTAATTAACTGCTTTCTCAAAGCTTTGTGGCTCTTGCTCTGTCTTTTCCATCATCCTCCTTCTTTCACCCTGACTTTCTTTTTCTGTCTCCCTCTTCATCTCCTCAGCGCATGTTCTCTGCACACACATAAATAAATACACGGCGGGCAGGAGTGTTTGGTGCCTTACCACGCTGATGAGTTGAGCCAGAGACACTTGCAGCTCCACCGTGACTCTCTCGGTCCTGTTTATAGCCGGCCGGATGAGCGGATTGTAGCGATTCTCTCCCAACAAGTTTTTCATGAGACGCTCCTCTGAGTCAGCACAGCTGCTACCTACAAGGTTTTGTGCAATGATTATTTTTGTGTATAGGTCTTATATGCACATGAAAAGCTTAGCATTGAGACAAAGCACTGGAGGAAGTTTTCCACAGAGACACATTCTTGGACCCATTAGTTGATGGAGATGCCGTACCTTTGTAAAAACTGTAGGATATTATTGATTGATGTGGGAAAATACTGAACTGTTGGGATGTGGTTCATGCAACTTGCTCGCTGTTTTTCTTCCTTACTGAATCCATCAACAATTTCAAAGTGAACCACATATTTGCATAACTATTTTTGAAACTGACTTAGTATGCGATGTTTTCCACTGTGCTCCAACAAAAACTACCGCTGTTTTACTTCTTGGCTGATAACTAACCGGTCTCCAGTCACACTTCACTTCAGTGGCTTTGGATGATGGGGAAAATGATCAAATTAGTCCTAATTTGTGCTCTTTTAAAAAAACGAATAAAGTTTTTCCCAAATTGATGTCCAAACAATTGATCCATGATGTTGCACTTAAGCTGAACACTGCTGGTCAAACGTGATGGGCAGGTTTAGCTAGTTGCTCCCAAATCATATTTGACTGGATACATTCAAATGCATGCCACAAATTTTTTACATTACATTTTTTATTCATACAAAAAGTGCTAATTTAACAACTGGCAAGATGATAAATAATTCGAACCTGTAAAACGTTTGTCTTTATTTTGAGTGTAATTTTTGTTTTACGGACCAATCATGGTTAGTCCATAAAAGCACATGAACTTACTCTCCTATACAAAAGCTACATGACTAGCCACCACCCTGACTTCCATACACTCCTCTGACAATACGGGTGCTTCATGCAAACTGCACGTATAACTGCGCAAGTCTTAAGGGAAACCACAGCTGTCAATTAAGAAAGCCAAGGATGGCTGTGTTGTGGAACTGATATTGAAATGTTATGAAGGCCCCAAAGTAATTTTCCAAATAAGTAATTACATTTGGGATGAGGCCAGATATTTTCACAGCATGCTAATAATTCTGCTTTTGCCCGGAAGCCAAACCACTGGATCTATCTCTCGAATGAGAATAAGTTATGAATACCAACACTTAAACTCCCCCTCCCTGATAAATGATGTGAGGGCTTGAAGACAAGCCTGACTGAAACTGATGTTTGGTGCTTCTCATCTGGGGCGTCGGAGTGAATACATGTAGCATTACCTCATCACGTGCGACTGGTTATTAATGCCCCCCACATGGTTGGGAGCAGCTGAGTCGACTCGCCCGTGACAAACACTCCAGTGATGTGAGACTCTTACTGATGGGCCCATTGGAGAAGAATCGCTGCTGTTGTCAATATTCAGCAAGGGGACATTCATCTCTGCGGAGCCTCAGAGAATCATCACATGTGCATTTTGTCAGGTTCTGGGATGATGCAGTATACTCTAACCACGAATACTGTCAAACTTCCAGCTCTCTTCTCGCTCGCTATCAAACTGTGCGTGTCATTATCGGCCCACACGCTCCTGGAGCTTCGCAAGGCGTGGCGTACAGACAGTCCGGTCTCACGGGTCAGCACATGCTGCCATGACTGCGCCTTTGTCAGTAATTTTGGCCGAGGTCCCATCCAACACAGCCGGACCCTCGCAGCACTCCTTAACAGATGGCGTGTTGTCAAAGCCCCCGGAGACCAGAGTCAAACAAGCTCTGCCTTCCCCAGAGGTGAAGGCCACCGGCAAAGCACCCACGACTTGCGATGGCCTGCTGCGAGCTGCCGCAGACGAGAGCATGTGTGTGCGTAGGTTGAGTGTGTAAAGCGAACAGCATTTCATAAGTGTTGCGTTGACATTACAGTGATTGAGGGTGAGGTCAGGCGTGTTAATACAATGCCAGAGTCAGCCATTGTGGAGTTGATAAGGTCAGCCTGCGCAGCACAGTGAAAAAACATTATTCTAGAAAAATGTAATACAGCTGGAGATCTGAGCATAATGAAGTGTTGGGATTAAACCTGGGGCAAAAGTTGAATGAGGTGTTATGAAGTAGTTTTTTTCCCTCTTTTATTCCTTTGTATTCCACCTTTTATTGATATAATAATACATATGAATAATGTTGGGGTATTATTAAATCTTTTTTTTCTACATCGTGTTTATGTGAAGAATAAAAAAAGCAGAGGAGGAAGAAAAACTTTGATTTACCACTATTTTAATTCACAGACTGGTCAATGTGTCACATTGTAAGTCCACTTTGTTCAGGTGAGACAGTGACGTTGGAAAAGTTAAGAGAAGGTCTCCTGACATTGTTGAAGTAACTGTATCAGTGTAGGAAGTTGTTCCTAAAAGTGTGTCCTTTCATGGCTTCACACTGAACATCTCAGATCTTCATGTAAGTGCTTTTTGCTGATTTGGTGACCACATCTGATAGCAGGACTCACTCATCAAACTGCACCTGATGACACCGTGTTCAAATACAGGAATGCCATATCTCAGCTGAACTTTCACAAATAAAAGTTTGCTGTTCATGCACATGTTTTTAATTTATGTAATAATTAGTATTGTTTTACTTGCATACTAAATACTATTCTACATTATTTTCTTATTTCTAAGTAAGTTATAAGTAAGCAATAATAATAAGTAAAGCAGTATTTCTTATTTTTTATATTTCTATCTATTCTATATATACATATCTACACACACACACACACACACACACACACACACACATATATATATATACATATACATATAACTCCTAGCTCGAGCCACTGCACTGAAAACTTGGAGTTGCAAATTAAAAGCTGCAATTGGACTTTGGCTAAAACTGGAGACTATCACAACTCAGCACGGACGCACTTTCGCCCAAAGTGACGGGTAGCTGTCACGCCGAGGAGGAAAAGCACATGCTAGGAGGAGAAAAAAAAGGAAGACACACTTACAGTGGACCAGAGAGAGGAGGTAAGCGAGGATGGAGAGAGCTCGAGTCATTTTCTCGGCACCATCTGCTCCGCGG
Organism: Amniataba percoides; assembly: GCA_037176925.1. Taxonomy (NCBI): domain Eukaryota; kingdom Metazoa; phylum Chordata; class Actinopteri; order Centrarchiformes; family Terapontidae; genus Amniataba; species Amniataba percoides. The sequence continues at coordinate 17,613,271 of JBAJHX010000001.1, forward strand.
CGGCCGTCGGTGGTGAAGCTCCGGCGGAGAGCTGCGCCGTGCGGAGAGCCGCCCCTCCCAACGGGATGCCCCGAGAAAAGAAAGATCATTCAGAGGAAGATCTGTTGGAGATCTGCGGGTGCACTTTTTTATTAATTTTTTTTTATTTTTTTATGCAAAGTCTCCAAAATTCAAGCCGGTCTTTGCGCTCCGCGGACGCGCAGCAGCTCCTCCGTCCGGGTGTGTGATCACTCAGCGCAACTTTCCGAGAGCTCAGCAGCTGCTTGAGACGGTTTCACGTGCTGTGTGTGTGCGATATTTGCTGTATTTTGAAAGGTGGTGGGGGGGTACTCGTCTCTAAACGCGCACCTTTGCGCTTGGATTTGGCGCGGACACGCCTGAATGTGAGGGAAGTAACACCGTGACTCATTTTAATTTGCCCCCCCACACACACACACACACGATAAATGACTTCATGTGGGCACTTACGATTTCATCAGCATGCTTTCATACTGAAGGAAAGACAGACACTGTCCTCATATTCACAACCTGCACACGAGAAATCACTTTCAAGAAATCAAATCTGGGGATTTTCTGCATGTTTTCATGTTTAGAGTCACTTCCTTTGCAGGTGTTGAATCCAGCCTGCAGTCACGTGACAGTCTGAGGCCCCCCTGACCTCCCTGCTTTTGAGAAACAGCATCTTCAGTAAGAGTACCCAGACATCTGAGCACAGATGCACCACAGCAACATCTGGCTCTGATTCTCACCCCACCAACATGCATTATTTGACAGTCCTGGTGATATTTCGATCATTTGCTGACTTCACACACCGCCTCTGCCAGTCTGCTCAGGAGAGGAATAAATTCTTCTCTGGTCCTGCATGTGAGATTTAGTGAGGTGGGGTCCAGTCAGACTCGGGGAGCAGTGCAATCTTAGCGCAGCAGATTTACAGTCGCCACACTGCTTAAAGCCTCATTATAATCGCCAGTAGAGGAACTGTATCAGACATGAGGAGCAGCCCCAAGGACTCGCCTGGGGTCATAAATCTGAACTCCAAAGACTTCTATTCTGGATCATTGGGAGCAGATCAATGTGGGCTGATTAGGTTTTGACCCTTATTTGTTATTTCACCAGGTCGAAAGAGACAGGGCCAGGGACTGTTCAGTTCATTCATTTGTAAAAAAAAAAAAAAAAAAAAAAAATCCTATATATGTCAGGTCATATATGGTTTTTACAGAAAACAAGTGTTTTCATAAATTAAATAAATACAATTCATTCTGAGTAATGTTGTAATTGTATCCAGATGCAGAAAGAAACAACAGCTGTTTTTATTTTGGTCTATTTAAAACTATTCATATATTTTATAGTATTGTTAATATACTTATAATATTCAGTACAGGCTTTTTCAAGAGAGCTGGATCATTTAAATGGACCTCCACGTTGTAGAAATATGAACAAATAGCTGACTAGAAGCTCCAAAATAAAAACCCCCAAATCCTGCTTGTAATGTGCTTACATGCCTTAAACTCTGATTTAACAGGTGACGTATATCTGCCATGATAACATTGCTCCTTTATGGTCTAATTTCAACGCAGTAAATCTTTCTGTGTGAAGACTTTATACAACAAACAAAAAGTGAGGCTCCCTTCAGTGGACTTTCTCCTTTTTCAGTTTCTTTTTTTATAATGAATTCAGATGATAATTTGTATTTTCTTTGGAAATTTGCGTCTGTTTCGTGTGAGCCATATTCATGAGACATATTCATATTTTCTATCACACCCTTTTTTATCAAAACAGGCAACACTATTATGAGTGTGCAAAAAAGCTTGAAATACACCATCAGATTTGAACTTTGGTCTTATAAGCTGCAGTACAGTCATGTGTGGCGAAACATGACACCTCAGAAATGAACCATGCACCAGTTCATTTCACAAATGGCTCCCTATGTCATTATATTATACACTGATGACAATTTACAGGGACACAGTCTCTGGAAACACTCAATATCTACCAAATCATTTCTGATGAGAGAAACAAAAAAAGTTGTTTGGACTTTGGATTAAAGCCAACAATCCCATCACTAATAGGATCCCAACCTTAATAGCTCAATGGTTAGCTGTATAAATAGCATTATAACTGTATGATAAATTGATATTGAAAAATAATTCCAAACTGAGTGTTTGCAGACAGTTAGCCACAGGTAATTGGCACATTTTGCTTTTCTTTTTCTTTTCTGAAAAAGAAAAAAATCTTTGCTGTGGTTTTGATGACTGTTTTATGGGTATTATAAATGCAGCTTACATTAAGCAGCTCCCAGGTATGTATGATGTTAATGTCAAACAGGGAATCTCATAAGATCAATTGTACAAAGTTTAAAAACCCACCTTTTAAAATTTGTTTGAAGACATGAATGATGTTGCAAACAGATTTGTCAATTGTCAGTCCTGAGCTGCTCCCCTCCTTGATAATGTCTTTTAAATGCTTGTACATATTCACAGGCTGCATTTTATGGAAAGCAGGCACACTGACAACTTGAGAGAATCGGGTGAGATATTGGTGGCTCTCTTTTATTAACCCCGGTAACGAGGCCCAGGGGAAAAATGCTCTCTGGCCCTCGTGAATCATTAAGTGCAAGCTTTCCTTTTTCATCAGGAAGGTGCAACATTTTAAAAGTGTAAGTGCCACTAAGTAAAAGCCCAGACACAAAAGGCAAAGCTCTGTCGCCACTGAAGTTACCGCCATAGCACTTTAATGCCACTGATACAAAATATAGGGACTGGTCCAGACTGAAATGTCTAAACCACTGTTCGATGGGTTTTTATCAAATCTTGTAAAGCCTAACACACTGGAGTCAAATAATCTCACTTAATGTGGACTTTGTAACTTACCTGATTAGTGGTTGTCTCTGTATTACATGATGTAGGCAAGACATGCTAATCATAATAATGGAAAAAATGGGTAAAAAAAGAAGGTCCCCAGTGGGAAAATGTCTTTTCTGACACATTTATCCAGAGCCACTTATAATAAGTGAAACAATAGCTGCCAATAACAAGGTTAAGGGTCACAGCATGAATCATCTAAAGGGTATGTTATATGGATGTGTGGGATAATGTGCTCACATGTCTGCAGAGGCCCTGTGTGTGTGTTTTTTTCCTGGATGTGAAGCGTTCTGTTATCAGCCCAAGCAGCCTTTTGCTCACGTCCCTAAATCATCTTAATCAAGTTCACTCTAGTGGGAAGCCTGTCTGTTTTCTCAGTGGGCACACACAAAAACAGGAAACAGCTCTGAGGATCCAAACACATCTGGCAGACTGAAAACCTCTCAGTGTTTCTAGTTTCAGTGGAGCTGAACAGAGTTTGTAAAATAAAATAAAATAAAAATAGACATTTGATTAATACATACATGAATGACATGAATTGTACATTTGTTCATAAAAAAATAACACAGAATGCAAACATTTGCAACACAGTGCAGATTAAATCAAACAGCAGTGAAGTGATTTATTTAAAACAAACATCTTACCTTAAGATAAATGACTATAATACCAGCCAAGGCTTAACAAAGGATGGCACTGACATGAAAATACACCTCAGCCGTCTTTACAAATCAGATGTGAAGTGATGTTTTACTGTGAAGAGGTTGCTTGACTCCTGTCTGTCTCTGCAGTGTGAAGAGTGGAGAGATCGTCCTGCAGGAGCCGTATGACAGTTTGACAGCAGTTAGCGAGTGTGTCTGAGAGATTTCTCTGCGTGCCAGGGAAGCGTGATGGAAGAGAAATGGCTAATCAAAGAATTGCTGCTGTTGCAGTACCATGTTGCACCACTGCAATCCCACCCTGTGAGGGATATATATCAAGCAGGCAGTTCATTACCTGGAGTGCTTGGCTCCTGTACCGGAGAGTCGCTGCCTCATGTGAATATATCGATTACCCACCATCCTCTGCCTGCAGGGGGATCAACTCATCTAGCTGGTTCTTGTGGGATGTTTTAGAGCAATGATGATAATCTCTAGATACAACTACGATTTAAGTAACATGTGTGTGCATGTATGTAAGGAACTTTTTTCAGCACATTCTCAGTATATACACTGAATACAAAGAACAGACAGCAGCACAAAAGGTAGAAAAATATAAATAAAATAGAGATGAAATAAAAGCAGCTAAAAGAAATGTTAGATTGATGAGGTCAGTGGATGTTTATAATTCAGGGATGTGTTAACTCTGAGTCATAACATGTAGTAAGTTTTTAAAAAAAAATAATAACTAATATTTTGTGTGTATATTTTAGCATTTTGCTGGGTTTAACTCGTTTAGTGTTGTATGCAATGCAGAAGCCATCAAAAAAATAATTTTTAGTCGAATCATTAGACATTCTTTTTAAAAAGTAAAAAAAAAAAAAAAAAGTAAAAAGTAATAAATCAGTGAACAAAGTAATAAACAGTTTTGGACATAAGCTAACTAAGTTCATTTACTCAAGTGTACTTGTTGCATAACATGCTTGTACTTTACTTGAATATTTTGATCTAAAGGTTTCTACATCACAAAATAGTTTTTACATTGTGGTCTTGCTTCCTTTCTGAATATGTTTTGAACAATCTTATGAAGTAAGAAGACACAAAGTGGTGCTCTGAGCTTTAACACAGACAAGATTACTACACTACATCTGAATATATAGCTGTAAACATTGCATTATTATACCGACACCTCTTCTATGCTGATATCAGTGGAGGCTCTCTTACAGTTTGTTTGTTGCCACTGGCAGGCGTCTGATGTTCAGCACTTCCAGTTGGCAAAACTGTAACCTACTCTGACAATGAAAATAATTACCCAAGCCATTTTCACTGGTTGTTTTTTATGCACATGAAACTCTGTTACATGTGCATATTTTACACCCACACTACAAGTGTAAAAGCATTTCTGAGGAATGGACAGCGTAACTGAGGAACATTCGGGGAATCTCTCTGCAAACACGTTGGAGTCGGCCAGTGGGAGGTTTTATCTCGGTATTCCGTATCTGTTGTGTCAGACTGAGCGGTCAGTAATGGATAGTCTCTGGAGAAGACAGATTAGCCTGTTCATTAATGTATTCAGCTTCTCTGTGATAGACAGGGAGGTGAGGCCGCTCCCCGGTGTAGTGTCCACGATGTCATACAGCAAGAGTGAGGAAGATAAATGGACTTACGTGACACCTGCAGATAGAGGAGGACTTAATATGACCCCCCGAATGTACTCTGCGGTGCCATTTTTTACGACTCAGGGAGCAGTATTAAACCACGCCTGTCTCGAGGTGCTGCCCCACAAATCCTGAAGGGATTAATTGGTCTGGGCCATCCCTGATCTCCTCTTTCTCCCTGGAAGTCTGATTTAGAGGTGGCCTTCTCCTAAATGTCCACAGTCATGGAGCTTGTCTGGTCGTTTTAGCCGTCAAAGCCTTCACAGAAGTGGACTGAAAGTTGAAAGGCTGGCTTACCCAATAGTACGCCACAGATAAGAAACTGAGAGGCAGACAGACCAGGGACTGGCATAAAGAGCTGTCACACTTTGCTGGTTGTTGTCGTGAAAGAAATGATAGCTTTTTAAATGGTTCTCTGGAGACAGAATGAATAAATAGAAAAACAGAGAGAGGAGAAACAGCAACAGGGTCATAGATTTCACTGTACACCCAAAATTCAGAGCACGTGCTGCAGAGCACACGAGTCTGTGTGTGTGTGTGTGTGTGTGGCACATCCTCAGGTTTTGTATATTTACAGGCATATTTTTGTCTGACTGCACAGATTTTTCACCATGTATGTAAATTAAATGACAAAACACCTCCACAGTCATTCTGTGACCTGTAGAATGGGTCCCATTTTTCACTGTGAGGACTCTTACACAGGTACTATTTACTGACATGCATCTACACAATCACAGCTGACTGGAATCAATTCTTTCTGCCCAAGATGAGATCCTAACATGCTTAGAAAGGTGTGTCTAAGACGTCCTGGACGAGAGGCAGATCGAAGCAAAGCCATGCAAACCGTGTTAGTCGGTAAATCTTTTCTTTCTGCTTCCTCGGCCGCAAGGAATGGTTAGGTGCTGGCAACAAAACAAAACGAAAGCTGCGAGAGACGCAGAGAGAGGAAGCGGCTGGAAAAAAGGACAAAGTTATGAAGAAAATAAACAACAATGCAGGAAGGTTGGTGGGTGGATAGTGGTGCTGAAGAACCCAGGTCATGACTACATAATCTCATCTGTCTGAGGAACTGTGGCTGCCTCATAAAATCCAAATGATTTAAAATCCTCACCGGCGATGTCCTCAGACTTTGTGAGTTAAAGAGGAAATCGTAGCAAGAGAAAATGTTGGACAGACTGAGATGGGATGCACTGATTATAAAATACAGCCAAGCCTGATGGTTAATTTAAGCGTTCAAGGGTCGATTCAGTCGTCACTTTACTACATAAAGTTGTACTAATTAAATTAAAGCTGCAGTCCCTTCATGCTACAAATGCACAATGACAAGTTAAAATAAACAAAAAATGTAATTTTGTTTCAGCCCGAGGAAAGAGAAGCTGCTCTGGAGATGTTTACAGCTGTGTTAGAGTGTATGTTTGTGTTGTGATGTATTCCTTGTGCGAGTCAGTGTGAGGGAAATGTTAAAAAAAAGTCTGCTCATTTGCAGCCTTGTGTTTTAGTATGTGCTTGTACCAGACATGCAGGGAGACAAAATGTTACTCTGTGAGCAGTAAGAAATGCAGTTGTTTCTGATTGATGGCGGGGATTCAGAATATTGATTGCTCCTTACCTCATGCACAAAAATTGACAAAATGATTAAAAACCTTCAACCCAAATTGTAGAGGTAGTTCAGGACTAACCGTAAATGTTACCTTTTACTGATATCGTTGAACAGCAAAGATTTAATACTCCACCAACGAGATGAATAAAGTTTCTTATAGTATCATTACAAAAACTAGAGATAGTCATCTGGCTCTCTGGCATTTAGTTTTTGATTATAAAGAATGTATTACTCTAAAGGTACATATAATTCTATCATGGAAAAATACTTGAACATATTCCAGTAAAGTATTGCACACGATCATGACATCCACTCTGTTCATTTTGGGAATAAAATGTCCTCCGTCTGCTGTTGAAATTGCAGCATTAAAAATCCCAATGTTACATTCAGTCCTTTGAACTCATTTGGTCCTGGCTGGACATAATTATGATGGAGTAGGACTGACAGTGCAACTCTGCTGTTATTGGACCTTGGATGCTGAACTCCTCTCCCGGGGCTGATAGGGGGGTCAGAGCTGTGCAGATTCAATCAATGCCTATCAACGCTGGACATGGAAATGACCCGCCTGGGTCTGACCAGAAGTGTGAGCTCGGTAATACCCCACTGTCAGGAAGGTCCCAGTGGGAGGATGCATCTTTTAGGAGCACAGAAATTTAGTCCACTGTTGGGTGAGCTCATTGTCCATTAGATTGGTATAGTTGGAAAAGAGGAAATAGGACCTGACGCTCTGGTAAAACGTGTGGTCATGTGTGCAATTTTCTTAACTTGAATCCATGTGAATCCATTGGCGCGGCGGCCATAAAACATCACAGTCACTAAACAGAGAGATAAAGTCATAAGGGGTACCTTGAAACTTCATTATAAATGAACAGCTGTGTGATTGATGTTACTGACCTGCATGTGAGCTTTCATGACGCAACTGCATCCTTCCTAGCTGCTGCTTGTCAGTGGATACAGTGTCTTGGGTTAATGACGTTTGTACATTTGGCCAGGATTATGTCTCCGTGATTCAATTCAGTGTCTGTTTTACCATCAAAGCAACTCTCCAGGGAGAGGATGAAGCCTCTCTGTCATCCACAGGGCCCAAGAGATCGCAAAAGCCCTCATCATCTCAGAGAGCTCATCCTGGGGTTTTGTGGAGAAGAGGGGGGGGGGTCTGGGTTCAGATGGCGAAGTGACTGATCGCTGCGTGTCTGTCTAGACCGGCTGCTAATGATGCGGGGCAGAGATAATCAACTAACCACAGGCAGCGTGGCTGGTAGTTGCTCCAAAATAAGTGAAACAGATTGGATGTGGATCTGCATTTCCCACATGGAAATCCAACCATCCATCAATTAGCTTTAAGCAAATACCCTCAGGGCCTTTAACTTGAGCCCACACAGACACTTTCCATCCTGCATGTGTCTTGCATATATATGGCACCAGATACTGTGATCTTGAATTATGAGGTAATATCATTTTGTCAGAAATGAGACAATGATGTACAGAGAAAAATAGAAATTAAGGTTGTCATAAGTAAGATTCATGCACTGCTCAGGTGGTCAGTAACAAGCCAGCGAGCACTAAAATAATAAAAATGTTAGATCAGAGTAATAAAATACGTCTTTGAATATCATAATAATTCATTAAACTTCACCTGCCATTTTGTGCAAACATAACGTGCAAACTATACCTCACCAAGTTTTTTGTCACAGCCTGCTTGCTTAGCTTACTGCACAGGCTGTAAATGGGGGCAGGGAGTTAGGGTTAGCTAGGCTCATTTTCCCAAGTCATAACAAAATAAACCTACCAACACATTTAAAGCTCAGCATATAAATCAACAAATCAACGAATTATGACAAAATATTCATTTTGGCTGTGAGAAGTTACTAATCATCACTCATTAAAGAGTCCAGGACTTTACTGGTCATGGTCAAGAAATAGTATGACTCATCATAATGAATGGCACACTTTTACATTTAGGCAGTTATTGTAACAGATTAAACAAACAACATATCAAATGTTAATTAATGAGCTTTAGTGATGCTGGAGTCTGTTTCCAAACAAAACCTCACAGGCATAAGCATGGTCTCGGTCACAAAGATTTTATTACATTATAAACAGGATTAAATGAATAAATAATATAGGAAACAGCAGTGCTGGATTACTAACTGTTTTACTGACAAAACACACAAGAGAGATCAAATAAGTGAGGGATGCACGTGCTGCAAGTGAACTGTAAAGGTTACATGCTGATGTTGGCTAGAACTCAAACAAAAGGAAATTGTGTATTTCATGCCCTTGAGCGTTAATTAGACATTTGGGGCATCTAATATAATTTGAGGGTGATTTATTTCTTTAGTGTGGCATTTTACGGCTTCTGTTTCCTTTTGTTTGTTTAATGTGAAGTCATTTGTTGAGAGCATGCAAAATGATTTATTAGACAGAAACCTTCCTGCTATAAAATGTGACTTTTCATCCCCAGCGTAATGATCAAGTTATGTGATGATATGAATGAAAGACCCTTTCTTTGGCATTAGACCAGAGAACGAGGTCAGGACAATGCCCTTGCCTTAATTGTATGTATGCTGTAATCACAGCATTGCATAACTTCGAGTCTTGATAATCTTAAAATGAATTATGCCCTTGTTCTTTTAAAGCATTCGTCTGATGCAAAGGACATCCAAAGGAAAAGTCTGACACAACCCTGGCTATTATGAACCTAGTCTACTTCAGATACAGCAGACTAATTTGATATGAAGAGGCATGTAAAACAAGACATTATCATTTTCCAAATTATTCAATTCAGTCTGCAATGCAGGAGTACAACATTGCAAAATTCGCTCTCTATTTTATTCTAAAAATCTTAAATCTGGTTTCTCCTCTCTCTACTGTAGAGAGCGGTTTGACCTGCCTCAAACGTGCGTGTTGTCAGGTCTCGCTACATCTAGTCTCTCTTGCTGTTGGCCTGGTGTGCTTTACAGAGAGGTTACTGACTGGTCCGCAGGTAGAGGTAAATTGGATGTGTCACAGTCCCAGGATTCCAGATGGTGCGCTGCTCCCCTTGAGACCCTCTCCTTCTTCAAGCCTCCACTGCGATCAGAAACACTGGTGGAAAATGTTATCTGCCACATACAGCTTCTCAGCACAGCCACCATATGTTCGGACCTTTTCCCATTGTACGGCATCCCGCCCTTTTTCTCCACACCCGCCCATACTCAGAGGACAAGAAGACAGGCAGACAGCTGGACAGGAGGAAGACAGTTTTTAGAAACTTTCCAGCTTGTCTCGCTCCTCAGTCACGATTCTCCTCTTAGAAGACAAGTAGCAGAAAGTGTCACCAAGCAAGTATTTGTTAGGTCAGTTAGCTCAGTCAGAGTGACAAATTTGACATGTAATATATTGCTGGAAAAGTCTCACAACGCCACACAATTGTTAGCAAACAATAATACCAATAGACCTCACGTGCAATTATTTGAGTCCCAACTCATGCTTCATGCAAAACATGTTACACGAAATGTCTTCCTGGTGCCGCATTTGGTTGTACGCAAGAAAAGAGACAGAAAGAGTCGAGCGTGAAGAATGAAAGGGGAGTTTAAGAGAGAAATTCAAACCTACCTTTGCTCTCACACTGACAGCATGAAGGGTGTTTTAAACATGCTCCAGATAAAAAACAATAAGCTTCTGGCTTAGTTTCACAGTCTCAAAAGGTTCGTTTGACACATTGTATGCTCCCTCTAATGCAGCAGCAACGAAGAGTGATTGATGAGGCAAAGTATTTATTCAAAGTTTGATCTCCAATTTGACTTCTGATGCGGGCGCAGTCCTGAGCTCGCTGACACAGTAAGTGTATGCTCATCTGTCTGCACCTTAATCATAACCCTGGCAAGGACTCAGGAAGTGCGGCACCCTGCCTGCATGTGCCTTCCATTTTCAGGCTCGTTGCCCGGGGCCAGGCGGGGTATGATTTAGATGATATTTGTCCTCTTAGCTAATTGATTTAAGGGGGGCCTCCTTCCCCCATTGTCAGCCTGTCGGGGTCTCTCACTGGCCCCGTAAACCGTATTAGCATTAGGACGGATAGATTGGCAATGGTGCACTCATTTACGAGACCTCTTCCACCAGTCCATTTTGCCTCTTGCCAGAACAGCAGTGCCCCACAAAGTAAATAGACTTTGGCTTGAATGTGATTAGGCAGCAGTTTACTTGGTTAGACCACATGAGGAACAACAGACCCCAGTGAACAGCGATGCCCCTCAGATAACCCATATCCTATTAGATTGGCACAGCACAGACCATTTATCCATTACACTGTAAAACCTATATGAAAAATGCATGACATAACAAAATATTAGGACTGCCATCTAACAATATGTGCTTTGAGTCCTTTCATGCTGCAATACTGCATTTTCACAACAAAGTTCTTTAAACTGCCTCTTCCTGTACCTTTACTCTACATATCACGGTGTATAATGGCTTTAACAAGGACTGATACTTGGAATTTTTCCAAAAAAAGTACAATAATAATAATAATACATGCCACGTCCTGACCTTTTTTAATACAAAGTGTCACTCCTTCAAGCCAGACTCCATCTCCATCTTGAGCTTTTTTTTGTACAGAGGGAGTGAAGGGACTGCTGAGGCACTTCTGGAGACACCACTGCAGTTCAAGGTGACATTTGCTCTTTATCCAGTACTATTTGAACGTAATGGCTCTCTGTGGGCTCATTGGAGAAACACTTAAGTCGACTAAGACCCGTGGAATTGACAAGTGCCTTTTTAATGTAATTATGTTTTGGAAGACAGTAGTGTAAAAAGTGTATGAAGGCCATTAGTATAATACAATATACGTGATATCTTAATTTATGTCTTGAAAGAGAGACTGAGCAACATTTTTGGGGTCAATTCAATTATTTAAACTTTTTGGCCCACAATGATGTTTGTGGCCTCATCATATCGGTATTTCAGTTCATTTTCAAGCAAGCGTTCTAGATGCAGTGCTCCTGTCGGGTCTTAAGAAAACCTCAGTGAATAACAATCACAGTCCTCTGGGGGACAGTTTCCCAGAGATGCTTGTCAGTATCAGGAGGACACTTCCTATTAGATACTGGAAATGAGCCTGGAGGTCTGTGCTTTTCTTTGGCTCAATCTCTGCCACCATAAAGAGTGAAAAGCAGAGAACAGTGCAGCCGATGCCGCTGGGTTGTGCTCCATACTGTATGTTAACTTCATGTCAAGATTTTGTTGATGTATTGGTGTTGCAATATTGTTTATTACTGTTTCCTCTTCACCCATCCGTTCCTCTCACATGATCACCTGCCCTGATATTATCTATCTCAATTTTTAAATATAGATGCCTTCATTTTTAGGAGATATTGAAATAAATACATAGAAAGTAAGACTAATCTAAACAGGCTTTGTCATACATTTTGAATATTACAGCAATCCCAGCCAATGGATTGTCTGATCAGAGATTTTACGGGGACAAAAAAAACATAACAGAGTGTTGTAACTCCACCACACAAAAATGAGACTTTGAATTTTAGTTTCGGTGCTGTCCTCACAAAATAAAGCAATTTGAATCATTCAAATTTGCTGGAGCAGCTATGAAAAAGGTCTTGAAGTAGCTCTCTTCATCTTTTGATCTCAAGGACAGTTCTCACATTATGGCATATTGGACTTATGTACATCATTGCTCCTTGCAGCATAAACGTTTAAACGGGAGACAAACATAACTGATGTGCTGTATAGTTCAAATGAAACCATTGCTGGCTACTTTCCAGCATTTGGCGCGAGAGATAAAGATTCTTTGTAAATGAACCTCCATCTCTGTCAGCTCTGTGGGTGATGCAAGGACATATGCTACGCTCACTATGAGGGCTCTCTGTCCTGGATGTGAACTTGTCTCTGCCTCTGCTCGTATACTCACCGTTCCCCAGCAAGAAAAAAAAAAAAGAAATCCTTGGTAGGAATGGTGCAGTCTCCTTTGACAAACGGCCCCACTAGTTGTGGTGAATCAGCAGTTGGGACAGTTGAGGAATGGCTCTGGATATCCAGTGCTAAACATCTAAACACCTCCAAATCCCTACAAGGCCAACACCACAATGGCTTTGACTCACCATTTCTTTTCACGCTTATCCAAACTATCACAGCCAAGACAGTTTTAGCGGACTAATGAGCTGAATTCATCGACACAATACGCTCCTCCTGTGAAGTAGGGCTTTTAGTCAGAAAGGGAAAGGAGGTTTCTCTTTTGCTATACAGTTAATTATATGTAAGTACAGTGCACAGACAAGCCAGGCAGTGTAAACTTTAATTAGGAAAGTGTTGCTTCTTATACACGCAACAATTTGTAAGAGAGTATCTAAATGGGATGATTCAAGTAAAACATGCAAGCAGTTGTGCATTCATTCTTTGACCTCAAGCTGACAAAGGAGGAGCGTGGAGCCTTCCCGCTGCCCATTTTGACTTTAGCTCTGGTGTTGATCATAAAGAAATAATAAAGGTTATAAATGGTTGGAGGTGATTTGCTCTCGCTGTCTGGGATGGAATGAGGAGACAAGGCAGGGTTTTAATTAACTTTTTGTCTAGTGCAGATGGAGGGCAAAGGAGCAGGATAAATCACGGAGGACAACAGCAATCTGCCTCTTTATTAGTGCGTACACAGGCATGCCATGACAAACTACACGTCAACTGCTCAATCATAAAACAAGGGTGAAAAGACAACCGGGATTCAGCCAAAAACATTTGTTTCAGTTCGCCCTGACCCTTGACAAGCTCAGCACCTGCCTTTGAGACAGCTATGGAGATATGCTCCACCATGGATGTTTTATTTCTGCTCCCCCTGAAATATATTTAGTGTAATGTTTACACTGAGGAATACAATCAATTTCTATGTCCGTCTCCTCCCCCTTCATTTGCATGTCCTCTTCATGAGCAGAATGGATCTACAACTGTGTATACAACATCTTCTCCCTCGCGGCTTTATCTCATTTACACATAGAATTAAAAAAAAAAAAGATGAAACATGATGGTGTCTTTCCATGCACACTATGAATACATAGTGCATTTTTTGCTCAAGAATTTCATTAATGGCTTGACAAGATTCAAGGGGGCATAGTCTGGTTATAATTAATATGTCTAAGAGTGGGAAGTCAATCTCTCTGTGGGAAGATGCAACACATTTAGCAAGGTGGGCTAATTGCTTTTGTCGGGATGTTATACAACTGCTATCTCCTATAACATGACATCCTAACAGTAGACCCGTGTAGAGGGCGAGTCCCTCCACACAGTCTCCTCAACAGGCAATCAATGCAGAGTAATTACACACCAACAACAGTGTATACTAATTGGTTTAACCAGCTAGTGAAAAGACAGCTTAGGAAACAAAGGTCAGCAACAGTGAAATGAAGTGAAGTGAAAGTGATGAAAGCGTGTGAAAGACTTCATACCAGATATTTGGGTGTGCTGGTTATGGGGTTCATATTAGACAGAGACATATTAAAATATTTTTAATCAAAAAAGGGATCTATCTCACTAAGTTTATTATTAATTTCAGTTTGTGTGATCTCTTTTGCGGTGGGTGACTGATACAGCGAATCATATTCCCAACCCATTCAACCAGCTTATTTTCATATCTGAGTAATATAATTTGAACACGGATCTAAATAATACCGCTCCATAATTACTAAAACCTTTGTGACCTACCCAGAATAAATTACTGATCAAAGTGTGGCCAATACCCTGACTTATTCATTGCACGAACCAACACACACACACACATACACATGCACGCACAGGAAGCCTTCACCCCTCACTCACTTGCTCATTAATACAGGCGTGTGTGTAACCAAACAAAGACACAAAGAGTAGGGTCGGAAAAAGAAAGGTTAGCCACACTTTGTGTTCTCCACATCTAAGCTTGTTGATTTTGTACCTCCTCCACTCCCCTGCCCCCCCATCCTAAAAAAAAATAAATTATGGTGTGTGCTAGACTGGAACCTTGACCTTTCCTGAGGAACCATTACATTTACAAAGTGCCTGACCTCACCACACTCGCTGATTTCAGGTAGCTCGTTTATTATTAAGAAATTCTCGCACACGCAATATTCTGCGTAGAAAATATAATAATTTGTCTGCTCACACATGCAGACGCTGGGTAGTAGGATGGTCTGGGGAGCAAGGGGGCCGGTGTTTGACCTATATGATAATGCTATCGAGGGTAATCCCTCATCATCACTCCTCACGCTCGGCCTAGCTCTGCAGCTGCACTGAAGGTCCATCCATGTCATCGACCAGCAGCAGATTTTGGACAAGAGCGTCAACTGCCTCCTGCCCTTTTAGTTTATAGGCCTTTTAAAATGGCTAATCAATATGTTGTTCCTCAACAGTGAAACATCACACTGGAATGCGGCTCAAGAAGTGAAAGTACTACTCGGCTATATTTGCATTCCTGTGCTCCATCCTCTGAATGTCAAAGGTATGATGGGTCTGATGCATAACATATGACTATTTTAAACACTCCGCGCCGGATTTCTGTTGGTAATGTTCGAGGTAGTTGTCTGTGTCCTCCACTGTCTGTCAGAGAATACTAATTTGGACAGGGCCAGATAAAAGAAAGGTTATCCCTGTTGAAAGAGAGACCTCATGATAGCATAATTAGAGGCGACAGTGCAGCACTATTCTGGGGCCAGTCAGCTACTCCCAAATCTCTCCTGATAACAGGCTCACTCACAAAGGGAATCGGCTTTTAAAGTTTGCTTTTTTAAGGTTCGGTGTGCCCCCTGCAACCCACACTATCTGTCTAATGAAATTGAAGGACAAGAAAGGACTGCTTCCTGAAGATGTTCCGCCATTTCCCTGGTATTGAACCTGTCTGGCTCTCATCCTGAAAGTCAGAATATTTCCAAGTTTTGATGTTCTTACAGATAGCAATCAAATAATAGTTTCCTGGCAAACATGCACACAATCCAGATGCTTTAGCCATTTGTGCAACTGTCAATATTATGTATATGTATATATATATATATATATAT
>JBAJHX010000001.1:17647076-17657980 GCA_037176925.1 Amniataba percoides
ATCTATCTATCTATCTATCTATCTATCTATCTATCTATCTATCTATATATCTATATATCTATCTATCTATCTATCTATCTCATCTAATTGTCACTCTGTCCTTGGAAGGGAATCTCTCAGTACCCATCACCAGTCAGTGACAGATTTACCTTCAAGGACTTGAAAATAAATTGCTGGCCGAGATAGGGCACTGAATTGTAAATGAATCATAAATTCTTTTGAACCAACACATACATACACACACACACACACACAGAGAGAACAAAATGATAAAAGTTGAGGAGGGGGATGAACAAAGAGATGAAAAAAGTGATGGAGCTCATTACTCATTCAGCTGTTGTGTTGTCACCTTAATAGCGACACTAACGCCGTCTCTGCCGGCAGAAAATGGAAAATCAAAGCGGAGGCGAACCCCTTCTCTACTTCACAACTTAACTTACGGGGTTTTCCTTGATTGATTTAATTTGTTTGCGGAACAGGTTTTATAAATCAAGGTTTGTGAAATCAAGAGCGTTTAAACACTTAAGATTTCTTTATGTTGCGAGACGCTTCATTTTACTTTTATTCCCGAGAAGAGCTTTCAGAGATTCAGCACTTTTATTCCACCCCCGGCAGTGCCTTACAATGATGATCAAGCTTCATATTTCCAGCGGTAAAGGAGAAGACTGCACAGTTTAGTCAATAGCCCACAGTACTTCCACTCTGAAAGGGAAGCCGGTCTTATTTAATTTCGAGTAACCCAAACACTTTAGGAGAGCACAATCGCTGGCAGCACCACTGGCAGACTGACCTTCACAGGCCCACTTTCATGTCTCCATTAAAAGATTCACTCCAAATGTATTCACAGTTTTGCCTCTCAGGCTGCAGCAACGCGTCACAATCAAGAGCCAGAACGCATATATTACACTAAAAGGCCGGCCTCAAAATCCAATTCTCCCCGACTCGAAGTATATGTAAATATTAATGATCCATGGATCTGCATTTTGCCTCATATTGTTGAGCTTTCATGGCTCTTCGCATGCAGATCAGATAATTTTCTCAGCGAGGACACTCTGTTTTCAATTACCCAAGACTCTCTGCTTACCACTGGCTGTGCAAGAACAAGATCGTTTGTTCTCTCCGGTAAGAAAATTGTTAAAACTTAAAAAAAAAAAAAAAATTGTTTGACAAAGGCGCAATCAGCTGCAAACACGACTTCTCTTTTTCATTGTTTGCTCTCCAAGCCACCAAATAATACCTTTCTGTTGTTGATTGTTGCCGTGGTCTTTTCACCTTGAATGTTGCCTGCTTGTCCTCCCTTCGCTGAAAGATAGCCAGCGGTTCAGTTCAGCGTGACGACATGCTTCCCTGCGCAGACTTATACTTCAGTCCAGGCTAAATGGATTTCCATTAGAGGGGCTATGACTCATTCCAGATGCTTACTCAATACTGTGTGGGCACTGTAGCAGAAATTTTCCTCCAGACAGAACAAAAAGGACAACAAAAACCAAACATTGTTGTGCGAGTCCGTAGAGGTGCCGCGCCTCGTGCCTTTCGCATAAACTCGGGCACCGGTTATCACAGCAAAGAGGGTTGCCGTTGGTTTTTCGTGTTCAGGAGACTAAAGCACGGAAGCTGTTTGACAAAAGAAGCGTGCATAACTGAGAAAACACAGATGAAAACAAGAGATATTGCCAGCTACTGCCATAAAGAAAGCAATGCAGAACTGCTAGATGGTCTTAATGTGAATTAGTTCAACTCTAATGCATCTTTGACCCCTTAGCTTGCTTAGCTCAAACTACCCACTGAATCAACATCTGTTTGTGTGCGTGGATGAGCTCAGGGGCAGCGAGTGCATGTTATGTTCCTCCGCTGCTATGTATATATATCTCTTCAGCACCATGTCTGGACTCGGGCTAGACCTGCGCCGGACGATCAATAGGAAAAGCAATGATCTCAGTGAAATGGACCATCCATCTTATTGTGATTCCCTTTTGCAGCCCCACTCGACTGAGGAGAGGAGATGCAACCAAATTATTGTCTGAGCATCGATTTGAATCTGGCTTTGGGAGCAGCTCTCTTTTCTTTCCATAGAAGTTTGGTGGGATCTTAATGAAAATAGCTAATGAGCAGTTACGAATACCTCCAGTGATGTGCTCTGAATATGTCGGTGCACATCTTTTAAAGCCAGCTATTTGCTCTGCGGGTCGAAAGAAGCAGTGGAGGCGCGAACTTCTTAATTAATTACGACTTTGCTTGCTTTTGTGTTGTCAGCTGTTGTTAGGCTCGGTTTATTTTTATGGGACCTTAAAAACCTTCTCCTCTATAGCTGGAGTGCCATCACTCCTCGCAAAGTGCTCAACAAGACCCAGCACCCCCTGTGGTGAGTGCACACTGTGACATGTGGGTGAAAAACACCCATCTGTAAGGCCGACAGACTTCCTGCGCTGTTGTGGGGATAAAGAAACGTAAACCGACGCAGAGGTAGCTATTTAAATCTCTCCATCTGAGAAAAACTAGTCTAGACTTCCTAACTAGATTCAGCATTACATTTCCATTACTTTTGGATGTGCCGGGCACAGACTGATTAATGCAAAGTCTAGTTAGTTCATTATTGTTTCATCATATTACATTAAGAGGGGATAATCTTTTGTTTGTTCTTTGTTGCTGTAGGTACCGCCACAACAGTTATTATCATACTCATCCCTGCAGCCCCTGTGCAGCACCTCCTTAATGGTATTCTTGCCGAGTGAACTCTTCTGCAGGGCAAAGAACAAGGCCACATATCATTTTTCATTTCTGCTGTGTTTTTTTAAAACATTTTCCAACTTTAAAGATGATCCCGTTTTGAGCATCTGCAGACCACCTTACACAATCGATGACACGATTTATCATGTTTGTAGTTTTAAATTTAAAGTCAAAATTTAAAAAATAAAAACCAGGCTGCCTTTTGTTTCTCCTTCTAAAGCAATGAGTAAGTTTTCATTCAGTTACACTCGGTTGCTGTTACATGCAACAATAATGCCACTGTGGCCAAAATAATGAGAAAAACAATTGTTTACTTTTTCTTTTTGCATGATTGCAGAAACAGTTCCCTGTAATTATCCTGTTTGGACTATTCAGAGTGTTTTTCTGCAAAAAGGAAAACTTGCTTCTAATTCTAATCTCGCAAACTTAACCAAACCAATTACTGTCATAACGGTGCCATGTCACAAAATATTGCAATTAAAAATGCATGTTAAAAGGTAGAACTGCAATTCCAATTTGTCAAAGAAGATGAAAGGAAGGCAGCTCCCAGTATCTCTGCTTTTTACTTTGGCTCGGTGTAAACTCTACACTTTAGTCTGTAGTCTGCTTTAGTCTGTAACTGCTGTGCATTTTACTCATTTACACTTTGTAGTGGAGTCACCTAACTACCGAATAAGTACTTCAAAAGAGACACGGCTCTCAAGACAGTCATTTAAGCAGCACCTCTTCCCCTGTGTTAGGAATCCCCCTGTGAATAAATCTGGTATTTGATGCTAAACGAAGTGATTATCTTGGAGATGTTAAATAATCCAACATTTGTAAGTCAGAAGTGCAACATGCAAGTATCAGAAACGCTTCTTAACAATTACACCAGCAGCTGTTGGGGTCAATTACAGGCAGCATCCCGCGTTGACGTGTGCCTTGGCCAAAACAGCGACATAATGCATATGACACTGAATGTGTCGTCATGTTGATAGCTTGCTAGCCGGCTTTGTCAATCATTATCTGTCTGACTTTCATTAAGAGGCTCAGAAACATCAGATTTGCTATGTCTGTCAGCAAGATGGCATGCAGACACAATGTTGTTTTCTGAATGGAGTTTGGAAACAGACAGCTGTAATTAATAACATTAATTGCGTCTGCATGCCCGTTAGGTGCCCCATTTCCAGGGTCTTGTTATTGTGTATTGTCAGTGCTGACATGGCTTGCTGAGACTCTCGGTGGAACAGAGCCCTTGTTAATGCTGTTAATTACAGAACTGCAGGATGAATGTTGTCTGTAAGGAAGAGTTTATTACTTGAACTTTGTGAGGAGTAAATAAGTCCCATCAGTCCCATCTCCAAAGAGACTCAACCTAACCCAATGAATGAATTTGCTCTGCCTAATATTTTAGCGGTAATAATAAATATCCAGTAGGTTCCCTAAGAAACGTTTGATTGTCAGCGTATTTTGTCACTGCAGCAAGTCCATACTTGTCCTCTCTGCCCCACCAGTGTGTGTCCATGTCTGGACTACTGTGCCTCCCCATGACTGATGGCGGCGCCCGCCCCGAAGCACACAGCACCTCTTCTGGACAATGATTTCCCTTGATGGCTCCATCAGGTGAAGATGCTGGAGGAAATGGGCAGAGGAAGAAGGACGAGGAGGAGGGGAAGGAAGGAAGGGCGGGTTGACTGCTTAAAGGAGGGTACTTTGGAAGGAGGGGGTGGAGGTTTGAAGGAGGGATGAAGGGGATGACGGACCTCCTGGGACTTGGCTAAAATGCTCCCCTCTTCCTAATCTCCTGCTCTATTTTGAGAAGCAGCAGGAGGGATGTCAAAGACGTGAGGGAGCCGGTGATGAATGGTGAGACACGAGGGCGCTCACAGACCTGATGAATGGGCTCACTACGTTGGCTAAATGGTTACATCACCATGAAGAGACGGGGGCCAGAGAGAAAGACACGGGGCTCTCCATTACTGGGGGGACAATTGCATTAACAGAATGGGCTTTTTGTCGTGAAGTAATATTTGAATTGCTATTTGCACAAAAGTATATAGTGCATCTTCAGGATTAATGCTGGCGTTAATCACGACCAAGAACATGGAGACAGTTTTATGTCCTGCATTAATCAGTAAAACAGTATTTCAAAACAGGTTTTTTTGCAATTCAAAGACTTCACTTACTGACTCAAGTGTCCACAAAATGATAGTAATTAACAATATACATGTTTCATGAACAGTAATTCACATTTTCCAAGTCACGAAAAGCTAAAAGCAAACAAAACAAAGTGTTTCCTCTACACAGAGCTGAAATTCCTGTTGAGAATGGATCATTGTCTGGCTGTGTGAGAGCCAAAAGGTAAGAGCCCTTATAAGAGCGATAAGGCTGTAGAGCCTCAGTGGTGATAAGTATCTTATCAGCCTGTCGTCTGTCTCCTGAACTCTCAGAGGATACCTGTTGTATTACCGAATGTTAGACAGCCACTGCTACCTGCAGACAAAGGACTGTTTTTCTACCTTTGTGTGGCACACATTTAGAGAAAAAACATCCCTGTGACGGGGTATCAATTAACTTACGAATCACCTCGCTCGTGCAGAAAGTGGGTCAGGCTAAAAGTTCATGCGGTGCTGCGTATCGTCGTACTGTTGCATAACCATTTTTCATCTGTTTTCTTGTGTTTTGCAGTGCGAGTTATCATGTGTGCAGGGGCTGATAATCCACAGCGCCGTGACAGAGACATACGTTATGTTGTGTTTTCTGTTGCCAATTACATGGAGGATCTCCAGGCTGTTTCACTTGAGTGTGACATATGTTGGTATAAAACTGCTTTTCCAACATCCCCGTAGAGGCATTTCATTTTCACATACATATGAATTATGCCCCCTAAATAGACGCCCTTTGGTGCCTCCGGGGTAGAAAGGAGACGGGGGCTGGGCTGATTTCGCACAGCCAAGCCTCATCAATCTCCCAGTTCATTCAGTTCACAAAGGGGGTCCTCTTTCACTGGCGAGAGCAGTCGATAGAGCCTCACTACCCAGATGAGAGCAATTCCATTAAGCGGGCCCTCTACCTTGGGCCTCAAAAAGAGAGCTTATCAGAGGCCAACAGCGAGGGGAGTGTTGCAGCCATCCATCGTCATCCGGGAGAGGAGCGACTGAACACTGCTGACAATCACGCCACCTTCTCTTCACCTTCGCTCCTGTCTTGTCCCCATGAAGCCACAGTTGGTGAGCTCAGCACAAGCTAAAGACATGAAATGGGTGGAAAATGCCACTTGATTCTGCATCTGAACAGATAAAACAGACATGTTAATAAGTAAATATTAGAGGGATCTGAATGTCTTCACACAGGCTGGCTGTTACTGATGTTCTGACTCCTGCCAGTTAAGTTTTTACAATCAACATTCAAGTATGTGGTGACCGCAGACTGTGTGGCCACACCTTTTCTTTTGCATGCAGCATAGAAATGCTCGTGTTAAATCTGATATTTATTAACAGCAACATTGTCACACATTTCCATCAACACGAGCTTATATTTGCATGCCAACCATTATAAATAAAGGGCACACACACACATGCTCCCACGCCTGAGTGTGACAGATGAACAATTACCTGACAGTGTCACGTCGTGTCTCGGGGTAAGACTGCATGTGAGGTATGGATATAGATTATTTTTGTCTCCTGTGTTATTTTCACAGCCTGACGTCTCACTCTCACTGTGGCATGCTTGACTGGCAGCCTTGCGCAGACCTTTAGAGAGCAGCAGTCACGCACACAAGTAATGCATGTGGGCTCCATCACGTCCTTGAATCAATTTTCAGGTCCGCCAACATGACACTTTTCAAATGACTGGGCTTCACCACTGACATACCACTCATGCTATGGCAGTGATGTCAAGTGAATGAACTTCTGTCAAAATGGTGCAAATGTGCTGTAAAGATTTATGGGAAAAATGTGTAATATGTGCACGTGAATTCCAGTCTTGGCTCAAATGTACCAATAATATAATTTGCTGAGTTGCACCTTTGACACAGAGACCGGTTCTTTCTTTGCTTTCTGAATAATGTGAGGGGAGACTGAATCAAAGTGAGAAAATATAGGCACAGCATTTTTCTCTTTAGCTAATGCCCCAAAGAACATCTGCAGGGTTTTTTTTGTGTGGTTATAGGAATCATGGGAAAATGTGTTGTTTTGCATCTGCCTTCCAAACTTGACAAATGTTGTGATATAATAGCAGCGGTATCTCCAGCTGTTCAAATATCACTTGTCACTGCAGGTGGTGCCCTTAAGAAAGTTTCATGCATCATAATAATAACGCCTCAGCAGATTTTTGGCGTGCGTGGCATTCCTTAATTTTACACTTAAGCCGAGTCGTGTTAGCTATTAGTCATTTCTTTGTTTTCCTCGGTGTGCGTTACAGTGAGTGGCAGGGAGAAAATGAGAGTCATGCGATGGATAGCAGGGGCAGATTTCAGGGCATTAACATCCCAAACAAGCCAGAGTTTCCAACACAACTGAGGTCGCTAATGACAGCGAGAAGCCTCTGACAGCAGGAAGCAACAGATTGGAAAGGTTATGAGAGAAAAACAGTTGCACGCGTATTTAAAAATCGCTATCGTGCTGCCAACATTAATTACACAATAGGCAATGTTTTCATAAGCTACAACTCTGGAACTCAGTCCAATTCATCAGCATATGCTGCCAACCCCTCCACCTGCCTCGTATAAATAGCATAAGACCACCAGCGCCCTGCTCTGATTGATGCGCGTGAGACACATCCTGCAGATGGGATATTTGATGGATTGGGTCTAAATCCTGCTGATATTTAATATATCCTGTATTTTTAATGACCTGTTCCCAGAGATCTGGGTAATTAGGTGAGTTCTGGCAGGGATCTAGCAGGGATAAGCTCTTCATCTGTCAGGTTAAGATTTGTAGGTCCACAGGTGGTTAGAGTGCCAACTACAGGAGCCCAAGGGTGAACACGAAACTGTCACAGCCACCATATCACTCTGTCACACGTTTTTTAATGTTGAGGATTAGGGTGAATGTTTGGCCTAACATCAGATCCAGAGGGGCAGCTGAGCTTGGCCAGGGGAGATCTGGTTTAAATGTCACCAGAGTTACGGTAAATAAAGAAAAAAAAAGTTAAACAGAATTAAAAAAAGGTGCACATGTGCACTCAGCAAACAATCCCCCACGGCCACTGGTAGGGCTAGTACTGTGAACCTAAAGAAAAATCAAAATCCTTTAATGTA
Organism: Amniataba percoides; assembly: GCA_037176925.1. NCBI lineage: Eukaryota > Metazoa > Chordata > Actinopteri > Centrarchiformes > Terapontidae > Amniataba > Amniataba percoides. The sequence continues at coordinate 17,655,043 of JBAJHX010000001.1, forward strand.
TGATGTTTAATATAGAGGATAACTCTCAACACATCTAACTAAGCAGAAAACATCCTAATAGCAAGTTAAGATCAATTAACTGTGTGGCCAAGAAACCATGAAAACATTCTGCAATTACACTATTTCTTCTTTTTATATACTTTATACAGTACATATAATATATATTTCTTTTTAAAGGCTGAAGAATTGTTTGCAGTCTTTCGGGGGTCTCCCTACTTCATGGAGACTTTGGTAACTCTTAGATGAGCCACGGCCTTGTGAGAGCGGTGTCCTCCTTCTGTCACCATGGCCTCTCTATTAGTCACAGACAGGGGAAGGAAAGAAGGAGAGCCACTCTAATTATCCACCTCTCCCCGCAAGTTATGTTAATGGTTGCTTCCGGCTTAAGTAGGCTATCTATATGCAAAGTCTCTTTTGATGAATTTCTTCATTATTTATTGTTAATATATTACTGTATCGCCATGATGAGGAGAGAAGGCTGTTGGTTCTACTCCATATTGTGCTGTGAGAGCGTGAGGAACCCAGAGTCGGCTGGACACTCTGAACAGAGCGAACCAAGGGGAAGCTTTAAACCCTGATGCAGAGTAAGGCAGTATTTTGGGATACATAATTATGATAGCTAACCTTATCTGGCAGTGATTACAGGAAATTACCAGATTATTATGATTTAATTTCCGTAGGTATGATCACTCGTCATGTTGTGATTCAAACTGCAGAGATTATCTGTAATTTTTTAACAAGATATTTACCTCTAGCATATGCAGTAAATGTATTCTGCTTTAAAGTTTCAACAAGTAAAACATCTTAATACTGGTGATATAATAAAGCATGACAGATGTGGCCCTGAAATGTAATTTGGTCTAATATATTCTATAGAAAGCAGCCATAACATACACAGTACGAAAGAAATTTCCACAATATTTACTGTGAAATTAGTCAATATTCCTGGGGATGATATGAAAAGAGGAAACCTCCAAAGCTTCAAAAAACAGAGAACCATGTATATGTCTGTGCAATTGTATTTTATCAGGATAATTAAACTCCTCATGGCTCACTGTGCTCTGCGGATTGATGTTGACCCATTTGCCAGTTTCCATCCATGTCAAAGGATTAACTATAGGCTGAAAAAGAGAACAAGTGACTCGGTCTATGACCAAGTATCAAGTATAAGAGCTTCAGGGAGACTTATAACTGCGAAAAACAAAAGTGTTGCTGCTATTTCTTTAACTATAGCTCTAAAATGACCTTTTTGGACACAACTACAAAATTGACAGTGATTATTTATTGCTAACATCAAACAACATTTGATAAGGAATGTTCTTCAGCAACGCCCAAATAAGATATTTGCACGATCATTATAGTTTTTAAACTGCTTTAATACAAAACATTACTACTTACTCTTGGTAACTTTACATTTAAAGCTTGTCAGCATCTCTCAGAAACCTCAGTCCACTGACTCAACAGAAATAATCCACATCTTTAATGTGGACACAGCAGCAGTCCTCCACTACTCCCCGACACTCATCACGTCTTTCACCTTGAGGTTGCCCTCTGACGTCCGCCCACTTCCCCTGAAACGGGAGCCGGATTGCGGTGAGCCCAGCACCACTAAGCCTCTGCTCTCAGAAACACTGACCTCAATCAAAGGGAGAACTTGATCCACCGGCCGTGCTCTCTGCAGCCCACCAGGAGCTGTTTCGGCCATCAGTGGATAGATGTGGGGCTCAGCGTGTGTGTTTCTGAGGGGCCGTGTTAGTAACATAAACACAAGAATGCAACACCTGCATCAGCCGATAACAGTTCCTTCATATTTTCTCTACATCCACACTATTCTATATGGTATCTTGAGAATTTAAAAAATTGTATTTTTAAAGCAGTCTGAATTGCCTGCTGAGCATTAGCAAAATTCTATTATGGCTTTCATGTGCCTGAAGGTCGTCGCATACATTCATCATGTCATCCTACCATTCAAGTGAAATCAGGAAGAGCGCTGACACTGGAGTTAGGGTAAAAGGTTTTTCCACCACAGCAGCGATATGCAGGAAGGTGGTGATTGGTGACACACTTATCTCGTTCCAGGTTCGATTACAGTCGTAATGTTTCCTCTCTCCATTAAGTGTATTTGATTTCCCGCTGAGGGGGTAGCTGGCAGGGCAGAGATATGACAGCAGCACTGAGGCCAAGAGGGCAGCTCTTGCAAGCATCACTTCCACTGATGTGCCTGGAAGCGGACGAAAAGTGGCAATGCTTATACAATTAGAGCGGAGACTTTGTCAGACCTCATTTTTGAGAGAGGTTTGAGCCGCAGCCCTGGGAGAGTTTTATTAATTCACTGCCCTGGCCCGCTCTGTGGAGATACAGAAGGATTATACTGTACGGCGGTGGATGACAAAACGACATGTTAAGAGGAGCTGGGAAAGGCCTGCTCTGATTAGAAGAATGAATTTTCCCATTGATCACAAGGGAATTAGCTAAAGGGTTGAGGTTAAAGGGTTAAAAATGTATATGGTAAAGGGGCTGTTCAGATGCTCTCTGAGGTGGTGTTGTATTTCGTCATGTTTAAGTGTTATGTTTAGTCTTATCATGTTGTCATGTTTTAAGTTGAAGTCACTTTTGTTTAGTCTTGTTTTGTACTTCCTGTTTTATTTTGTACTCACCTCTTCCCTCTCGTGTCAGATCCCCACTTCCTGCCTTTGTGTGTTTTCCCACCTGTGAGATTGTCTTCCCCGCCTCTGATTCGTTTCACCTGTTCCCCCTTACCTCGTGCATAAATAGTTCTGGTGTTCCTTTGTCCTGTGCTAGTTCGTCTTGTGTCATGTGGGGAATTTATGTCCGCAGTAAGATTTCTTGTGTTTCATGCCCTTTTTTCATGTTTTCTAGTTTGAAGCCCTTTTATCCTCTTTGTGAGAGATTTTTAGTTTGTACTTTCACCCTCCTT
>JBAJHX010000001.1:17658080-17672723 GCA_037176925.1 Amniataba percoides
ACAGGTGGTGAGACTTAGTCACTGGCAGTGATCAGCAATGCGTGGACATTATCTCAGGATCCAGGTGCTGTGGACAGTACAGCGACAGTGATGGAAAGCCAATAGTGGAGGAAAAGTAATAATATCTTAATCTAAAAATATTCTATATCAGGTAAAGGATCTCCATCAAAAATTTTAATGAAGTAAATTTACAGAAATAGTATCAGCAAAATGCACTTAAAGCATAAAAAATAAAAGTAATTATGGTCATTTCCATTTGATTTGATTTGATCAATTTCTATTATATCTTTTATCAGATAAGATATTTATAAGATTATTTCCTTTAAATAAGTAAATGTACTTTATTAAATGTAATGTGTTACTTTCAACCACTGCAGAGAGCCTACAGCGTGTCAGAGCTAAATAAACAGCAGAATATGGGGCCAGTTAACGTGTTTTAATGATGATAATCCTGATTGGTGTCATGGTGGGATGAGACATTTAGATTTACAATCACCTCAACTGGTTCCTCTCACTCTGAGGAGCAGCCCCTCAGCTGCCCCTCACTGTTGTGCTCCTCGTTTATCCCAGAGAGCGAAGCCAGCCGTCTCACAGAGATCTGCCTGTCGGGATGCTTCCCTGCAATTGAATCCTTGTTCTTGTTTTCTTTCACAAGAAAACTCTGCAGGGCATCTTTAAGATTTGTGCTCTCTCCTTATTCAAAGAGAGTGAACCATTGCTTTCAAGGATGGTGGCCTCTGATTTGAGGAGTCCATTGAGTCTGCAAAACAACAAATTGTGAACCAAGCATGGAGGGTCAGTACTTTCTGTATATAACCACAAATAAAATGGTTTATTTTCTTCACCTCACATCAATAAAAACTTACTGCTGGCCATTAGTCAAGCATGTCAAGACCGCTGTGGTCTGAGTCTCAAAAACACTGTAGGAAATATACTGTCATTCTCTTTTTGAAATAGCAAGCTCATGACTCACTTATGATTGATCCTTACATACCTCAAGCAACAAGTTTGTTTCTCAGCTGAGAAATGTTGCACAGAAAGGGGGAAGGGGGAAATGGATTTTTTGTCAGATGGGATTAAGTAGCGCTAGACCCTCCAATTAGCTATATTTCACATGTCAGTTTACATCAGTGAGGCAGAAGGAGTGTGTGATAACACTGACGGAGAGGAAAACAGAGAAAAGGGGAGGAGAAGAAGAGAAGGTGAGAAAGTGGAGAAAGAGGCGGACGGAGAGACAAATGGGTAAACGGAGAGAGACATGAGATAAATATAAAGAGTGAGCCTCGGTAAGAGGGAGGCCAAGTGATAGGGACGTGAAAATAGGATCAGAGATTGAGCGTAAACAGAGAGTGAAAAACTGATGGCTATTATTGGCAATTTGATTGATTACAAATCTCTCTCAAGTGTTTTGCTGCTTTTGGTTTGTCATCAAAGTGCTGTAGCTGCGAGCTGCAAGACCTGCAGATTCCCAGTGAAAACTTAGTTGCTGTTTGTCAGTTTGGTAAAGCGATGCCTTAGAGCTTATCAGAAACAATATAATATAATACAATATCTGGGATACAATGAATAATCATGTTTCATTAACATATCTCACAATAGTTCTCAATGACTGTCTTTATGTGGGTCTTGATTCGGAGTTTAGGAACTTTTTATTAGTGAGTCATTACAGAACGGGTTCATATGTCATACGCTATGCACAAGAGTTATTAGTTGCTTAATTTTGTACAAAAAAGTCATTTCAGAGGCAAAAGCCCATTTTCACAAATGTTCAAAGGCATTTTTTTCTCTCCTACAGTTCAGTGTCTTGTGGGGCCTGGACAGAGAGGAGAAATGGCTACAAGCATTATTTTAGTATCAAAGTATCAAAATTCCCTTAAACATAATCTGTATCTGTTCTTTGACTCTCAGTTAGTTCTTGATTTGTTCTATTTAACAACATTTGTACTGTATCCTAAAATCTAAGTGTCACGGTCTGAAATGGGATATAAGAATATGATGGAGAAAGAGTAGACAGACACAAATATGATTCATTGAGGCTGAGGGACACTCTGGGTCAGAGCTGCCAGTTAAGCTTTGGTTTTCTGTGACAACACAGAAGCAAGAGACTGCGTGGATCTGCATGGTTTGATATGGAAAGATGACTGAACACTGTTCCATCAACACTGAGGAAACAGATGGTGTAAAAGATGACTGTAGTGCCTCATTACTAACTATGTATGGAGCAAAAGACAATCAAAGTCTGTCTCTCACACACAAACACACACTCATAGCTACAGGAACATACCCAGATAATCTCCAGAATCAAACAGCAAGCCAACAGTTTGTACATTAGCAATGCGTCCATTTGATATGAATCACAAATTAGATGGCAGAAAGAGGAGACCGGCACTTTGAACAGGTGTGCGTGGGCCTGAGTGGTGCACCGAGCATGGAGGCTGCAGTATGAAAGAAAAGTCCGACTTTGGACAGGGTGCTTTGAAGAGGCGGATGTTGGCCAGACCAGCAGATTTCAACAGGTGTGCTTTTGGTTTACTGGCATGGATTTGCATGTTTTACAACAGCTCTGAAAAGGTTGCGTAGCAGTGGTCTAGGAGCTGAGAGACAGGCAGCTGCTTTGAAGCACATAAATATTCAAAGAGATTAGCTTTAGGTCAATGTTATGAATAAAATTATATATCCTGATTAATGTACTCTAATTATGATGGAAGTCAATGGGAAAGAGGTTACAGATTAAAGCAGTAATCTGCAATATTTATCTGATTTATTGATATAATTAGATGTTCTTTCATTTCGGTTTCATTGTCTATGGCTGAATAATATAACACAGCACTGATTCAGCGAGTTAAAAGTAGGCTGTTTTTGGTCATGGTAACAGGCACCAAGTGAGGAGTCAGCGAAGAGAAAGATTGCTAGCAAGAAAACATAAATGTTAACAACACATTTTTTAAAATACAAAGAGTGTAATGTTTTAGGAGGAAGGAAATGCATTCAGCATGTTGGTTAGACCCCAAGGACACACACTGAAAATGAAACTTTGTTTGTTTGCAGGGAGAGTCCGCAGGGCTTTGAAGGAACACCGAGATGTCAGGTATGTCTCATCTTGAAAGAATTATGTACTAACGATGGGCTGGCATTTGGGTCCAGTTAAGACAGCCCAAAATACGTCTCCATCGGCCACATAGAGCCGCCGTGTGTGTCTAACTATGTGGATTGCAGTGGTGGGCTACGAGGAGGGGCTGTATGAAGAATTATCCGCAGGTCCCTTGCTGTGAGAATAAAGGGAATGGTTGGACTGTGCGGAGCTGGAAGTTGGCCATTAGCAATCTCCCTCAGCCCCCAAATAGGTTTTTTTTTTGTGCCCACCTTCTCCAGTCCACTACTGAACCCACCTTTGGCCCTCTAGTCATCAACACAGGCAGACGGACGTGGAGCTGTTGGACCACCGGACTGATGGACAGTTTTCTGGAACCCATTTGGTTTCCTAGTTTGGACTCAATTTATAGCGCATGTGAGGCCCCACAGCAGGTTTTGTGAGGTCCTTGAAACCTGTAAAAGCTCCACTGCAATAAGTTAAGTAGAGTAGACGGAGCAGACAATCTAAAAATAACTTTCTCAAGTCAAAAGATCTTAGAGAGACACCCAGCAGAGGCGATATTTGTCCTCATCTCTATGGATGAGATACAGCACATCACTGATTCCCAGAAAATTGTGTCCTCATTAATCTATAAAAAACATGAGAGAAGTAATTACACAGTTCTTAAAGGGGGAAAGGCGACAATGTCCTCCACAGTTCCTTATCGTGCCAACTGATTCATGGATTTTAATGGGCTTTTAAGCCAGATTAAAAACCTGATGCCCCCACTGTTAAAGCAGCACTACAATTCCAGAGAATCACATTTATGGGATTGCCAATAAAACCAGAGGACCTCAAAGGAATACAAATGACTCTGATGAATCTACATGAAATAGGTGTATCTTATGAAAGTACAAGGATTCACTGGGAAGGACGTATATTACTCTGAAAAAAGGGGATAAAGGATCGTATCTCGTTCCTTGTCTGCTGTCAATGCCAGCAGTGTTTTAGTGAGAACACCTTCCAGCCACGTCATCATCTCTAAAACTAAATGAATGATCAAATTTTTGAAAGGAAATTTTATATTAATTCATTTACAGATATGTTTATTTTATTAAAAAAAAGCTGCAATTCCTTACTTATTCCATGGTCAAATCCACCACATTATGAGGAGACAGACCGAAGAGGCAATTTTAAGAAACTATTATTCATATTTCATACAACCACTAAATATTAATTTTCTCAGCAGCGGAGTGTTGTAATGGAACGCAATAAATGCAATCATGCACTATCTTATGATGTGATGGCTGTCTCAGCGAAGTGTCCTAATTGAGGCAGAAAAACAGTTGGAAGTGAAAATGGAGATCTGCATTGGCACTGGGAGAACTAAGTGAGCCCGACTGTGAGGGAGCATGAGGAGACTGTCTCTCTTTGCCTGAACTCTTGCTCAACTCATATCTCTCCCAGGACCCAGCTCTCCGGTGGTCAGACTGGTGGAATTGATTGCCCTGCTCACACCATACGAGAAACAGTCACTTTGGGATTTATTTTGCGGGATGGAACACCGGCCCACTCCACTCCCGCGTCCAAATTGATTATAAAACTACGTTCTGCTGACACTGACACATCTCTGAGTTTGAATATGTGTGTGTGTGTGTGTGTGTGTGTGTGTGTGTGTGTGTGTGTGTGTGTGTGTGTGTGTGTGTGTGTGTGTGTGACAGAGAGGGAGCGAGTCAGAGTGTGACAGAGTTTAACCAAAGCTGCATTAACCCCAGACTACCATAAAGCTGTTACTTCCATTTAGTTGTATCTTCTTGATGTTAATCCTATTCAGGGTCCAAGGATGTAGTGGGGAAAAAGTTTGACAGTACAGGACCTTGAAATATGATCACCATAAACACTGTTCTGTGTTTTTACTTCTGCAGATAGCATACGTATCAATGTAAGTTTTTCAATTTCATCCATTGGTTGATTTTAGTGACACCTGTGATGCTTGTGGTAACTGTAAGTGCAATCTAATACTACAGCAAATGCTCCTTTGTCACAAATACAACAGCAAAACATCTAGTGTTTTCATGTACAATTCAGCCAAACAAACTCAATTTGTTTTAACAAGAAAGTCAGTTAAGATGTTATACTGCATAGGAAACTAAAAGTATTGTGCAACTAACAGTGAAGAGAATGCAAATACACAGAATGGTTATTGCTGAAAAAATGGAGACCTGAGATAGTATCAGAAATGTGTTCTGATTTCATGAAAATCTGTGGGATTATAACTTTAAAGTGGGAGCTGAAGCCAAAGGCCACCTCACTGCTGTTGGTTATGTTGCTGAATATAGTTCAAGGAGAGAGAACAATTTCTTTATCTCCACTGCAGACATATAGAGTTGTGAAATTAAGATTTCCCCACAAAACTGTAGAAATAATATTGTTTTTTTTCCACTATACATGTTTATATAAATCTTTGCAGTGAGTGAACCCATGCTTTCATAATAGGAGGATCTGTGCGATCTCATATTTTATCATTATTTGTTACTACCTTACAGCTATGTTTGCCTATTATCAAGATAAACTACCACGGCTGCTTAAATCCTCTGTAGGATGCACTTTGTTTTCTGATTGATTGTCATCATGTGCAGGCCAATAAAATCAATAACATTAAACATAGATGGGGAACTAATGGCTACTAGTAACTGGTAGGCCAGAATTAAGCATGTGGCTTTAAGCTGAGCTGAACTAGAGCCACCCACCATGTGTCCACCACGGTTGGGTAAGCCTGGACTTAAAGCATATCGACCTTCCTTTGCCAATAATCAGATGATCAATGGAGGGTGTTACCAACAGAATTACATCATATATCTTGTCTGCATCACAGAGGAACAGCAGGGGAAGTGAAATGGGACTAAAAGGGAGCCTGTGTGATGCCTGCAGGCCTCCAACTGAACTAAGTGTCTACAAGGTTAGAAAGAGAAGTGGAATATTTGATTAAAAACATACTGGTATGTAATTAAAATTTGACTCAAAGTAAACTGATTTGCTTGCTGTTCAAAAAAGGAGAAGCACAAAAACCACCGAAAGGAAAAACACAGTGCCTTTTTTGTAATTTCCTATGAATATCTCATTTGTTTCTCCAAAAATGTTCACTGTTGGTATGACCTTTACAAAAAACTACAGCTCGAAGCTTGGGAGAAGGTCCTTGTTAACATGCGTCAGTAAGGCGACTACAATTGCAGCAACAAGGATAACATGCACCATTGATGATTTCCTCAGTTTGTGGTTGTGTGGAGCTGCTTTTGTGTGTGTCTGTGCGTTTGTGTGGGTGTATGGAGCCTTTGTCAGCGGGTCGGACTACAGGCTGCTCACTGTTTACAGACTAGATGCACCGCGAGGAGCTTATTTGATAAAAAAGGGCTTTATTGCAACTTCAATATGTGGCTTTTCTGCTTGTTATCAAATATGTGAAAACACTGTAACAGCAAAAAGAACATTACTCCTCCGTTCAGACTGAAACTCATATCTGTTTGGCGTGCATGGCGTCCATATCTGAAGGATGGATCTGTATTTGGTTTCCATGTGAGTCAGAGGGAGCAAGGAACAGAAGGAAGGGGGGTGTGTGAGTGTGAAATCAGATGCAAGTTTGCTGCAAATGCAAATGTTATATGCTTACAGAAGATTATACAATAATGAACTGGCAAAAGTAACAGTGATGAAAGTAGAAAAAATATCTTATCCCAGCCTCACACACATACACACACCACAGGTATGCACACAGGGCCCTTAATGGGACATTTGTAATCTTTACACCTACTGAGTAGAAAAGTGACTATTTTCCTGCTAAAGCATGTCAATAGATCTTTTCCCAGTGAACATATCAGAGCAAATTATTCTGTTTTGTAGTTTATTTTCCTTCCCTGTATCCACCACCTGCCAACTCCATCACCTTGCCCAAGGGTGAACTTGATCCATGACTCTCCTGATAATGATTTAGTTTGACTTTATTCCGGCTTCCACTGTTTGTTGTTGAATTTTAAAAATGATAAAAGGGAAAGATTCATTATTTGCACCCTGTGGTTAATACTCACAAACAAGAGTGCTGAAAGAAAATGAGTGAAAATCTGCATTTATAATTTTCTGTCTCCAAACTATCAATCATTTTGTCTTTTCATAAATGGTACTTGTTATTTGCTTTTTTGTCTGGTTTTGTGTTTCTGTGGCACCCGACTGATGCTTTTCCTCAGTTGGTGAGAAGGGGGGGGCATTCAAATAAATCTCATGTAAACAAAAACCACCCATCGAGCCAGGTGGGAAAATGTTACAAGCAAGGACAGAGTGGCAGTGCAAGAGGGAGTAAGGGAGGAAGACGGGAGGAGGAGAGAGGAGGGGTGTCTGTTGAGAAGGTCACGCTATAAAAGATGTCTCCTTGCATTTAGACCTCGTTCCGCACAAATGCCGTAGACCGGAATATTATAGGCTTAACAATTTAACAATTTGACAGAGAGCCATCCGATCACACAGACACTGGATGAGCTTTACAATGAGAGAAAGCGCTGCTCTGCACCTCTCAGAGGCCACGTCTCAAGCAAATAGGCCTAAAAAAGCCTGCAAATGTCACAGACTGGTACTGTAACAGAATTCAAAATTTTCAGACTGTTCGGTGTTTCAGCACTCGGCTCATATCACATTTTCAGTGTTCACACACACACACACACAGTCGGGGATAAAGGGAGAGGCAGGGCCCCTGTCATTCTCAACTCAAGCTTTAATACGCTCGTATGTGCCAGAAAAAGAGATTCAAAGAGACAAAGAGGTGCTCAGCAGCTTCGTATGAGGTTTTTGGTCATGTGTCCTTTGATCATTACTCCTGCAGGAATTAATATTGCCTACTATTCACAACAACGTGGAAGAAACACTAATCACTGCCGTCCTTGGTTTGCAGCTGTGCATCATCTTGTTTTAACCAGCTACTGGGACTTGAATTAGAAAAATGATATGCATAAGAAAGGGTCAGAGCTGTTTGAGCTTCCTGGTGCAGCAGTCGTGTGTAGTGGTCACATAAATAATACAAAGAAACATCGGTAGTCAAAAGATACACAGCATCTATGATCTATCCTGATAATAAGGCTCACTCGCTGTTTTGTTTCACTTCATTTATTGAGCTTGATATTTTATTCATGTTTCAGTCAGAGGTCAGGAGCCGGACTAAATGAAAGCAGTGATATATACAGAAGGTAAAAGTTCCTTTCATAGTGTTAAATTGCTGTTAAAGAGACACTGGAGGGATTTGGTTAAAATGTAGTCTGTTCATGATAATAATCTGTACAGTTACCAGAAACTACAGCAGCCTGATAATAATGCGGTGCACAAAATAGTACATTTCCGAAACAGTGTGGAATAACAGTAAAACGTCCTCTACAGTGTCCAGTCATTTTCAAGTGAAGCACTGGAAGGTATGTAAGTATGGTACCGCACCTTCATGTCAACTCTCCAACCTTTGACTTGATTCTGTCACTGAAACAATTCAGCACACAAGAATGTAAAATAGTAAATGTTCAATTTTATATGTAAATTTAAACTTTGTATGACTGTAATTATGTCATAATCATGAGATTATTAATATAAAATACTGTGGTAAATGACTAAAAAAGAAGTAAAGTAGCTTTATAGTGATGTGTGCACCTTGGCCAGAGACACTGTCCACAACACAATCCACAAAAAGGGCGCTGATAAACAACAGATCACTCCACAGAGCAGTCAGTTTTGCCCCCGGCCTGACACATGGAGGATGAGTTCGACACCCTGCACAACGACTCCTAAAATACAGAGACAAACATTTTTTCAGTTCAAGAGAGGCTTTTGAAAGAGCCGTCCCTCTGCCTTTCCAACTGCTGCCTGGCAACTTTCCTGATAAAGTTGTGTACCATGGATGTTGCCTTAACTCATACTTCAACAATATCACAGATGGTGGCAGTGGTGCGTCTCTACATTTGCCAGGAAGGAGACAGGATGTGGCTGATGCTTCTCTTTTCTTGCCCAGTGATGGCTGTAGAACCTGTACCTTTTGAGGACCTTTGACGCAGGAAATACGAAGTTGGCCGGTCTTCCACTATCACTGGATCTCCCCGAGCGACCAAGATGTGCGACCAAGAAACTTCTACAACTGCCAAAAAAATGTACCCTATAAAGAATGTGTAGGGCACACACTGTAGATCCGGGGTTGGGTTTCCTGGATCACACGCGTCCTTAACCTGGAACTGCTTCAATGAAAAGCTCAGCAGCCAAATGCTGAAGAGAGTGGGAGGACTGGGCAGCTTCCAATGGCTGCGCTTCCTTGGCAACCTGTCATCCAGACAATATTTGTAACATTGGCTCACAGATCTATTGCCCAAAATCAGACTCAGGAGACGGAACAGGTGTGGTTAAAACAGTCTTTACTAGGTCAGACGGCAGGCAAAAGCGAGAAAACCAATGTCATCGCACAATGAAAAAACAAAAGTACAGCAAAGAAAAGTAAAAACTTGAGTATTAGAGATACTTTACGTGTTTTGAAGGACATGCTGGTGATGCTAGCAACTTTACTGAAAGTCCTAAAAGCCAAGTTGGCATATACTGTACCTTTTGTGGCTATAAATGTTGCCCTACAGAAGAGGAAGGAGGAGGCTGTATCTAAGGAAAGGGGACTCAAGGGGGCTCTGTCTAGTCCACTTACCTCTTATTTTCTGTCTGGGTAATTACACCTGAAACTGGGGGAGCCAAGAACACCTCCAGTCACCCACTCTCCAATTTCTCTACAGGCCCTTCACACACTCACACACACACACACTCACAATATACACATGCACACGCACTGATATGCTCTGTCAGGTATGTGCGTGCACACACACACACACACACACACACACACACAAACTTAAATAGACCTTTTTTTCTTTGCATTTTGTCTCCTCTCCTCTTTTGCCACCCCTTCTCCCTCCCACTCTCCTTTCCTATTTCCTCTGACCGGCTCTGTATCTATTAGGTGTGACATTCCATTCTGCTTTTTAATCACCTCTCTCTGCTCTGTCCTTCTGGAGCCAAATAACTTCATAGATGATGGCCAGGAAGCCCATACATTGCCTGTCAAGAACTGCATGCAGCCACAAATACGAATTCATGGCCCCAGAGTTTGCATGTCATCTGCTGAGTCTATAACCACATTTCTACCTGCCAAAACTGCTTTTTTCCCCTCACACAAAATGCAGATTAATTGATTTCTTAAGATAAGTCATTAGATGATTGATAATTTAACAAGTTTAAAGGTGGGAAGCTGTGGTTTATTTCTGCTGTTATAGCATAGTATTTGTTTGGCAGGCAGGCATAAAATACTCTCTGATGCCTTCTGCAGAATGTGCTTTTTAATGTGAATCAAATGGAAACAGAGTGTGGAGACCTTCTGTGCACAACGAGCATCAAGTGATCAATCATGTGAAAGACATTGATATGTTATGAGGTAAAAAGCAAAAAAAAAAAAAAAAGACACTCACACACAACATGCATAATACTGTATCTTTGCGTGTGATTGAGAAGATCCCATTCAGTCATCATTCATGCTGCTGGCCTTGGCCTCTTAACCTGGGTCACATGTAGTATATTTGCAACATGACAGGCATCTCACGCCTTCACACGCTGGGCTCCCAAGACATTGCTGCCTTCGCTACCACCGCCCCCCTCTGTCACTGATGAAGAAAGACAAATGTGGATGGTTTTCCAGCGCGACACACACCGCCAGTGGTGCGACAGCAAGTCAAACATATGCATTCAAAGTCTAAATCTCAGTGTGGCTCCGACAGTAACACCCGCAGGCGGCCGCCGCAGACCGCTGCCATGTTGTGTCGGCTGAAATCGCTCTTATCTCACTTGGGAGAATGTCTTTGGCTGTCCTTGGAGGAGAGCAGTCAGGGATGGAGGGAGGCAGGCTGGAGGGTGGTGTGAATGTGGGAGAAGGGATACAGCAGTGGGAGGAGGAGGAAGAGAAGGAGAAGGAGGAGGAGGAGGAGAGTGAGCAGGGCCTTGCCTCTGGGACCGCAGGCATTTGTATTCCTCTCTCATCTGTGACGGGGGTGGGAAAAGGTGGGGAGGCGCAGGAGCAAAGCGCAGCAGGAGCTTTGGCAGGACTGTGGCAGAGGTTCAGGAATCAAAGACGCAATGTTACAGGATCTTAGCATCGCTCCTCGCTGCTTGGCCTCTGCGGGGCAGGCATAGAGATGCTGAGATAAACAATGTGATATCAGTTTCAAAAGAAGGACTACTGAAAAGGAAAGAGCAGTAAACAAACACTGGAGAGCCTGATCCTTCTCACATTGCTTTGCAAAACAGATATTTTTAGAAACCAAACATCTACCAAACATTGGATTTTTATATCTGTGTCAGTTTGGCAACATGTTAATCACATCTTTCAGCTGTCTTATTTGTAACCCTGAAGCTGTAAACTCAAACCAAATCAATAACTCACAACAAAGCAGCACATTACTTCACCATCTTGCGCTCATGCGACCCGCATCCATCAATATCGGATGCTTACTTTTCCAAGTTTTCTCTCCGTCAAACGAAATTCTGGTGTCTTTAACGATGTTTATGTGTGTGTGTGTGTGTTTGCTGTTTCCTTTGGACTCTTTCAAGGAAATGTGATCGGTGTAAATAATCCACGTTGACCTCAGCTAGATCTGACAGATCTGTGCTCTAAATGTGATCATGCACTTCTCGTCCTCTCCCGTGGTCAATAAATTCCCTGCAGATTCAGGTCTATGTCCAGTTCTATGTGTCACCCCACTTAGCTGATGATCTCAACCAGAGTGACTCAAAAATCGATACTCTAATAGACACCCACTATACCTAATCAAGTTCATCCAAATGGTTGTTTGACCCAAACAACTGCTCTATTCGGGCTGCCTGCTACAGAAACATACATTTATCTGTGAGTGATGAACAAGACGTGGCCCTAAATTGAGATGTGGATGGTGTAAATAATCCCAAAGCTGCACTATTGATCTGCTTGCAGAGCTAAGTGCCTCAAAAAGCCTCTCTGACATCATTTTACCATTAGTAAACATAATGGCTTTCCCTGAGTGTGCACTTTTCATCATGCAAACACACGCACGCGTGCGTGGACGCATGCACGTCGATATAAAATATGCTCACAAATGTATAGACAGAGTGGACTCCTCTGATCACCAACCACCGTAGGAGTTATTAGCCAAGGAGGAACTGGTGACGTGATGAAGGATGGTGTTACTATAGGATTTATGAAACGATTAGGAAATGAATCAATTAGTCAGTCAACAGAAAATAAAGTGATTATAGTTGATTAAATGTCACATTAATTTGCTGTGTCAGAAGTCTGAACATTCTGTTGCCTGCAGTTCATTTAGGAATAAAGCAAACATTTACACTTCACTGTAGTCATTTCAGTTGTACTGGCTAAAAATACAACAGTTAGTAAAAAAAAAAAAAGGATATGACTGGATAGCAGAGAGAGGTAATGCTGAAGACAAGCTGTGCAGACTATCGTACAGTGTAGTTCTTTTCTTGGCAGGAGGGAAGTCCCAAACATAGACAAGCTTTCTGCCATCAAAAGGTCACAGGTGAAAGATTAGAGTGGCCTTTAACACGCCATTGGCCCTTTAACCGCTCACTCTTTGTATGTCATTCTTGATAACTGTGCCAGCTGAATTGCACGTTACAATGACATCCCAGGGTGAATATAAATGAGTCAGATAATACTCTCTCAATGAAGCTCTTGTGAGCGAGTCACTCTGCTGCTCTCATTTACAGACAAAATATTTTCTCTGTTCACATGCTGCTCTATGACCCAATAGGTTGATGCCTACCTGTCTTAAAATATCTTTAAACATTTCATCCTCTCTCTCTCCACTATGATTGTCAGATTATCCTCAAAAATTTAATCCATCCACCACAACTGCTGTCTGCTCCAGACTTTGGGGAGGACACTGTTCTAGATTAAATCCCACAAATTCTTCACTGCTCAAAAGAAGCAAACACTTGCACTGATAAGCAACCAGCGAATACAACTGGGACATGTGTCTTTGTTTTCCTCTCCCACATCTTTCTTTGAGATTGCTGGCAAAAAAAAAAATTACCTGGTATTAAAACACAATCTGTGTCTGCATATCTCATTTGGAGAAAGGAAGCTGTTTGTTAAAGTGTAAGCAAGGAAAATTCTAAACATGACACATCTGCAAAACTTCTCCTGTGATTGGATCGAAACATTTGTGTGTGTGGAGGCGGGTGTGTGTGCGTGCATGCAATTGTTTGTCAAAAGTGGGTTTGTATACGTCAATCAACTTCTGTTTCCTCCATTATGTGTGGCTCCGCGCGTACGTGTGGAAACCGTCCACTTGAATTTGCATGCATTTGCGTGCATATGTGCATGCTGATGAAGCCAGTGGAGCAGAGACCCAGCAGCCTGTCTGGAGAAGCCCTGACCTCTGTGACACTTTGTCAGGCGTCTAAACAGACCAGGGCAGAGAGGTGAGTGGGCTGCAGGCCATCAGAAGTGACTTAATAGCACGAATAGATGCGTGCACACACATCCACCCATGGGCAAATAGTGCACATAAACATACATCCACGCACTTCTACACACTCAGTATTGCTGGGAAAGGAGGCAGAGTAGGATGGGATGAGTGAGCACCATTGTCCGAATCCTCACGTGGTAGTCATTGCCTGGAACCATTTCATTTAATGAATCCTCCAAAGAAAATGACTGTGCCTTGTATAATAGTTTATGGTTGAACCCTTTGATAGCTCGATATAACTCACGATTTATCCTTTTATATCATTTACTTCAATTAAATATATTGTGAGTGGACAGCTCCCCCGGGGCTCGGTTTTATCACCGGGTATTAATTATGCTCACTCAGATGGGACATGGCTTGCATCCATCCGAGGGAATGATAAAATGGAGCTCCATACAGAAAGAATAAGCCATTTCGTGTGATGCCAAATGCACGCATTGGTCGATGGACTGCTCTAGCACTGTAGGATAGGTTATTGTCTGGTCACGTGTCTGTCTGAGACAGTAATTACAGGAGCTGCACTTCACGTCTTTTGGGACATTCTGTCGCTGATTTACAACTTAACTATGAGAGAACAAAAGAAGAAAATGACCGGTTCCCATGAAATAAGAAGAAATAACCACTGTGAGATATGTGAAGACGTCATTATTATATTCTGTGCCTTCACTTTTGGTTTTCTTAACACAGATGACAATTTCTGACATAGTTTTAATTCAAGCTACAAAAGAAAGTGCAAAGGTCATGACCTTGTTGCAAAGTGGACTGGTGTATTCTCTCTCTCTCTCTCTCTCTCTCTCTCTCTCTCTCTCACTGTCTGTCTCCGCCTCTGTTGTTGCCAGACCTTTTTCACTGTGGAGATACAGACCGTTCTCTCAGGGGAGGAGCTGTCACATCAGTAGTATCCTGAGGTAAACAGAGAAGGTGTTACGGTCTCAGGCGGGAGAACCCAAATGCAGGACAGGACTCAGGTTAACGTTCAAATATTTACTTAAGAAATCA
>JBAJHX010000001.1:17672823-17695446 GCA_037176925.1 Amniataba percoides
CAAAATAAAAGACACGCCAGAACAGGAAACAGATCAAAACAAACAGGACAGTCAACAGACACGACGGGACATAATAGAAGGTGTGCACTGCTCCATTTAGAACTCAATTTCTGTCATGCTAAAGTTAGTCAGCGCACATGCAAAATCCCTTCCAGCTTTTCTTTTTCTTATTTTTTTTATTTTTGGTTGGTTTTGCTCTGCTAGGCTAAATGATCTTAATTCATTCCTAGAGGGTTCTTGGAACACGTTTCATTTTTATCCAAGAAGCTGTCTCTCACATTAGAGATGATTGTTTTGACCTTGATTTTTTTTTCCCTCGGTATGTATCACTCATTCACTTCCCACTTTGGTGAACTTCTGGTCACTAATTCAATTATCTTACCATCAGCCTATTACCTGTGAACTGAATCTGATTAAAGACCAAATCTGAGAGTGCTGTGCAGCACTGTACCCATGCTTGATGTGTACAACAGGGAATTTAAGTTACTCCTGCACAGAAAACATCAAAAGCATCAACTCCAAGTCCATACTATATATAAGACTTCAGGTATTTTAAATGTAATTTTGCTTTTCAGTATTTCTAAGTATCTATTTAACTATAAAGTGTATAAATGTATGTCCTTTTTTAAACTTTTACAGGAGCACATGAGTTGTATCAATGTCATTATAATCATTTTAGCTGTGTATTGCTTAATCTTTCCAGTCCATCAATCAAAGCCACGTTGCATGGCCAAGCTTTGCTCAGATCTGCAGAAACTCATTTAAAAATCTAGTCGAGGTTCTAAGGTTTCCAAAGATAGCACAAACGTCATGCTGAATTCTACAGAAATGCGTCTGAAAGGTTTCCATGTAATGGACCTGAAAATGGCAAACATGTACTGTTTCTTCAATGAAGCCATGAAGCAAAGTAGATTTACATCTGAAAATGTTGCAAAGTGCTGTAAACTAACAATTCAGTGGATTTATGGGCAACAGCGGGGGTCAAGGGACTGAAAGAACATAATTTATTACACACATCACTGATGACGTTCTGCTGATGATCAGAGCGCCTGATGAAACTGCACTCTCCTAGGTGGAAAATGTGAGGCTTTCAGATGGCTGCTATCAGCCTAACAGGCCCAGAATTACAGCTGCTCCGAAACAATAGTGGAGAGAAAAGGAAGAGTAACACAAGTACCTGGAGCTCTCCCAGCTTTCACAGCACATAAAGATACATCTAATAAACTACCGCTGGTTATGGCCAAGGAGGCTGTTTCCCAGAGAAAACAGGTCTGTGTCTTTCAGCGGGAAATATATTTGCCTGGTGTGTGCTTTGCCATCAGGTTAACAGACTCGCTGATTTAATCAGTGGAGAGGTGGTCACTGGGGAGGTGACTGCACATACTGGATGTCATACATATACATGTTTTTCACAAATAGAAAACAGTAACTTAGAGTCTACAGTTTAGAATAAGACCCCCGAGAGAGAAACAAACCCAGAACCCTGCCAGTGGCGATAGAAGTCTCAACTCAGTGACCGCAACAGATGACGGCATTAAGTAAGTTAAGTATCACTATGCATGTAAACATGTTTATGTTAGCATTTAGCTCAAAGCACTGCTGGGCCAGCCTAACAGGATTGCTAGAATAGTAGTGAAGCCCTGTTATTTCCTCTTGTTATATTTTTTTTTCAATCTCCAGTGAAGAAATAAAGAAAAGCAGCAAATCATCAAATCTGACAATCTATAGTGGTTTCAGTTAATCAGTACCACGTAACAGTGTTTTGTTCAGTATATGTATTTCCTTCTTGCTCATAAGATTTTACACATTCTGACATTTTTGTTTTTACAGACTTTCTCTGACTCAGTACTTGAACTGTCTTTTTCATCCTGTCAGTGAACCACAATAGCTGCAGAAATGTGCTCCAAATTGTTTGGGTCAACAGTCTGAAACAGGTCAGTGCATCTGGATAACAGGGTTCGCCGCTGCCTGCCTGCTCTGTCCCAAAATTGTATGCAAATCAGACCTTTGCAAGCTCACACTGTGGATGAGCTGCAGCAAAATATCCCCTAAAGTAAGATGAGTCTTTCTTTTGGATGAGTTGAATATTATTACATCATTTTGACATTTCCCAGGTGGGAAATTCATCTTTTTTTCCAACCCCGAGTGTGGAGGTTAGCTGCAGCAATAGATTCTAGGCACTTCTTTTTTATAATACTCTCGTTTTTAGTTTAAAAAGCCTTTAACTGACTCCCACCTAAAAAGACAGGGGTGTGAATCCTGCTGCTTAATTGAGCAAGATTACTGCGATCACCTGTCTGCTGTTGGTGCCACAGGATAAAGAGTTTAGCCCATGCTATGTGTGTAATGAGGCCGTGGTTATGGCTGCCAGTGGCGAGTCATCAGCCATTGAGCAGCCTGGACATCCACCTGTCTCCTACACTACCCACCACACATCCATCATCTTCAGGATGTAATCATCCCTGTGAAAACAGCTCTTCTATGGAGTCTCAGGGACCCGCTCCTGCGCGTTGACAAACCCGCGAGGAAATTAGTTATCATTCACAGCCTCGTGATTGTCGAATACCTCCAGTCTCGTCTGTTTTTTAAAGCAAAGTCTCAAAACTCTGTTTTTTTTTTTCCTCCCTATCCATTTCCCCCCTCAGAACATAAAACGAAGATGAGAGGCCCATTGTCTTGTGATAATTTCCCATGGGTGAAGCCCATTGAGTGCTACTGAGCTGTGTCTAATTTGTCTGGGAAGGTGTTAGAGAGGTACTCAAGAATGCTGGATGTTCAAGTTTAGTGGCATGTGAAGTCTCACAGCAGAGTCTTTCAGCAGCTGCATCTCGCCGCAGCTCGGGTATTGTTTTCACATGTAAACGGTAAACTGCCCGTGTCCCCCAGTGCTCGACAAATTTCAGAGCTATGCTAATGATGGTTATTATGCACCTGGATGGCAAATAAATGTTTTTGTACACATCTAAAAAGAAAATGAAGATTGCATCAAGCTGAGGGGATTTGGTCTGTCTTAAAGGGAATTTACCTAAAAAAAGAAAGTTACACTAACAGCCACATTGAACTTTCTGAATCAATATGCAATTACAAGACAAACAAGTTATTGATATATTAAAGATTCAGGGGAGCAAGCCAACCACAACATTAAAACACAAGCCAGAGATCAATATATAATTAATACAATTGCAGTGGCCACACACATTTTTATATTTCAGACAAGTTTACTTACATGGAAGCGCATGTTCTTTAACAGGATCAAAGTACTGAGAAGTGAAAAGTATCATTATCATCATACTTCAGATCTCAAACTTTATATTGCAAGAGATGTCTTAAATGTGATCCTTTGTTCATTTCCACCAAATAGCATATTGTGTTGAGGGGAAATTAAAATGAAATTTTTTGAAAGATATTTATGATTCAAAGAATTACGGTCAGCCACAAGCTCTGCCCTGTCATCAGCTTGCTTTCGTTATGAGAACGTTGCCTGGTTTAGCTCTTAACCGCACGCCCTAAAATACAGTGCGGCAATCTGAGTATCAGCTCAGCAATTAATTATCAAGCGGGCCCGTCAATGTTCTTTGTCTTCCGTTGCTTCCTGGCAGCCGGCATCTGTGTACGGGGAGAGTAGATATTGCCTTCACTGCTGTACTCTGTTTGGAGCTGTGCACTTTACCACATAGGGAAAAAATGAAATAGGGTGCCATTAGGGTGAAAAGATGTCAGTCAAGACAGAATTGAGGGCACACTCATCATCCATTTTGGCTCCGACATGGCATGGAAACCCCAATAAGCCTGTTATTGGTTATGACACATGCACAGCCAGCTATTGCTGATGCATTAGCATGACAATAGCAGTAATGCGAGAAGCCACTGGGTAACATTTTGCATCTTTTACTGCCCCCCAAAATTGCAGCACAGAGTATTTCAGTGAGAAACGCCCCAGAGACTCTCTACGGCTCTTTACAGTCCTCTGCAGCACCGCTATTAAGCAAAATTCCCCCTCTAAAGCATATACGCCCAGAGCCCGGGAGCCCGTTTCACCATCAACCACAAGACTGGCACTAATAGGTTGCTATGAGACCAGCTTTTAAGATTGCCAAATTCACCTTATCGTACACAAGCCGCAGTTTACCTGCACAGTTGGAGGCTGTCTTTGTCAGAGAAATACATTAGAAATTAAAATTAAAATGAAAAAGAAAATGAGGATGGCTGCGTTGGGTGGGGGTATCCAATCACTGTAGCCTCCAGCAAGGCAATCAATATGAGTCTAACTGTTGGCAATTCTCACTTTGGTAATTGTGCTTTGGAATAATGAAATCGTATTCAAGGTGAAGCATGACCGACATGATAATCACTTTGTTGATGCGAGATCCAAAGGGAGAGTGAGGGCAAAAAAAAACAAGATATGTAGATGATCATTATTACTAGATAGAAATCTTGCATTTTAGAAATATTACACTTTTCAAAAGTGTTAAAAGCAACCTCAGAATAAGTGTGTAACCACAGAGGAATTATATGATTAATTAAAGTCTGAAGGGACTTGACCTAATGATGACAATTTACATAATAAACTTAACAAATTGGACTGGCAAGGTTTTTACCTCACAGTAGCTTTAGCCAAATCCACTGACAGTGCTCTGTGAGCAAGCTTCTGAGGATCCAGAGCCCCCCACCCCTCCCCATATGGTGTCTAAATATGGCGTTGCATACCAGCAGTGCATCATAAAGGGATGGTGGGGAGAGACGAGCACGAGCGGTACATTTTCATCCGTCAGAGGCTATTGACTGTGTCACACTGAGTGAAGAGGCAGGCTTGTGAACCGTGTTGCTCTGATCCATCACAGCCACATGCAATATACTCATCCCTAACTAGGGCTACTAAACAACAGCTATTCTTGCACTCACAGCAGTAACCGTCATGAGTGTGACTTCAATTAACACAGAAAGAAAAAGCGAAGAAATAGTTCTCCACTTAAAATGCAGAATTGTGTCTGTTATTTTTCTATGTGTATTTTGCACAAACATGACTTATTTATTAGTAGTCCATCTTAAACATTGGACATCAACATCTGTCACGTTCTGTGTCGAGGCTATAAATCACTCAGGATATATGCCAAATATTCTGCTTCAATTTCAGCACGGGTTTGCAGCATCTTAAGCATCCCAAACTACACACTTGGATCCCAATTAATAGGCAGTAAATCCTTATTTTGCACGGTTTGACAGTGTGGATTCTATCAAACTGGGTGACATACTTAGCCGGGTTCAAAAGGTAACATGTCGACTGGAGTGCAACTCCTGCCAACAAATTTTAGGCTTCCACTGGAGACTGACAGAAGAATCATTAAACTAAGACCAGCAGAAAATATTTAGGATTCAGAGATGCAGCCCCTAAATAATTGACAAGCCCGCGAGTTTCACTGTTACATGCTGTTAGATCTGTAAAAAGCATACAAGAGGGAGAGTCCAGTGAGACGTGATTGGATCAGAGGACTGCCGCAGCCGGGGACTCCCAAAAGGGACAGAAGCTGCTGCTGAGGAAGGGTCACACTCGGCCAACATCAAACACCTGAGATTACATCTATTCCCTCGTTGAACCAGTCTGCAGATACGCTGTTTACCCTGCAATAACAGCATTTCATGATTTGTGCAAGAGTGCAAGGAATGATCTTTTAGGAGTACCAGAGAAATTCCTTGATTAATTCCATAACGGAAAGTAGGCCATCTCAGCCTGGATCTACGCTATAGGTCTGACACATAATTCAAAAAGTAACTATCCAAGTGATTTCAGGTTGTGGTGGCTCCAGTCTCACTGAGTATGCAAACCAGCAGGAGAGAAATCTCACACAGTTGCTGATTTCATATATAGAGGACATTATCAGCCTCTGCACATGAAGGCTCAGACAAGCACTGGAATATGATTAATTACCACAAGCTCTGCAGAGTTTGAATATAAACTTCGTCGAGCTGCATAAAGCAGCACTTGATAGGAAGGAGCAGAGTGTGTCTGGACGCAGAAATGGTATGATCTTTGGAATACTTAATGAAGTTTCTGTTTCTGCACACAAATTAGTGTGAAAGCCAACAATGTATTGTGTCATCTAACCAAAGAGAGCAAAAATGCTTTCTGCCCAGCTGCGGTCCACCACAGCTAGCAGGCATTTTTGCTGCGTGGATGGGGGATCAATATCTTCAGTATCACTAATATCGATAATAAGACTTGTTCTGAGTATGGATACTGGTGTCAATAGAATTGATTCCAACAAAAGAGATCCATTTCATTGTATATCACCTTCTGGGCTCATCTTTCAATAATGTAATTTATGATAGTACTCTAAAAGTGGACATGCTTTTAATACTTTGGTGTATTTTACAACTATTACTTCAATAAACTGTTTTTTGATATATTTTACTTGAAAAATTTTCTTTGTCATATTGGTACTTTTTCTCAAGTCATTTATCTAAATGCTTTTCCCAACACACCAGAGGTGCACAAGTTGTGCTGTTTTAATGAATTCCTGGGCAAAGTGCAACTTCCAACCCAGAGAGAAGACACATATAGAGCTCCACCAGACAGAGGTCAGGCTTCACTACACTGCAATATACTGCACCTGTTTCCACTGTCGCCATCAAAGTCTGTAATAAAACAGCGAATGTATGCTCAGCTCATATCAATGCGCACCTGCATCCAGGCAGACCACACACATAAATCAGATTAGTAATCTGTCCTTGTCCTCCTTCACAGCAGAGGCGGCCATTAATACTTCATTTCATCTCTGCAGCGGCGAGCCTTTTCTGGAACAACCAAAGGTGACAGCCACGCAGTCGCTGGACGGGGAGCCAAAGGAGCTAGCTTTCAAGATCCCAGTCTGCACTTTGATTGACAGGCATGGGAATGCAAACAAAGCTGTGAAGTGAGACTGAAGAAATGGGGAAGACTGATCCAAGCTCAAGCACAAGGGAGGGAACCCCACAGGGTAACATGTCTTTATTAAGGAACAGCAGGGAAAATATTATGTAGTGCTCTAACCTCCACTGTGTATGTTTCGTGCTGCAACCATGGATAGTAATTTTAAACTGACTTCCTCTGTTTGCTCAGGTGATGAACAAAATGTCACACGCACACTTTCGATGAATTGGCGACGGACGGGCTGATCAAAGTCAAATGCTTTAAAATCCATCAATTCTTTAAATGCCCACATAAGACACAAGGTGGCGGTGTATAAAACAACAGGTTAATGAGAGGCTTTTCACTCATCAGACAGTAAAATAAAAGTAAAATATCAGTTCAGCATTACATGAAGTGAAATTAACTTGGTACAAACATCTCTGTAATTATCAATATGTACAATAACAGAT
Organism: Amniataba percoides; assembly: GCA_037176925.1. Lineage (NCBI taxonomy): Eukaryota > Metazoa > Chordata > Actinopteri > Centrarchiformes > Terapontidae > Amniataba > Amniataba percoides. Next base: position 17,680,180 of record JBAJHX010000001.1, read on the forward strand.
GAGATAACTGGCTGCTGAGAGGGATTCAGGTGTGTTCCTTATTTCCTGCATTGGCCGAGAAACACAAATGCTAAACAACATAGGAGAAATGGATGGAAAAATTATTCTTTATTTATCCTTCATTAATGCAGGGAGTTTGGTTAAGTGTGGTTCCTGTTCGCAGCGCTGTCCCACCTTATGTTCACACTATTCCCCACAGTGTGTTCGCAGCTTCGCTTTGCAACCAGATTCTTCTGCCATCTACTTGAGCAATTAGATATTGATTTCCCTGCTTGAGGACCTTGGTGATTGTTGACAGGCAGGCGACGGTCACACCTTCACAGATGTTCCGCACACCCAGTCTGGAGAAACCAAATCAAAACATATCCGCTTGAGTGAGTGGCGCGTCTTTGACTTCGAATGTCCAGCAGCTGCTTAAATCGCTTAAGCATGTTTCCATGGAGACCACTGGAGTGTGGCTATACTGTGTGTTTACCAAACAAGGTATAAATGTTTGGATAAATAATTGATGTGTAAGACAGAGCCCAGCTTGAAGACACATTTGGATGACTTGGACAGGACTTGAGTTGGAATCACACTAAAAATGTAATACGAAACAACCCATGGTGGTGAGGATGTGTGTGTGTGTGTGTGTGAGCATGTGTGTGCCCATGGGAGTGATGTGGGCATGATGGAAAGGAGAGAGAGGGAAAGAGAGAGAGAGAGAGAGAGAGAGAGAGAGAGAGAGAGAAAGAGAGAAAGAGAGAGAGAGAAAGCAATTCAGATAAAGTAAAGCATGGAAAGAGGCATTACTTGCTGAAACTTGCTGTCAAATATTGACCTGGTCCTTTTTCTCAAGTTACTTTTTGCATTGTCTAATCAATTTATTTTAGGTTAGAGCCAACCAGCCTCAGCCTCACATGCTACTGCAAAAATGGAGCATGACAACCAATACCATACAGCTAGAGAAATCCATTAAGGAAGATGCTCTAGATTCAGTGTGTTTACATAAAAACATGTCTCATTTAAGCCATTTTGCAACGAAATGTATTTCTAATTCCTGTTTTTCAACTGCGTTCGTGACAGGAAATCATTGTGTTATAATCTAAGGCTCTGCTGGCTGCCTCAAGGAAATGTATTCTGCAAACCCGAACACGATCATACACATTAGTTCAAAGTGCCTCCGTTGTTTACATGTATTTTTGTTTTTCATATGCAGTAATTTCTCTTTCGTCTGCTTCCTTTCACACAGTCATATCCTTAGAAATCAAAAGCGTGTGGGGGGGGGGTCTGTCAAACACAAGGAGAAAAAAACATTTCACTGTTTTAAAGAAAGCTCTTGGCACTTTTAGCCCTGCCTGGCACAGTAGCAGTGTGGTTAAACAGCACATGAATGCTGCTTTGCTGAAGTATTTTGACATTCGGAAGCATCCTGCACAACGTGGTGCCATTTACGCCTGCGCTGCTGAGAACAAGGCATTACAATAATGAAGACTCTGTGTGCTTAGCATGCAACAGCTCTCCACACTGGTGTGACAAAACTTACAAACACAGTGGTAATACATTATAACACATACCACAAAATAGAGGGTTAACCCACAGAGCAGTGCAGCTCATATTCTGGTTAGAGGACATTTATATTGCTAAAACTTCCCCCAAATGAATTATAAATAGTTTCTAATTTCTTCTTAACCTTCACCCTGTCACTACCTGGCCCTGCTTGTGGGGTAATTTTCAGCAGCGCCTGAGAAACTCGACAGACTTAGAGAGGAACATAAACTCATGTCTCACATCCCGCGCAGCATGTCAAATGTCTGAGCTTCGTGGCAACTGCTGAAGGCATTAACATTCGCCTATAGCAAACCTAAGCTGTCATCTTATCTGAGCTCTGTAAATTTAATGCTTTCTTTAAAAAAAAGGAAATTCTACCATATACATGCTGACAACCGTTATACCTGACACACATGAGGAAGCAATGTTTGCTCAGAACCAACTAGTCTGGAGGGAGAGCAGGCTGCAGATGGCAGATTCTCACAGACTAGCCGTTAAAGTTTACAGTTTTAAAGGACTGTTGCGATAACTGCTGACTTTCTACATGAAACACCAGGGTGGAGAACTTCAATCAAACTCTGCTGATGCACCTGACAATCCTGCATCCAGCCCGCATTCAATTTACTGTCTTTGTTAACTGTGTTTCCATTTCTTTTACCTTGTGAGATGTACTGGCTATTTGCACTAATACACTAGCGGCGCCTCTCATATCTTACAGGTTATAATATTTCAAGAGCGATAAGTTAAGCATGAATCCTGTGCATTTCTACATAAATTCCTCCTGGCAAGCGATCTGCCCACGTAGGCTACTTAAGAGACTATTTGTATCCTATGAGGTGCTGGATTACAGGATTTGCATTTTAAAGGGTGTCAGTGATGGCAGCTGGGGGAAATCGGGGAATGCAATTGTAGCAATGCAATAAAAGATCTGTGATGTGAGTCAAGCTCGGTAACCCGAATGACACACCTGCTCCTTCCCACCACAGATCCTCTAATACCTACAATGTGAGACATGCCATTACCCTGCAGGCACCGGCAATATTTAGATCACCTCCTGCGTATGTGTAAACGCAGCACAGAGGGTACACCTACAGTATGTATATGAAAATATACCATGTAATTGTAAATGAGCTGGAACAGGCCTTTCTCTTTCCGCTCTGAGAGATTGTTTTTTCCCAGAAGTGGCAGCAAAAACAACCACTGCTGCAATAAACTAGAGACCATCCAAACCCATTTTGCTTGTTTTTTTCTTTTAAAGCTTTTATGTATAATGCACTAGTTAAACAGATTAATGTTCTGGCCGTGGGGTGAAATTATTCCTATAAAGTGCAGGGAAATTGCACTGGTCAAATTTCTCACTGCATGCCCAAAGTGCAGCGATGGCAGGATTTCAGGACAGAAATAATAGATTTTGTTTTGATCTCCAGAGCATGGAGTTGTCTCTCCCTGGGGCCTGCCAGGGTTAAACTCTGATCTGTACACTGTGACTTGCTCAAGGCTGTGTGCGTGTATGTGTGTGTGGTGTTATTAAAAAGAAATATTGCTTCATAAAAACCCGCTGCGCTGCAGCCATGACTCCTGTTAATGCAGACTGTTTGCTGGAGTATGTCTCTGGGAGGGGAAATGGGATTTTTTTTTTCATCTGTCCTCTGATTGCAAAGGCAATTAGTGTTTAGCATGTGAACCCCTGACCCTCTGCATCAACGAGATTGAAAGACACCTTGGAGAGAAATGCCTGTTTGTATTGTTGCTTTGAACATTTGCCTCCTCTACTCGTGGATCGGTGTAATGAACTTAGAACGGTGTTAATATAGATTCCAGCATCTCTCTCCACTGGTCATTTGCAATGCAATTTGCAATTAAAACAGTCCGCAATGGCCATCTGGACATGAGCAGACTGAGAACAGGCAAAGGACACTTTACCCTTGAGTCCTATTGGGTGGGAAAAAAATGTTGACCTGAAGGGCTTTTAAGGAAACAGGTTTAATTTTTTTTTTAAGTCTAAATTCTGGGAAATATAACAAGTTTTATCTGTGATGGAAATACGATTATCCAACATTTAACTCATCCTAATGTGAAATGCATCATCTTATTGGTGTTTAAATGCAACGTAAACAACACAGTCATCTACACCTGAGGATGTAACATAACCTGTGGCTCACAAAGATGACTAAAGAGAACAAAACCTGAAATCACTTTACTTTTACACCACTCATAACTCTGCATATGAGTCTGAGAGTCCCCAGCCGTGGATCCCTGAGAGGAGACTCATCAGAGGACGGGAGGGGGGTCAGAGCTCGATTTTTATTTATTTATTTCGTTTATTTGCACATGAAGCTGCTTGCTCTTCGCAGCAGTCCGGTAGGTGGCAGTGAATGTTCTCAGGTAGGGAAGGCAGGTTTGTGCGTGGTGTGTGTGTGTGTGTGTGTGTGTGCTGGGAGGGGAGGGGGGCGTGTGTTCCTCTTGCACAAGCGCTCCCGTGTTGCGTAGTCCGGAGACCTGACGCGCGGAGCGGCCGACTGTCAGAGTTGCGGCGGGGCAAACCGGAGAGGGAAAAAAAAAGTGCCTGCCCCCCCTCCTCCCCCTTTTCTCTCTCTCTCTCTCTCTCTCTCTCCCCCCTTCCTACACTCTTCCCCCCCTCACCCACCACGTCCTCCTGCGCTCCTCTCCTCTCCTCTCCTCACCGGACGGACGGACGGACGCGCTCGCTCGGACGCGGGTCGGCTGGCCGCGGGTGACCCGGGGGGGGCTCCCACACTGCGGACTCGCACAGCTCGGTGCTCCGCCGGCGGGAGAGCTGGGACCCAAACTACGAGTCTGCCACTTTGGAGAGCGATGCACTGGCAGCATGGCCAAGTGGTTCAAGGAGCACCTCGGATTCAAAACCGCCAAAGCGCCCCCTCCGGCGCCCCCGAAACCGGACTACAGACACTGTCACACCGGCGTGCCCGGCGCGCTGCAGGCGGGCGCCGCGCAGCCGGACATCCTCGCCGCCTACAAACTCCAGAAGGAGCTGGACTTCGAGGACCCGTACACTCCCGGAGGAAACATCTCTTTCGGCTCCAGCCTGAACGCGGCGGGCTCGCCGGACATCAAGTACGTGTCGCCCAAACACCGCCTCATCAAGGTGGAGACCGTCGAGAAGAGCTGCGCGGCTCCCGGCGGAGGAGGAGGAGGCGGCAGCGGCGGAGGAGTCACGGTCACACAGGCTGCGGCGGCGGGGAGCGTCAAGTCTCCCACCTCGCCTCCGTCTGAGCACGACAACAAGGAGAAGGTGAGTAAAGTTGAGTCCGAACACTTCTGGACTAGTTTGTTTTTTTTTTAAAGTCACACCTGAACTTAGAAAAAAGTGTTGCGGTGGTATAAATAAATCTAATTTCCATCTGACTTAAACCGCAGAAGGAACTATTTTCCCATAAAAGTATCCCTCTTTTATTATGATAAAAAAAAAAAAAAACAAGCATGGTGTGTTTGTGCAGCACTTGACCCACTCCTGTGAGGAATGAATCGTTACAACCGGCTCGACTTGTTATCGCAGCCTCCACTGAAAGAAAGAAAGAAAAAAAAGGTCCAAGAGTTGCGACATGCAGCTCAGTCTAATAACTAACCTGCGAGTCAGGGAGGGAGCAGTGTGTCGAGAGAGAGAGAGGGGGGGGGGATCTGTTGCTGAGTTTGTGACAGTGAAGTTGTCTGCAGGCTGTGAAACCTGCTCTGTGTGATCATTCACACAATTCAACTTTTAATATCTTCCCCCCCCCTCACAAGACAGATCAGTTTAATGAACACCCCCCCCCCATGCCTTCCTGTGGTGGGCAGGTAGGGGTGATGGCACACCTCTCTTAAGTCTTGACAACACAAGACTTTCGTTTGTTTTTGTGTGTGTGTGTTTTCCACCTTTTCTGAGGCGGCGTTGCAGGGATCAGCACAAAAAAGCGAGCCTGGATTCTCGCTTGCAGGCCGTGCCTCGGAGCGCACTGTCATGTCAGGCTTCTCAGGAATTCATACACACCGGGGTTCATTTGGAGAAACCTGAGATGTTCGGTGTCAGCGGGGTTAAGGACGCGCCGTGTGATGAGCGTGATCCCCACTGAGGAATGTTTCGCCATCCTGCATGGCTCATGAAAGGCGGGTGGAGGAAAGAGGGGGGGGGAGCACAGCCCTGTGAGAAAACACACAGACACACACACACTGTGCACCACTGTTTCCTCCTCACACACACGGCGTCTCAATCACAGCGGCGTTCAGCAAATGCCTGTGGTCATCTTGATTTCGCCTCCTTGTTACTTCCTCCTCCTCCTCCTCCTCATCTTGTGTTTGCTTTCGCACCTGTCTTGTGACGTGTGGCGAGCTCACAGTTGGTTTCAATTCAGCGCTCTCTCTTCCATCCCACAGTGTCTGCAACCTGTCACGGGAGAGCCGCGTGAAGGAACACTGCGCTTTTCCTTTTCCCTTTTTCCTTCCCCAGCCCCGGTTTAGATCACACAGAAACACAACTCATGCTGTCACCCGTATCTCCCGCGTGCCCTCCAACACAAAGATCAGGAGAAGCTCATGAAACATCTTCTGTGCCGTGCGTTTGTGTGTGTGTTTTTATATTTTTCACTCCCCATCTTCCGCCAAAATACTGTCAGCCGCTGGTTTTCAGCGGCGCCTGGCGAGCTTGGCATCCAGGTTTCATTATCATACAGCTACGTGGTATCAGGAAAACAAGCAGGAAAGCAGAATTTACATTTCCCACCCAGCCACTGCAGCTGTTCAAGCTGATTAAACAGATTATTGTTGTCTCATGTTAATTGAAGCCTGCTTGGATCTCCACCAGTCAGGAATCCCGTCGCCTCTGGGCCCTCCTCCTCTTGCGTCTCTCCTCGTGTGCACATATGGCTTTAACAGACAGGCAGATGATCGTGTAGTATGGTTTAAATACCTTGCGCCTACTGGTATGAATGATGTTACGGACGAGCTAAATCAGCACTGACAGCTGCTGGGCTTCGAGCGGTATGTCGAGAGGAGGGTTGAAAGGCTCCTCATCAGGTGCTGAGGGTTAAGTGGTGCGGTGGAGAGGGGAGTCCGATGGAAAACAGATCATATTGGTGGGGCTTTTATTTTTCTTTCTTTCCTTGTAACCTGTCGTCCAAGTTGTGCCTCCTCTTGACGCTCTCCGATGTTGTGTCTCTGTACTCTCAGCAAACTGGAGATATCTGGGGCACCTTTTGGAGTTTGCTGCCCATCCATCTTAGAGCAGAGCTTCCCCCGGACTTGGAAATTGTCTGCGCTGCTGTATAATCCATCAATTTGGTTTTGTAAAAGTTGCTTTCAGACTTCGCCGAGCTGAGTGCTTTCGATGCTCTGGGGAGGAAAGGGGGATGTTTGTGGTGGGAACACCTTCATTAAAGCGCCTTGCCTCGCAGTCTTTATTACATTTGTTTGTTTTTGTTGCTTCAGTGTTCAATACCTCTCAGATGTAAAAAAAGTGGCCCATTGTAAACAAGTGTGTCTCACTGTGTGTAAAATATTGAATGATTTGCCCCCCAAAAAAACACCCTTCAAATAAGCCACTGTGCTCCTCAGCAACTGCGCTGCTGCTCTGAGTGCGCTGTGAGGCCTCATGTTCAGACTTTTGTGGGGATTACAATTTTAGCTGGAAGCAAAGGATTTCCTCTCCAACCACGGCTGGCCGTGATAATTGTTTGTAAATCCTTGTTAGGGGGACTCTCCAGGTGACGGTCTTTAAAAAGTGCTGTTAATGTGGGATTGTGCCGCCGCACAGACACTTGTTTCAGCAGTCTCCGCGGGAGGACTGCGCTGTTTGCAGTTTCAGTCTCAGACGCTCTCCCTCCAGGCTTGTGTTGCTGGGTGGAAAGTGTATTGGGCTCACAACATGTGTTCTCCTTCGGGGACGCTTTGTGTTGAAACAGTTTTATGGCTGCTTCTCTCTGGGCAAAAATTTGCGAGTGATTAAGACGAAGTACATTCCTGGCTTTTAGCTTGTAGATGGGGGACACTGTCAAGGTGGTGAACAGCGTCACAGAAAAACCCCATCGTCCTTCTGACCGCGCTGACTAAATGCAGGTAGCTGAAGACTGAGCAGAGAAGGGCGCGAGTGTCTTAACAGCAGCGCTTGGTTACATCGATGTTTTAATTACTTGACTCATGAATGCTAATTATATCACTGCTTAACTAATTCCTGAAATGCCAATAGCAGCATCAAGTGAATTTCCCCTTGTCTGTTTCTATTCGCCAGGCGTCTGTGTGGAAGGAGGAAAAACAAAAAGCAAGATAAAGAAGTTTGAATGTGCAATGATGTCTGTTCTGCAGAATATAATGCATCTCTTACATTTTCATAGGTGTCTTATTTCATCTCACAGTGTTCAGATTCTTCCTCCGTGCCAATCATCATCTAAGAGGTGTCAGTTTATTCAGAGGATTCTTTTGCTCTGTCCCCGTGGATGATGCAGATTGTTGCTTGTGGTTTTGAATTTTTCAAGGCATTGTGACGTGTTTTTTTTTTTTTTTTTCTTTTAAACGATGCCAAGCCCTTCATGGTAGAGCGACTTGAGGGAGATGATCAATTATCATCCTGCCTCGGAGCTAATTAAAGGCCTCATCTCTCAGCTCGTCGCTCTGCTCAGCACTAGACTACGGTAACTTCTCTCAAGGACGTGCGAAAGTGATGATGACGGGGACTCGGAAACGTGTAAACAAGAGCAGTAGCGCGCAGCTGACGGGCCGCTACAGCCTCGTGGTGCGTGGCCCCGCCATCGTCAGTATCCGTCTGTGCACCTGAGAAAACTGCAGCTCCAATCTAACTGTGGCTCCCTGCATCGCTCGGGGTCCCTTTTGACTCAGTGATCCTATGAGCCAGCTTATCTATGTATAGAAACCTGCAGCTGGATCAGAGGCACAGGCGGTTGTTGTGCAGAGGCATCTGGATCGACGCGTTTCCTCTTCGCTTCTTTTCCCTACATCCCTTCAGTGCGTCTCGGCATCTCAATTGATTGTGCCGGAGGTGGAAAAACGCTGTTATCTCCAGCAAGAAAGTTATATTTTTGATCCTGTATGGATGCATGTTTCTTCATCTGTTAGGATTTCTCAAAAAATAGTCAACATATTTTGGTGAAACTCTGGAAAGCTACAACTAACATGGGTTGAAGAACTGATTGGGTTTTATATGGTGTTGATAGTGCCACCAATGGGCCTTTTATAGAGCAATTTTATTTGTTGCCTATTAGTCCTTGAAACAAAAGTCTGCTTTTCCCAAATTCTTTCATCTGAGAAAAATCTATCAATATAGGCCCTGCCCTTTTTTGCTTGAACAAATTTATCAGTTTCTTAATTTATCACAGCTCCTACAGGTCGAGATATTTGCTCTTTGAGTCATCCTAATATATTTTGTGACCTCTTAAGACCAAAGTATCCTCTATTTGAAGTGCAGCAGTGCATTTTTATCTGAGATAGGTTCAACCCAGTTACCGCTATTCACACGTTTCCTTTTGATGACCGTTCTCCTTTTTTGTGTTTAAATGGCTTATTATGCCGTGCTCACCCGGGTGAAGATGAATGTTTCAAATTGACCTCAGCTGCTTTGTCTTTTCCACACAAGTGACATTTTTATTGTAACATGTTTTGTCCTTTAAGCATTGTGATTTAAAATACACTCACAGAGCCTTAATCTGCAACTTTTCCAGACTTTCAGACTGTAGAAATGATGAAAAATGTAGTGTTACATTCATGAAGTCATGTTTAATTTTGTTATCAGTACACTGTGAACGTCTCAGCAACTGATGAGTTGATACGAAGAACTAAGAGCACAGGAAAGCTGTGCCACGTTTGCTCAGTAGCAACTACAGAGAGCATCTTCAACCATGAGAAATGTGCTATCTTTTCTCCAACTTCAAATGCAGGTTCAAATAACAAATAAGTCTGTGACCTCAGCAAACTCAAAATATTAGTCAGAAGTCACATGTTGCCGCCTGCCTTGAGGGTAAAGATCAGGCATTATATTTAGTCACAGGGAACATGTCAAATTCAATGAATGGCAGTCGTTACAAAAGCACTTTAATACAGGCTGCCATAGAATAGTTGTTGGTTTCCTTCCTTTTGTTCTTTGCATACTTTTGAATCCATTCGGATGTGTAATGATCAGATTAAACTTGAGATGGTGCGCTGCTGTACGTGAAAGAGCTGAATGACGCTCTCAGCCAGACACACCTTCCAAGCTCGCAGTCTCCCAGCGTGGGTAGATCAGGCCTGTTCGACTGGCCTGCAGATTACAGTGCCTGTCGAGCACAGCTGAACTCCACTCTGCTTCATTTCCCCACAACCTGAATATCTTCGCTTGGCCTTTCACCCCGGCACTCCAGAGATCAGTGGAGTTTTATAAATGCATCCCAGCGGCCTTTCACGCTCTCATCTCCGCCAGTGATAGAAGAAAATGTCAGCGCAGATGTCAATATCACCTGGGTCTGCGAGAGTGGTTTTCTTCAGGGAGCCAGAAAATGGACGAAAACATCAGAGCCCATCATGTTTTGTTACGGCACCCCTTTTTAAGCGCGGTCCTCCACCTTTCTGTACCAGACGGGGGCTGGCAGGGTTGATAGCAGGCATCCGACTGGATGGCAGAGCGGTGCAGGATGTGCCCTTGTTGCTCTCCTGTTACACAAACCTGTTTTATTTGTGCTCTTTGGGCTGAGTAAAAGTCATCTCAAATGATTTAAAAAGACTATTTTGCGCATCTGAATCCAAGCAGAATGTATACACAATGGCATTAACATACAGCCTTGAGCACTGATTTTTAAATAATTTTCCACTGCTGTGATGATGTGGTACCCAGGTTGAAATAATCAACAGATTGGTGTGAAAGCTGTGTTGTCTATGCCTCAGATTATGCAGCTGTTGCTTCTGTTAATAGTGCTCAGTGGTGACAGATTTGTTGCTGTCAGTGGTGGGCAGATTGTGACTCAGTTCCTTGAGTAAGTAGATAGTTATTTCGATGATTATGATAACTTGTGTATAGTAACTAAGACAACCTGTTGTCATGGCTACTCTGACTCAGAACAGTCAAGTCTAGACTGTGATATTGTTGGCATGAAGTGCTAGGCATGATTGGGAAGAGTTTTTTTTTCTTTTTTTTTTTGTTTCCAGTTTGACCCGCTCGTCACTGAGGTGTCAAGGAATGCTATGCATTTCCTCAGCTATTTCTAAGCAAAGTCACACCGGCTCGTTCAACATTGCAAGATGTTGAGTTTTAATTACCCACGTCTCAGAATACAGCTCAGAATGGTTCCTTTCATGCCAAACCTGTTTCTTACCGAATTCTTTTTTTATGCTTTTCTGTCCATGATAAAAAAAAGCACCACAATGGATTCCTGTGACGTGAATAAGAATCCTGGACGGGCACTTTGAGAGGAAGGAAGGAGCACAGAGCCCAACATGCTTAAGCCCCGCCTCTCTTGAGCAGGATGAAGTCATCCTGTAGCGCAGGATACGCTGCAAGCCATAATGTAATGTTTTTTTCAATTGAGCTCTGAAACTTTTCATCAAGATATCATTTTGGTGAATCCACAAATCCTATTACATTTGCATGACTGCACTGTAATCCAGCATTATGACTGTAATAACTAGTCTTGGTTGCGTTTTATACACAAGCATCCCACCACATGTGCTTGAAAGTTATAGGTCGTGGAAATGGTGGCCTTTAGCCATTGTTTGCTTATTTTCTTCCTCCCCTCCTTCTGGGAGCCTTCTTTCCAGTTTAAATGGTCCCGATGGAGTCGGTTATGTTTGTTGCTCGATTTGCTTTTTCTAGCTTTGCACCGGAACATCAGTCACATGATTCCACCAGGTCACAATTAGCCTGCAGACTGGTGCTGCAGCTCTGGCCGCTCGGGAGTTGTAGACACATGGCTCTGTTTTGTTTAATGACAGTGTGTGTGTAGCTGAGTCTTGAAGGAGGGAGTCCTGGTGGGCAGGCAGATCGTCACACACCGATTAAAAGGAAACAAATTGAGCCCTAAGCTTGCATGCCATTGGAGGCACAAAGGGAAAATCTGCATGACACATTGACTTTTTTTGCATTATTTTTGCAAAACCGTCAGCTCGTCCTTCCATTTCAGCTGTGACCAAGTAGTTATTTTTGCATCAAAATACATTACACTGTCAAGATCATAGTGATCTGATTTACTTTTTCATCTCCTGCGTGTAAGTGCAGACTGTTGTTTTTGTGTCACACTGCGGGAGGCAGCCAGACTTCCGTCTTGCAAACAGAGCTGCCCTGTGATCTGAGTGCCCACCAGGAAGCTGAAAGCTTCCATTTCTTCTTGGTGGGATTCCACGCTTTCATTTCATCTCACTCTGTGATTGAGAAATGAATTCTACTAAATAATTCTGAGTCTGTTGTAATGTCGCATGAAGCTGTGACTTACTAGCAAGGGGTCACATTTTATGCTTTGTATTGTTGTATATTTTTTAAAAATGAGCTTTAGATGCGATAGGAACGTGGGTAGAGAGCGAAAGCCACTATCTGCAGTTGTTTGGTGGAAAATAAGGAACGGCCTGGTTGCTCCAGGATTAAGGAAGTGCTCCCTTCCTGACAGGAAGTGTTTACAACTTGGTGACATTCCCTTTTTAACTTGACAAGTCTGCACTCGCCCCTCTGTGTAGGCTGGCTGCTCTGGAGGCCGCTCGCTCGCTAAAATATAACCAGGGTTAATGTTCTCGGCTCTTTCGACATGAGCGATCTGCATGACGGAAATAGTGACAAATGGTGACGGCACGTAGCTGTTGTGCTCTCCACTGAGGGCTCTTTGTGGCAACAGACTGCTGATTGTCCCTCGCCCCTCCTAATCTCTGGCCTCTCGCTATCCTGCTCAGAGAGGTGGGAAGCCACGTCGCAGTGGTAGCGGTATGGGACTCCACCCTGCGCGCTCGCTCTATTGTCAGCGTAGGCGACGGGCGCAGGGATGGGACGTCAGTGCATCCCCACCACACAGAGGCTAACTGAGGCCACGGAACTTCCAGCCTCAATCAAGACGTCCTCACATCAAATTCTGTAGTTTTGTTTACAGCTTGTTTGCGGCTTGTTTTCCTCCCCGCTCTATAAATCACCCTCCAGAAAAATCAAAGCCTCCGTCCCTGTGGATCACCTCCTGTTGTTTCATGATGTCCTACTTTCCTACTTTTCTAATTGTGTCAGTTTTTATCTTATAGGAGCCATGATAAACAATAGTGTTTTTGCCTGTGCTTTGCGGTTTGCAGCATCACATGGGAGGGGACAGCGTGTCTCCAGTATGTGTCAGCATACTTGCGTGTTTGATGGGCAAACAACTTTCATAATTCCTATATTCAGTCCACAACCTCTTTCTCACATGAAAGAACATATCAGTGTTTCTGTAGTAATTGTAACTGTAGTGATGAGAGGAACTGGTGTAGTGCGTGTTGAGGACAAACTGCTCATTCACATGGGTGCGGGATTATCATATTTTATAAAATTCCAACATTCCATTGTAGCACCTGAATTATTATCAACTCTTGTGCCGCACCACTAACTGTATGTAGCAGAAACACTGCCAATAAATCTATCGGAGAGGGATGGGGGCAGAGGAAGGAAATTGGATTTTGTCAAGCGTGTCGTCAAGTACTTAATCTTGAATATCTGTCGCATATTAAGAGCACCTTCAGAGGGTGCAACCCACGGCCTCCTCCCCTTTTTCCACTGGAGGCCTTAAGTGGCTGTGTGGAGTGTGTTTCAATGAAGGAGGTCCTTAGGGACAAGTTGGGATGCTTTTTTTTCTTCTTTTTTCTTTCTCTTCACTGCCTTGGGTGTTAAAGGCAGAAGCAGTCATTCATCAGGAGATGAGAGTAGCCAGAGTAGGAATTTATTGAAAAGTAAGGTTGCACATTTTGCCTGCTTAAAATTGTGGAAGTCATGAGAAGTGATTTGTCTGTGAAGTATAGGAAGAATTGGATTAGCAGGACATGCAGTTTTCTCCCAGTGCAGTTTAGCCTGTTTGTTTGAGGGATCCCAGTGACACACAACACACATCTACTTGACTTATTGCCTGACAGCGTATCGATGACATGGCACATAGTCCATTTAGCAGCTCAGCTGAATCTTTTACGCATAGTAATTCAGGACAATAGTTGTGACCTTTAACCTTTTAAAATGCATTTGTCTTTTCAGGCCCTTCCGGTAAAATTCCAGAAAATTCCAGTGTTTTTAATTCAGTTGCTAAAATCGCTTGCTGTTAATCAGAACAGAGAACAAGCGTTTGTGTCATGTGTACATAAGCAGAAATATTTTCATTTTGCAGACCCCACGCAGTGTAGACCAGTGCTTTGAAGACATATAATTATAAGAATTACTCTTTTTTTGTAGGTAACTCCTTTATTGGGATGTGTGGTAAATATAACTAAAAGTAATGTAATGTTTGCTTTCTTGGTCTGAGAGCTAAACTTGGGCATAGTGAAATCCTGGGATTCTGTAATATCACTGTTACTATATACTATATCCATATAAATGGCTTTTAAATGTGCTCTAGGGCGAATAATAATCCATATCAAGCCTCTGCACGACAAATTCAGTACTATATAACTCCAGAAACAATATGATGGGAATTTGTTAAACCTTTACCAAAGGATGTCAAAAGGATAAGAGAGGCCAGTGATGTGGTTTTGGTGAGTCCAGCTCTGAGCTATGTGCAAAATGCTGCTCAGGTATGTTGAGGTCAGTCAAACATTTGCAGTTTTCCTGCAGGACTGAAAAAAACCCTCTAGTAGTTGTAGTTGTATAGTGCAATGGAGTCATTTGAAATACGTTGTCTTTGGAATTATGGTCTCTTCTGTTAACATGATGCTGTCATGACTGTACAATAGATAATTTAACTAACTGTAGGTGTTTATTTGCACTAGTATCAATACCTCTTTGGACATTGAAGGAGGAATCTGATGCTTTTCTTTTTACAAGTTTTACAGTAAGACAGAGTTAAGACAAGTTAAGATGGCAGAAGATGATATTTGTATCTTGCAAGTCTGAGGATTTTTCTAACAAGTTCTTTGTGATTGCCTAGGACCTTGTGAGTATCCATTTGTACAGACTGAACATCTTTAGAAAGTCTGATTTTAGATGAGCACTGATAATGAACACAAGACGTCCTACTTCAGCACTGATTGAGACTCTTTTTTTTACTCCTTTTTCTGTGAGTGCAAATGTGCAATTTCTTAGTATGAGTGTGTGTCCTCAGTACATTATGACTGATAAGTGAACTGAATAACTCTGACCCTCAGTATACTGGACTATAGGTGCCATAAAAGCCCCATAATGCACAGGAAGCCATTGTCAGAGTGGCGACGTGGGAACTATCCAGGTGTACATTATCTGTTTTATAGCCCTTCCCATTCACCGTTGTTCTGACTCCACTATTTTATGTATCGCTGATGCTTTTTTTCCCCACTGTGTACATGGTATCAGTGTTGCTGTTGCTGCATCTGGAAGCATTCCAATGCAAACCATGATCAACAACAGGCTAAATCAGTTGTGCCAAAAGAACCGGCTTCGCCCCGGCTGCCGTGCGAAAGCCGCCCCACATGGTTAAGAGTGCAGAGATCTAAAGAACCAACATTTAATGTGGTCTGAATCTTAAAGAGAGCGGGGTGGGGGTGGGGATAGTTGTGTGTGTGTGTGTGTGTGTGTGTGTGTGTGTGTGTGTGTGTGTGTGTGTGTGTGTGTGTGTGTGTGTGTGT
>JBAJHX010000001.1:17700554-17737148 GCA_037176925.1 Amniataba percoides
TGTGTGTGTGTGTGTGTGTGTGTGTGTGTGTGTGTGTGTGTGTGTGTGTGTGTCTGTGTCTGTGTCTGTGTCTGTGTGTCTGTGGCACTCTCACGGGTGGCCTGCATACAGAGTTAGCTTCTGGGAAGTTTGCTCTCTCTGTGGCAAAGATGGACAGTGGTTGTTCTCGGAGGGGAGAAAAAAAAAAAAACTGGCTAGGTGGAGGCCCACCTCGGCGGGCATGAGGCTCAGCTCAGTCCACCTCCAGTCCGCCCCGCCCGGGCCCCATCCACCAGATGAGTGATGAGCTTGTTTATAATGAGACCAAATCCCTTCCTGTTACACATGACTCACTGGGTGTAGTGCCAGTCGTGGACGTGTTTACATGCCCGCTTAGGTGTACGCATAAATGTTTCCTCATTTGTTTGAAACCCTTTCCTAAAATGTTGCCAAGTCAGAGAACATGTGGTGCCTTTCGCCTCTGCCCACTGATTGGCAGGACTAGACTGTCAGGAGCCTAAACAGAGAAAAGAGTCCAAACAGCTGGTCCAAACCCCTGCAGTCACACCCCTTCATTAGATCCAATGTCCAAGAGGGCAGATGGCTCAGATGGGAGTTTATTTCCTTTTAAAGGGAAGATCTTTACTTTTGAAGCGGCGTCCTTGTGGATGAAGCAAACATTCTGAGGAAACAAATATCCCCCCCCAAGGCACTATAGAAGTGGACCGCTGCTCCGCTCCCTAAAGGCCTGAGCTGTATTTCTGGGTCTCAGGACGTCCACCTAATTGCCATCTACTGCACAAAACACTCGGCAAAAGAGCAAGACTGCAATTAGTCGTGGCTCACTGCCAGCTCGCCGTAAATCTGCCAAATTGTTTCTCTTAAGAAAGTTGAGCACTTGTGGTCTTCTTTCCTCTACTTTTGAAATGCAGGCCTGTCACCGGGCTATCATATAATTAGGCAGGCCAGCAGTAGCATAGAGCGTGCTGTAAGGCTAAAAGCTGAGGCATTGTGGTGGTGTGCTGAGGCACACAGAGGTGGGCTGTTATTTATGTGTTCCTCCCTTTATCTCCCGGCCTGCCCTCGGTGGATATCGCTCGGTCCCGTCCTGGGCCGCAGCAGTATCTGTCATACAGCTCTCCTGACACCTAAACCCGCGGCGTACTGTTCAGCAGAGCAGGAAAATGAATTCCCCTCTCGCTGTTTCACTTTTTTTTCCTTCCCCGCATCTCACCTTTCTGTGTGTGTTTTTTTTTTCCTTTTTTCTGTCTCCTGCAGCTCATTATCCTTGAAGACTATGCGGACCCTTTCGATGCTGAGCAGGCCGGTGGCACTCAGACCAGTACGGAAAAAGTGACAACCGAGAATGACGGCTACATGGAGCCGTACGAAGCCCAGAAGATGATGGCAGGTAGGTGAACACGTGTGTTTTAGTTTTGTGTCGGCCGGCTGCCTCTGTCCACCTTCACACCTTCAGTAATTGTAGGTTAAGTGACAAATAATCCATTTGTGTCTCTGCTATTACTTCATATTGCATATCACAGTGGAGTTTTAATTAGTATTCAGTGTGATTTGGCCATATGCCATATATGGATTTAATGAACAGGCTCAGATGGCCTAATGCCCCTTTACATGACAGGTGCATCAGAGCAGAAATGACCTGCGTGTCATGAAAGACATCAAAACATTTTAAGAAGCAGTGACTTCTGAATACTGACTGCCCGCCAAGATCATGAAAGCACACAAGTCATTTAAAAACACACCTCAGAGGTACGAGACTAATAATGAGGGAGGTGTTTTTTGTCAGTGTTTTTTTCCCCCTGCTGGACTGGGTGCATGTGGAGACAGCCACTTGCTAGGATTTCCAGGAAGACTTTTTTTTTTTTTGAGACAACAATAGCTGTGTGTTAACATAAGAATTAAGCCGAACCACATTCTCCGCACAGCTTTGTCACAGCGCACATTCACTCTGTGGCTAAGGGAGAGCAGCAGTGACAAAGAACAAAGAAATGCGCAAAAAAGAGGAGAGAAATGATGAAGAATGTGGAGGAAACAAAGCGTGTGGCAGCTGTTTTCCTTTCCTAAACAGACCCTTAGCAACTAAGGGAGGAATGTCACAAATAAAATGTTTGCATGACTGTCAGACCTCGAATGGAGGTTGCTGGAACTCCGATGACTACAAGATATCAGTATTTAAGCCTTGATATACTGACACAGTCACATCATCTATAATATACCGGTGCCTCTCAACCTTTCTCTGTGCTCTTGTAAACACACACACACACACACACACACACACACACACACACATACTCGCTCTATTGCTCCCACAAAGACAGGACATGAATGTCTCTGTCCCTCCTCAGCAATTTTCTTTTAATGGGCCCCCAGACAATCTCTTGTTTTCATCTGTCTTACTGGTTTGACCTCTGGTCCAGTCATTGCCTCAGCTCAGTACAAAAACTCAAGATTTATCGCCTCTCTCAGGTGGAGCAAGCTGTAAAGAAAAAGGGAAAAAAATCAGAGCAAGCTTTTGTGGTATCTACTTGAATCTTGACCTTACTGCAAGTTTTTCTGCGCTTTCTTTGTTAAATTCAACTCGACACGGCCCGGTGTTTGTCTGTATCGACAAGCTAAACTATGCTGGCAGCAATTGTCTGTTTGATCTGATGAAGTCTTCAGGTTTCAAAGGCAGGAGCAACCAGAAACAACAACAACAACAAAACCTGAAGTGGTGTTGTTTTCAGGCTCCATGCTTGTATCCATCATTTCTATTGATTGCCAATTTTTGTTTAGCTTTTTCCTGCTGTTTTGACTGAGCTGGGCAGGGTGCTGTTTTGAAATAGAGCTATTACTAAATTTCTTTGACTCCACTGTCATCCTTTTTAATATTCATAATGATCCTTGAAATGATTTCATGGACAAGCAGATATATTTCATACGTGCAGGCACACAGGTAGGAATTATTTGAGGTGGGGGAATCAAACAGTGTTGGATATATTCACCAGCAGACAGGGCAAATATGTGGGATGTCTATTGAATAATCCTATCAAATGTCTGACAGAAGTAACTCAGACCGGCCATATCGAAAGCTGTAGGTTAGAATTTAATATCAGTTATGCTTATAGTTATACAGTAATGATTGTACAAAGGGCTTAAAGCATTAAAATCACAAATCTTACGTCTCACTGGTCGATTATTGGTGGTATTGGTGGTGATTTTCTCTCAACATTTCCAGTGTAGACACATGTAGCACGGATGCTCTTTTTCAGTAACTCCTTGCTCCAAATTCACACATCCACACCCATTCACACTTGGATGCTGCCCAGTTCAGCCCCACTGATGCTGCTGACGGTTAGGTGCCTTGCTCAAGAGTACCTCAGTGATGTAATGGAGGGTCAGGAGACGCTCTTTCACTTTGCCTCTGTGCGAGTCCGGGTGCGCGCGCCAACACATCACTATACTGACTGTGGATGTGGAGTAATTGCTGCATCTCTCACTCTGACAGCATATTGGTCAGGCAGAGCTGCACACACTCAGAATTTAGTCAGCTAAAAAGCCGAGAGAGGAACCACTGGATGGGCTGCTGCACTGAAAGAAAGCAAGGACTGAACTGCTCATGTGAAGCTAGAGGCTAGCATCTCTCTCTGTCTCATTCTGTCACCAGTGCTCTCTCTCATTTCTTTTCTCTTTTGCTCTCCCGGCAAGACAGGTTTTTTTTTTTTTTTTTAACTCAATGACAACCTGCACTGTTAACAATACATGAGTTTTCATCAGCTCTCAGACTGCTGGCTATGGAGAGTGGCTGTGCTATAACAGCCTCTCACTTCTTCTCTTCTTCGCTTTCACAGATGGGTGCGGATGGACACAAAATCCCAAACATGCTAACACAACAGAAAGTTTTCTATTTAAGGCTGTCAGAGCGAGTTTTTAATTTGCCACCAGCCAAATTTACATAATCTATAAAACTGTTAGTCTCCTCATAAAATGGACTTTGACTGCATCAACTTGTAAAATTTAAAGGTGTCTAAGTGAGAGTTTCTATAAAAAAAGTGTTTCCTATTAATTCTAAGAAGCAGTAGTAATAAATTAGTTTGTCTTCACAGATAATCTTTAGGGTTCAGGTTTCAGCATGTGATTTACCACCAGCTGCTGCTGGCTTGAAACACACACACACACGCATGTTGATAGGCCAATTATCTTTTTTCCTGATTTCCTCATCAGATACAGTAATTTAATACTCAGTATCTGTAATTTCCTACAAAAGAAGCCTTACTATCAGTCTTGAATATTCATCTGAGAAATCTGTTTATAGCTCATATTACCTCACCTGTTTTCTGACTCAAGCCTGCTGTCTTAACCTCAGATTAGTATCTTTAGTGTTGAGTAGTCACTTGTGGTGTTGCAACGCTTTTAGCAGAGATTAGGGGGCGACTGGCAGTAGGTTCACTGTAAAGCAACAGTGTGACTAAGCTGTTCCATAAATGAATCCATGGATTGAAAAGTCTCTTTTACACTCTTATTGACATGAGCTATGTATGGCTATTATCCAGATGAAAATTGGGGGAACACTGCATGTAGAGAAGTTTCATGTAGGAAATCATAGTGATGGAGAGCGTTTTAGCTCCAAATCCTGCAGCTGTGAGCAGAGTCTTCTGTTTTTTCGTCATCTTGAGACAAATCACTTCCTGTGTGCCAGAGGATTATTCCCAGCAAAGCTTACCAGACGCCGGATGTTCAAAGAAAGTGAACTACAAGTAAAGTGATTGTTCTTGGGAGACATAACACATTATTTACATGGTGATGCAGCTGCAGGTCACTTGAGCTCTTATGAATGCAAAGATTTTACCTCAAGGTCAGTTAACTCCATTTGTACAATGACTCCCACTCTGACATCACTGTGAACGGCAAGTATGAGGTCAGTCTATATACTCATATGCTGATTAGAAAAAGCCTTTTCATTCTCCTCCCCTCTCTGTCTTGCATTCAGCATTTTATGATCCATTGCCACCTCATGAGTTAATCAAACTGATTGATTATTGTGCTGTACCTTTATATTCATTGCAAGCAATGTGATGTACACATTACATCTATAGAGATGAGCCAACCAAGATCTTGTTGCACAAGAAAAGCCGCTGGTGATAAACAGCCAATCAGATGTAGTGTGTATCGTGCTGACGTGTTTCCATTCATTGAGCATTATTGTGCTTCAAAATGTGTAAGAAGCTCCAAACAGTCATTAAAGGCTGCAAATCCTCTACAGCTTTACTGTCCACATGAGAGGAAATGAATGAAGAGACTCTGTATTGTTAGACTACACCTGCTATGTGTGAAGTAGCACTTCCTCCATTGTTTTTCACCGCTGCAACTTCAATTTGAAAGCCTGCATCAGGGATATTGCAGCCAAGGTGCAACGAGCCCGAGGCCCCAACCCGCACAAAGTCACAAAATGACCTTGTTGCTTTACTGATAAATCACAAAAGGTGGCATGTTTCATAAGAAGCATTCTGTGGAAAGCGGATGTGCTATTTTGAAGACACAATTATAATCCCTTGATTACACAACATTCACACCTTACACACACAAACACACACACTCGACCACATAGTGGGAGGTGTGGCATGTAAGGCCCGAGGCGAAAAGTGCCACAGCCGTTTACATAACAGAGTGCACGCCTGCAGCTTGTGTGTGCATATGCCATCCTTCGTGCGCGTGTGTGACTTTTTGATTGTGTGTATGCGTGTTTGTGTGTGCGCTCCATGTCTCTCTCTCTCTCTCCCAAGAGCCATCCTTAGTGAGGCTGAGCCGGCTGATTTATGGGCCTGCTGGAGGGGCATGTCACGACTTCCTTAACCTGAAAAGCCAGTCCCCCCCCCCCTCCCCTAACATGCTGCTCCTCGCTCACTGCACCACCTGCAGTTATGTGACGACGCACGTGCAGCCGCTCTGTCTTTACAATGTTTCCTGCGTGTGCGTTTCCAGAGTGCCTCGAATGTTTGTCATGTCTACACGCGTCAGCTGTTGCGTGTACTATCTTTGTATCAGTGTGAGTCAGCTGAACGTGCGTTTGTGAGCCGGAGAGAGGACGTTTTTCCCCTCCTCATTGTCAGCTGGCATGTTGAGTTAATGTTTTGAAGGTGTGTGTCTTGTACGTGGGTGTACGTATCATAAATGTGTGCAAGCTCACGGCAGATTTCACACCCGCACATAACCTTCATTCTGCGTTTTGTTTTCTCCTTCGCACATATAAATATACACAGATATGTTACATCGCGACCCCTAGACACACACACACACACATACACACACACACACACACCCCGTCTCAGCTGTGAGCATGGCAATTCCCGGCATACCTCAACACAAGCCACAGCACCTAATCAGGAGAAGAGCTGTCGGAAGAAAGGCCAAAATCAACTTTTGCGCTGTTACTTTATCTTCTCCACTTGACTCTGTTCCCTCATACATTGTTGTAGCTGTTGAGACTTGTTACACTGACAAGTACAAGGGGCTGGGCCAGTACTGCAGGGAAACCTGTGTCAAACTATTTCTCAATGAGCGCACGCTCATCGTCCTACTCCCCAGGCGGCCGGGAACGGCAGACGACCATGTGAGAGTTTTCCCACAGTGCAGAGGAGGCCTGTTGTGCAAACAGCTTGCATGATTGAGCCCTCCCAAGCAAACACACTCCAGTTCAGTGCACTTGCCAGTCCTCAAGCCACAAACTCGCCCCTGCGCCCAAAGTGGGGGGGGGGGGGCAGAAGTAACCCCTCCGGTGTGAAATACTTTGCCCCAGTGGTGGATTTATTACCCGCCGTGTCAACGTTGTAACCTCAATTTGTCCTCTTCCCATCTTTCAGGTCATGCTCAGTCATTTAGCGGCAGGAGAGTTGTGCAACAGGGCCAGAATGCCTGGAGGGGAAAATCTTGATGTTTTCCATAATGGTTGACTCACGGTAGATGGGTGTTCGCTATTCCTCTCTCTCCCACTTTCTCTCTCTCTCTCTCTCTCTCTCTGTCTGAGAAATGTGCTGGGAAATGTCTCCCGGCACTGGCACCTCCTGCACCGCACTCCCAATGATGTGGAGACTAGCATCCAGTGCCAAAGAGATGAGTCATTAGCAATGGAGTTGATTATTTCAATTACTCATGATAGTGTGGCTCTAAGCTCGCTGTTGGCTCTGCAGCATAAATGCCGGGAACATTACCAGTTTGACAACGGCCTGAGAGGGTGAGAGAACATGTTCACAGGTGGGGACGTGGAAAGAGGGATGGCGGTGGGGGAATAAAGGTGGTGGAAGGGAAAGTGGAAATGAAAGACTAAAAGAGGGAGAAGCCTGTCTGTGACAAAATCAGAAAAGTAAATAGAGTGGCTGAAGAGAGACCTGAAGGCAGAGACAGTGGGAACAAATTCATGTCACAGCACCTGTGGGTTACTTTATAGGAACAATTTAAGAGAAAAGAATGGAGGCATGGTGTGCTGAATGGTTTCCACTTCCTCCTCACTCACTCACAAGAGTGAAAACTCACCCCAGGCGATGGCAGGTACATGTGGTGGCACATTTCTTGGCCTGTAACCCCGCTTTTATTGCCCCGAGCTGTAACTTGAGGAATATCCGGAGCATGCACCAACACTGGCACTTCTCAAAGGTGATTTTCTTTTTAAAGCAATCCTGGAAGCCTGAGCCTTAGTATGTAAATGTAGTTTTACTGTGCTGTTAGTGTAGCATGCAGTAATTTTGCAGTTATCCTCTCATCGCTGGTTTTGTTTTCTTTTCTGCCACATCTACCTTGGCGCATTTGAAAGATTGCCTAAGAATTACCTCAGCACCACATTTATGCATTACCCCAGCTGATTATAGGCAGCTATAAATAAGCGCAGACTGCAAGGCCAGTAGCTGGAAACTGGACTGGGGAAGTGAATAATTAACACTCTCCTCCCTCCTTTCACAACAACTACTGTTTAAGGGTATTTGGGCCATGCAATCAACATGCCTGCTGCTTCTTTTTACCAGCTCAAATGATTCAACACTCTAAGAATGGCTCCACTGTTAAAAACTATTTTTTTTCTGTATTGTCATTAACTATCTACAGACAGGACAGAGGAACATGACATTTATGAGGTTTCTATTATAATGCAAAAGCTAAGGACAAGCAGTGATAAATATAAGCTGACAAATCCTGTTGACATCAAATCACAGATATAAATGAAATGCAACAATAGAATGTTTAAATGATGTATTATGCTGTTAGAAAAGGCTGTTAGTTTTAATAATGAAGCCGAGGCACCAACAAGTTATGACAGACATGAATGAACATAACAAGTGGGAGAAGTTTCCGTGTAAGTTAACAGAAAGTATTTTTAAGGTCGCCAGAGGCTCTGACACACAGAGAGCAACTGATGTCTGACACAACATCCTGCAAACTAACAAACACAAAACTTGAGAGTAAAACTGAAAAATAAGATGTATTCGCTTGGAGAGGTGATAAACCCAGCTGTGCAGGTTACAGTAGGATGTATCTTTACCTCGTGTTACTTTAGTTTACTAGGGACACCAAGCAACACAGCAGGTTATTGATGATGATGTTGGCTTAAAAAAATCAGGTTTAACCAGTTACATATAAATAATCTTATTTTTAAGGTCTTCTGTTCACTAGAGGGTGTTCACTTATTCAACAGGAAACAGTGAAACAGCCCACTCTTCCACCCCGCCCCCTGACTAGTCATTATGCCAACGCCCCATTCAGTGGTTGCCAGATTTTGGCAGAAGCGAGCTTCCCACTTGTCACATCTACATGATCCCATGAGAAATGACTGACAGTTATTACACACTGATCTGACAGGGTGGTACTGAGTGATGCAAAACCAAAGCTCCACAGTGCTAGAGCTGGTGTCAGGTGGTCTTTTTTTTTTTTTTTTTTTTTTTTTGGGCTTTGTGCTAAGGTTAGAGTCACGTTATTTATATGTTATTTATATGTCTAAACAATGTAAAAATAGTCAACAGAATGCACTGTGCATTGAGAGTAGAGCTGGGTCTTATTTCTTAAAACAGTAAAATTTACAAGAACTGTAACCACCTGCAGCAAACCCCAAATTTTAGAGTGAAACTGCAGTTTAATTTAGGTAGTTTGTTTGAAAACTCTGTATTTTAGCAATTTATTATTTATATTGCGATATTATGCTTCATCATCCACTCTACACTGTTCATCGTGGCAGGCAGGCGTGTATGTGCGTGTGTGTGAGCGCGTGTGTGTGTGTTACCTGGTACATAATGGCCAGCATTGTCTGTGGTGTGGAGGGTCATTTGGTGAAACTGAAGAGTGGAAGGTGTAGGAGGTGGGAGGAGAGGGGAAGAGCAAAAAGACTGACGACTTATTGATGAAATGAGAAGTCTCTTGCTCCGGCCTGATAACCTCCCTCCCCCTCACTTAGTGATGAATGCCACCCGGCACTGTTGCTCGGACTGCTCAGTTGTCAATATATCCGACATTTCCATGACATATTGACACATACAGTGCTGGCTGGAGTGCAGCATCACACAACTGCTACGTAGGTTTTGGAAAAAGTTCTGCATTATAAAGGACTTTTTAAAGGTACACAGTCATGCAAAGCTGTCGTTACGATGATCTCTATGCTTTCTATCAAACTTGCTCACTGTACGTGGATCACGCAGATCAAACAGCAAGACTGAGAAGTGGTGTGGTGTACTGGCTGGAGCATTGCTGCTGGCCTCTGATATCCTGCTGTGCCAGGCTGTGCCAAACCTAGGATGGATGGGATGGCAGATCCACTATCCATCCGTCACAGATGAATGAATAGGGAGGGGTTGGAGCGCAGGGGGTGGGGGGCACTGGGCCACTCTGGCGCAGGTTGGAGGTGCTGAAGTCATTCATTTTAAAGGTAAGATTAATGACACCATTAATCCATGTCTGGGCCACTGCAGAGGAGGACAGGGCAGAATTCATACCCGCTGCTGGCTACCCAGTGCCTGCAGCGCACACACACACACACACACAAGGTCTGTTAATATGCACACACACAGAGAGGCACACACAGCTGTTGTGCGCACAGACACACTTTCCTCTGGGTCATTTGATATGTCAAGTATCCATTTGGCCTACAGTGGTGACGGAACTTGAGGCTCATCTCTTTGTTGCCGGCGGTCGCTTGATTGAGGCTATTGGTCCGATTTTACTGGCTGGTGAGAGAAAGAGAGAGAGCGAGAGAGAGGTTGACAGACGTGGTGAATTAGTAATAGACGGGGACATGGCTGGCACCAATCTGATTGCAGGCCTGTGTTTTTTGCAGTGGCTCCAGTCAAGCTGGAGAGGAAATCTGGCCTGTTGACACTCTGGTGCGACAGAGAGCTTTTAGGTGTGAGTGTGCGCGAGTGGGCAGCTAGCACTCTGCAGCTGTTGAAGGACACGACAGGAACAGATGGGCACAAAAAAAAAGAGAGAAAAGACAGACTCAGGAACACTAGATAAACACTCACAGGGACATAAATGCACAATCCACAGAAAACAGGACAAAGCACATCAGAGTGCAGTGTGCTGCGTGGTGCTGTGTGAAAGCAAGTCAAAAGTTCATTTAATTAGTTTAGGTTGCAGTGGCAGGATTTTTTAGGCTTTATGGAACGGCAATCAATGAAAAAGATCCCTATCAAATTAAAGATATATACCTTAGCAATGGCGTCCTTCTGGGGAAATGCTGTCTGACCTATTGGGGGTAGAGGTCCGGCCTCACAGGCAGTGTTAGAATAAAGCTCCTCTACTTTTGGAGACAAGCTTGCCTGCAGTTTGAGCGTATCAGGATCAATACCTCTTGAGTCACCTTGTCCTTCTGTTGTTTGATGAGGCTTTTCAGTCATAACCAGGGACTGATAACATCTCTCACACAGAGGCTTGCTTTGGAGCCTGTGTATGTGTGAGTAAGAGGGATTAAAGGGGAAAAAAGGTTTGCTGCAGTATTCTGGTCACTATAAATCTGTGTATGCAGCTGCAGGTCAGTAATCAGATCTCTCCCCCACCCCTCTTTACCCCAGTCCTTATTTTTTATGGCTTAATTATTTTAACCAGTGCTGAAAGAAGACTGCTGCTTCTCATCTTGGTCAGGAGTGGAAATGAAAATGTTTCTCTTTCATTAGTTTTTCTGTCATTTGTATTTTTGGTTGGAATAATTTAGAATACAAGAATGCATTGCTGTATTATGATCTCTCATTTCATCCCATCACAGCGTTACTTTCCCTGTCTGAAGTTTTCATTCTGTGCATGCTTGTGCACATTAAAGAGCCAATGAGAAACCAGTGAAAGAAAAAAATCAGAGAAATCAGTGTTTTCAAGGACAAATCTATCTCGGGAAATCAGGTTTTGGTTCCTTTTAGTCTTTTACCTTAATAAGAAAAAGGAGGTTTACGTAACATTTAAACACTGAGTTTACTGGAAAAAGCCAACTGTAATCAAATTACTCAAGAGCATGTAAACACAGTGATGCAGAGGCCAGAGACAGAGGAGCAAAGTAAAGATGAGTTCATGCTTGTTTGCGCCCCACGGAGAGTAATTTTTTTATGATATACATAATTTGTAGGCACATGTAATTGCTGCTAAATTGTGGTGTCTTAGATTAGAATTTGTGAAATGATGCAACAGTTTTTTTTCTCTCTTTTTTTTTTGTCTTTTTTATTTCTGTCATTTTGTTGTAAATGTGAAGTGATAACGCTGTGAAAATGTCAGAGTACAGGAGGCAGGTGATGTCTGTGTTTGTCTGTGTGAACTGAGCTGTGTGAGCAGTTCGAGTTCGAGGAGAGGAGCCTGTAACTGCTGCTGCGGTGTGAGTAATGTACCTGGAGAGGCTCGCTGATGAAGCCGTCATCTTAAGCCGGCGCTGCATCTTTCCACAGAGCTTGTCTGTATTTTTCTCTCTCCATCTCTTACACAGCCTCTTCACTTTCGCTCTTGTCTGTCGCCGCATGTTTTGCTCTGTCTCCTTTGTTCCTTTTCTTTGTCTTTATCATATCTTCATCAGCTTTCTTTTTTGTCTCCCTTCATCCTATCCTCCTGTCTCCTTTTTATTCCATATATATTGAATTCACCCCCTGTCTGCATCAGTCTTTCCCTCTCTGGGTTTCTGGTCCACGCTATCAGTCTGGCCAGGAGGCAGGAGTCTGGGGCAGTCCTGTTTTTCGCTGTGATAGACTAAGCTCCTTTATAGGAGCCTTGTTGTCTTGTAAAATAACCCATGGGTCTTTTTTTCTCTCCGGGAGCCAATTTATTGGTGACATTTATTCAGGAATGACCTTCTCTGGGTTTGTCTTCCAGAGACACACGCACGTTATCTCTCCTCGCAAGGTAATCCGACAATTATTGCAGCTTGATTTAAACATTTACCCTTTCCTTTTTTAAAAAAATGTCTGTATACATCTCTGCGCTACAAAGAACACACATGTATTATATCAATTAACGCTGTGTCACCCAACTGTAATTTTGACTCCAGCTCATCTGCTCGCTCGCGAGTACCGGCTGTCCGAGCTCCCTTCCTCCTTCACACTTATGAAGCAATGCAGTGCTTAAACTTGAGGAGACTAATTAATTAAAATAGTGAACTAGCACCATAAATGCACAAGAGAGATTATAACCTTATCAGAGCATGTCAAGTGTGTGTTCCAAGATTCAAGATCCAATTAGCCAGATGGATGGTTCCAACATAACACAGTCTCCTGTGCACGAGTTCCCTTCCAGGCAACGCATTTTGAGCCCAATGGTGAACCTATGCAGATACTTTTGAAAGGTTCCTCTGCCAAAACACTGTAATATAAATAAAATGAATGACTTTTCATCAGGAACTTAAAGAGAAAATACGCACATTTAGAAACGGTCTGTGCGTATTGTCAGTCTAACCCTTCAGCACTTTAGAGAGGCCTTGAGAGTCTTTGGCAGTAATTGCTGTTGCTTCGACGAATATAAAAAGGATATTCTTCACTCAGGCAATCTGTGACCTTTTCCCCTCATTACTTATTCCATCAAGAGGATAATTACTCACTGGAAAGGCTGATATTTTTCCTCGCTGGAAAAATACAGATGTGTCGTATATCTTTTAATTTAACTCCCTCTGTCTCTCCCTCTGCGTGTGGCTCTGCTGTCTTTGTTTGCATTATGTCTGATCAATCACAAAGCGCCATAGCCAGCGCAATGAGGTGAGGCGCTGGTTCTGTCAAGGGCCCCCGGCTGGCGGGTTTGGGTTGTAATAGGTTGGTGTGGCCTGTTAATTTGATATGGTGTGTGGCTGAGGAGCCTCATTAGGGGTGGCAGCTTGCAGAGGGAGACCGGGCTCTCCATCACCACCAGGGTACCAGTGGCAAGAGCGCAATGGGATGGAGGCAAGTGGAGAGGGGCGGAGGAAGGGATGAGAAAGACAGATAATTTGGAGAGACGACTTTGGTTCTGTCAGCATGGGTCAGTGAAGAAGGGAACGAGGAGAGGGAGGAGGAGAGTGACCTTTTTATATCAGACTTTTAAGCATTTTCTTTTTCTTCAGAACAGTTTACCTACGTTTTAGATTAGCATAAATCTATCCGATATGAAAGTCAGGAAGTATAGCCAAGGCCATCATTTATCTGCTGTTTTTATTTCCGACTGCATCGGCCATAAAGAGAGTGAGGGCGTGTGAGTTTGAGAATTTGTGACAGCGAAAGAGCGAAAGAACACTATCGCCAGTCGACCAGAATGGATAAGGAAGACAGAGCTGGTGGGAAAAGCAAAAGGATGGAGGAACAAATAAGAGGACAGAGGGGGCGAAGAAGCCGAGAATGAGATGAGCTCGGCGAGAGGGGCTCATTTCCATTTCGAGCATTGCATTTTCTCGCCCGCTGCGCGCACCAGTGTGGTCTCGCTCTCGGCAGCGCCGGGGGAGATGAAATGCAGCTATGGACAAAGTGAATTATTAATGTCAAGATCTCCTTCGCCACCAAATCCAATAAGTTGCCTATGATTTGGCTGTCAGAAAGATTGGTGGTCTGGATAAGGGAAACTCCTGGATCACGTGGCGCCATGAGTTCTTCCTCCCCGAGTAATTGACTCGTGCACAGTATTGACTTTCTGGTCATGGTGATTAAGGGAGCCCGGGCCAGACTGGAGCCCAGAGTCTGCCTCCTCGGGGTGGGTCACTGGACCTCACAGCAAGCCTGTCCTGGGTGACCTTTGTCCAGAGCACAGTGCGGCGGTTAACCCCAAGCTCAGTGATCTGGAAATACTGGCCTCTGTATTGATGTGGAACAGTAGATGCTGCGAGCTACTGAGAGGCTGACTGGACTGGTGTTTTGTTTTTTTTTTCTTGTTGCCTCCTCTTCTTCCCTTTTTCTTACTCTGTCTTTCTCTCACACTTTATCTTAGTATGCAGCCTTTACCGGAAATCCAGGCTTCAAAAATAATTGGCTGATTTGGAAAAAACACACATTCTCATTCTCATTAGTTTGTGTAGTCTGATATATTTATATCCACAAACTGTTTCACAGCTGGATTGATTTCCTCCCTTTTTATTGCCCATTGTGCTCCATTATTCCCATTCACTACGCATATTCACTCAGCTGTGGAGGACGTGGTGGATTTTGTTATTAAAATACACTTGTTTCCCATTGATTGCACATTGTTACCTTTGATTTAGCTTTTCTTTCTGTCCACATACATTCTCCCACTGCCCCTTGAACCACATGATCAACAAACTATGGGGAAGAATTGGGAAAAGTAAGTTTGTAAGTGAAAGTTGGGGAACAGGAGACTTGTGGTTTTCAGTGGAGTGTGGAAGCACCTCAGACAGATCCAGCAGTAAGGTGACCTCTGCTCATCTGGGACTTCAGAGGATCACCACAGGGGATGAAGCGCAAGCCTGAGCCTGGAGCCTCTGTGGTGGACAGTTAGGCTTTTTGATTGCACTGGTCCATGCTGTCTGAATACACAACCATTATTGATTTTTATTTTTTTTTGACAAGGACATTGGCCTGTTGGAGTTTTTGTTGATATGTAGTTGGTACACTTTGTTTTTTGTTCTCTCGTCACCAGATATGTCACAATAGGAGATAGGTAGTCACCTTGGCCATTTTGTAAAAATGAAACAAAGAGAGTTATTCTGCTTGCTGTATTTACCAGCATTAAGTAATATATCTATATGTGACTTCTCAAATGTCTGTGAATAACATATTTTCAAATGAGTATTATTTGTGACACTGTTGTTGTTGTTGTATATTAAGCATAGCTGCTGAATGAAAACCTTCCAGAAGAAAAACATGATTTAGAACAAGAATTGAGACGTTTGAAACTTTACTGACTCCAAATGACAAACTTTTGGAAATTTATTTCACATTTACATACATACTTACCTTACAGTTTCTTAAGTCCTCATCAAAACGCTGTGTCTTAAGCATACATTAACCATGTATGTACATGTGCAACCAAAGTGGCTCCCTCTATGAGTTTTTGTAATCGGTGGTTTGGATGTAAATGACATTCGACAGGCATTTGTCCTTGTTTTACCAGCCAGACATGTCATCTGTGGTCTGACTCATCCTCTGAAGAAACATGGCACCCTGTCACTTTACTGTAGGCTAGCCGCTGAGCAAGCAAGGCTGCATACGCACACACACACACACACAGACATGCACGCACACACTCAAATCATTCCCAACATTTCTTTTAACCTCCTTGGCGTCACTTGCTGTGAGTTACTGACACTCACTGCTGAGTAATCAGATCAACGCACAGAGTGCACAGAAGATCTGAGTCACATAAATCACTGCATTTGTTTACATTCATAGACACACTAATACTAATACACACTAATCCGTCACACTGAACCACTTGTAGCAAATGTGAAGGTTGGCTGTCACACACAAATTTGACTCATGTTAATCAGACCAAATGTTTGAACATCTTGTTATCTGAAAGTAGCTTCTGTTGATGTTATAAGGCGACCACAGCTGCTTGTCCACTTTCACAGATATCATTGTGGGCTTCCTGCTTTGTAATCAGAGCCCTGCATTAGAAAGCCCAGACAATAGTTGGCAAGTAAACTAAATTTAGCATCTCAGGAACCACCAATCTGCTGTTGCCTAAAACAGGTTTATATGGACAACTAGCGTAAATCCAATATTTGATTAATGTAGGAAGCATACAGAGAAACACATCAATGTAAATGTAGTTATGTGCCACTGGCTACTATGTGCCTTGAATATTTTGAGCTCTCTAGATTGCCAAAAGAAAAACACATGTTCGATATACAGCAGTTCTGTGTAGAAACCCACAGACATGCACCAGATGTCAAACATGGCATGCAACATCATGTCCTGCATTAAGGGTTGAAGTTTTTTTTTTTTTTTAATCTATTAACGTCTAAGCATATTTACATTGAGTGCTGTCAGCCTGTGTTATATTTGGACTGGTGCCTGACTCAGACACTGGCCACCCTGACAAGCATATAAAGCTTTAGGGGGGCTGAAGGAGCGCAAGTGAGGAGATTGGCAATACATATTGGAAAATCTCAACTGGTGACATTTCCGCTTTCCAGGCCTCACTGACAGCCACAGGAAATCCTTCCATCCTGTTGAGAGCGGCTTTATGGTGGACCGGTCGCTGTTAGAGACATCACTGGTCAGCCCGAGCCAGAGAGGCACATCAAGTGCAGAAACGTGTGTGGTTAAAAACGACGCCAAGTGCATCAAGACCATCAATTTGCATTGTACACACGTCAATGTATTTTAGGTAATGACTGCAGACAAGATGGCTGACGACATGTCTACAAGTCCATATACAAGTGGTCTTCTTTTTATGCTTCCACATATGCGGGCACATCAGCTGGGCTGTCAAGGTAATGACTACTGACAGCATATGAGCGTCTGTTTTTGGTTTGTCCCCTATGCACACAGAGGAAGGAAACCTCTTCTCAGCGCTGTTCTCTTCAGGCAGTAATGTCATTATCAGGCCTCAGAGCTCATTAAGCCAGAGCAGATGCGGCAGACAAAGAGATGTGTTGCTTACACAAGCAGCAGGTGAATTATAGAGGCGAGTGGTTATTGTTGGTGGCGTTGTGATGTTCGCACTGGACTGTGTGTAGCATCTGTGTGCATTGTCGTCGGGGATGTAGGTAGTCCTTGTCTGCTACCAGTTGGTGGATTCTGCTGGTGTTTGTTGTCTGTGGTAGTCGCTGTCTCAGTCTGCCCGTGTACCGGTCTCTGCTTTCTGTGTGCTTGAATGTGTGTTTTGCATCTTTATTTGCCTGTGTGTACACAGCCAACCTACACACAAACCAATATTCTTTTGACTGACCAGGGAAAGTGTAATAGATAAAGTGTAAGTTTTCTAATTTAAAGCTATGGTGAAAATTGAAAATGAACTCACACATTCACCCTTCCACATTGTCCCTTTTAGATTTGTGTGCTGAGATATCTGGCACTTATACAACAGGTGAGCTGCATCCGAGTGGGAGTCAGCCGACCAGTCATGATATGCAAGTAAATACTTGTATTATCAATTATGTATTTTTCAATGCTCAGGTCTTTAAAAACAAAAGGAAACTTGAACAAAATACACCAAGTGTTTGGTACATATGTACAGAACTCTGTCTCCTGTGTAGTCTGGACAATGCTGGAATATTTCTATGAATATGAAAATCTTTAGTAGAGCTACTCAAGGACATCTTATAAATTGCATAAGGAGCATGTCATTTCTTTCTGATGAGAAATGGATTCTGCCATGGAGTTCATTTGGAAGTGAGATTAAAGAGTAATTACATCATGACACCCAATGATTATTACCTTGTGAATATAATCAATCACTTTGTTTACTCGGGACAATTCCAGTGCCTACTTTGCTTTGTACGCTGATTGTGTAGGCTGATTGGGACTGTGTTATTATTCATGACAATACCAGAGTATCTCGCGGATCGGGCCACATATGCTTTTTATCGTGCTATAATTTCAATGAGATAAGCAACCAAGGTTAATTTGAAAACCATTAAGCTTTCCTTCAGAGCCTCTGAAGGTGATTTCTTCAATTTTAACCCTCTTGACTTTTGTATTCTGCCAGAGTGAATTCATTCCCAGCAGACTGAAAATATTCAAGGTCTGCCACTTTCAGAAATTGAAGGGTCAATTGCAGAGGTGAGCGATTAACTGACGGTACTCGATTACTCTGTTATGTCCCAGTGCTCCGTCCGCATGCACCGGTCTTTGCACTCCCTGACAAACCAAGTAGAGGCATCCATTAATCTCCACCCCCTTGCCTTGGGGTTGACCCTCTGCTGCCCCACACAAGTCCACAGATGTCTGGCTACATTGCTTGGCCGTGCTCCTCTCAGCTCCCCGTCGGTGCTCCGTCAGCAGGCCCACATGTCACTGTCAGCAGGCCACTCGCAGGGCAGCCAGGCTGGGACACCGAGCCCATCAACACCTCCCCGGGGGCCCCGAGGCCACCCGCAGGCTTGGCGTGCCGGGTCAACCTGGGCCAGTCGTGGGGTTGAATGGAGGTGGACCATGTCCCGAGGAGAAAGACCGATGAAGTGGCAGAAGCTCGTCCCTGATTAGAGCATATGGTCTCCCCAGTTTTCCTGGAGCCTGCTGGTCACCTCTGAATGGAACCCCTCGTAAATGCAGGCTTTGTCACTGCATGCAATGTAGTGAGGCTGTGTCTGTCCTTCTTTTTGGCAGAGCCTGGCTACTCAGTGGGCACTGGGACACCAGAATGAGCAGAGAACAGCTGGCCCATTCAGAGCAGACTGCTGCCCCGCAGGAAACCCTCTCCATATCCTCCCAGCCTAGTGCATAAGCACCCACAAACACACAGAGGAGACTTGGCTCAGTGTCTTCCTCCTCTCTTTCCCCTCTTTTTGCTGCTTTTGTGTCCCCTGGCTGCCTTCTCGGTTTGGATTTAGTTAACAGAATAAACGGGGACAGATAAAGCAGACTGAAGTGAATAACTTCAGTCAAAATGATTTTCTGCAGTTCTTAACACCAACAACTATGAGATGCACAGTCATTTTCATTCAAATGCAAGTACCAAACAACATTTAATGCGTGTGATTTTCGCATAAGGACATGGTCTCTGCACTAATCACAGAGCTTCTGAAAATCAGTGAATGAGAGGGGTGAAGTTGTGGACAATGCTTCTAATATGTGTTGTTGTTAATTAGTCAGGCAGTGTGTTAGCTCAGATTCACTTCTCAATGTGTGAAGGAATGAAGCGGACTAATGTGATTACACCGATCAAACGAGAAGAGAAAGTGACAGCGACCTCCTTCTCATGTGGTTCTTGGAAACACAATTAAAGCATTCGGCCAAGGCGGTCTGACTTCTAGCCAATTTTGCTTTCCCTCAGGTTGAGTGTGTGCTCATTCAAGTGTTAAGGATATGCATGCATGATGTGTGTGTTGTGTGTACCATTCTTGCCATTTTCATTCTTTTGTCATCCTCTGCCTGGTTTCTAACATACCTAAGCATTCTAATATGCTCTCACAGCTGTGCCGGTGCATTGATGTATAGTGCTGTGATGAATTCCTCCAAGAGGAGACATACCAAGGCACCTCAGGGGTTATCTGAAGAGACCCTTACCCCCCTCGGCCTCTGCTTAGTAGCCAGTGCTCCATCTGTGTTAAGAGGCAGTATTCAGCACAACAAAACACTTGAGCAGTAAAGTCTCTATACTTGGAGTGCACCAGGTGGATCATTTCCTGGCCAGAGAAAGGCAGAGTGTGGAGTCTGCAGGACCATCAAAATAACAATGGCCTCTTCCCAGCCTGTGTTGTCGTTCACCCAGAGCATACTGCAAGAGGTTACAATAGCAAAGCCATCTGGAAAGGCAACTTTAAAACCACAATAGTGCTGGTCATTGGTGTTAAAGATGGTAAACCCCCAACTGAGATTTGATTTTGGAGATTTTGACTGCTTAGTTATTTTTGATTGAACATGAATTGTAGTAGCCACGTTGACACGCCGTGGGACAATTTGTGGCTGAGTAGGGAATGACTGTGGTATTCTGCTGGAAAATGGAGAACGCTTTTGGGCAGGTAATAAATAAGATGGACTTCAACATCTCATTCACAGGTGAGGGTAATGTGGGCTTCAGCATTATTGGTAATGCAAGCATTGTGGCTGACTGTTGTGGTGAAGAAGGAGCTGAACCAGAAGGTGAGGCTCTTGATTTCCCATCAGATCCAAGCTTTACTTAGGTGTGAGGAAGTGAGTGTAGTGAGGTATAAAGGGAGACAGCACATCTCAGAAGATCCAGTAGCAGTGATTTGTCCATCAGATTTAGACACCCTAAGGATGTCTCTAAAATGAGGTGAAGAGATTATAGATCCCATTTTGCCGTTGAATACTTTGGGGTCTGGCAAGAGGAGCTGGAAGAGGTAAAGTGCTGCCACCTGAACCTAGACCCAGATGACCAGCAGGAATTAGACTGATAAATGATTGTATGCCAAACATTTTCAGTTCAATGTGTCTTTTTTTTATTTGAGATACTCCAAAGTTTTTCATGCTATACATATGAACTAAAAAGTAGGAGGCGTTTAGGCTGTGCCTTTGGTTCCTCATTTCCTTGCAGCAGAGTTGCTTTGCCCCATTTGCACACATCCCAAGGCAAACTGTAGTAGGCTTTTCCCTCATTACTTCAAAGATGCATTGAATTTTTCGGGGCCTCTGCTCCTGGGAGCCTCTCGTGATCTTTAACTGGAAGTCCATGGGGATTGTTTGTTGTTGAATATTACATTTATGCATGCAGGTACTGATTATGCAGGCGACTGCAGGCAAACGGTAAAGTGAGTCTGTGTGCTTTTGAGAGTGATAAGAGTGATTAGACTGTCAGAGTGCCTTATAAAAATTGTCATGTTTGTCTGTAAAAGTTTGATTCAGAAAAGGTTAGTTGTATCTTTCAAGTTCTATGATGTTAGCCTTTTCATATATAAAGCACTGCAAGAACTTGTATTATGTACATAAATCTATGTCCGTTTTTCCGCTGATGCTGATCAGCACACTGCAGCATATTTGCACTTTAATCTTGAGTAATAGGACTCTCTCTTGGAGCAGTGAAGTGCCATGCAGAAAATCCCAGCATGAGCAGCCCGCAAGCTTTCTCAGACGAGCCTGAACTAGTATTTCCAGCAGCGGTCGTGCACTCTGAGGTTTCAGACAGGGGCTGCTGGGGGGGTTTGGAAGAAGAGGAGGGGGTTTATGCACAGCCACCGCAGCAGTTTTACTTTTCAGGAACCTTGCGGCTTGCCTTTGTTCTCCATTTCTCATTCTAGCCTCTCCTCTGTTCCCTGGGGAGTCACCCCCTATATTTATCAAAGTTTCTCTGCAGTTCCAGCCAGGCCCCCCTTTTTTTTCTCTTTGCCACTTTCACAGCCTCCTCTGTAGATACTGCAACTTCTGTAATTGATCTGTAGGGGACCTGGTGAGAGGCAGGGGCCCGTGACGTCAGGTGGGCTGACTGCGTGTTTACCTGCTGCCTGGCACGATTACGAGAGCTGTGTGGAGGCGTGTGGCGACAGAGTGGCCATGTCTGTGAAGTAATCGTGTGAATGGAGACGGAAGCACCCTGCTTCCCTCCCACCCACACTCTCCATATCCTGACAAAGGAAAGCAACTCACTGGGTCAGACGGTGCCAGACACTTATGAGGATTGCCCCTCCTGCACTCCTTTCATTCCTCCCCGTCTCTCTTCCTTCATTTCACTCTGTCTCTCTCCCCTCTGCCACTTAGCCTCAGTGTTTGGAGGAGGATTGCATAAGAGCTGGACTGCTTTTCCTCCTGGCAAGCGAGGGATTTTAATTGAAAAGGAGATCCGGAATGAAAACTCCCGTTCCTTTTCAGGCCTCTGTTCTGTGAAAGCACGGAAATGTACCAAGGGAAAGAAGACGAAATGTACAGGGGAGTCAGTGAAAGAAATGGGTCATGTTCTTAAAACAAAATGAAAGAGAGGGAGTCTGACATCCCGCCTGTCTCTGCACTACCTATAATGATCCTGAATTCTTTTTTCCTGCTTAGTGGAGTCTAACAAAGGGATCATGTGCAGCATACTTTTCTGTCCAGAGAAAAGGTAGGCGGCATCTGCAATAAAGTGCAACAAAACAGTTGGTCTCTTGTGTGCAGAATAATATTATAGAAGTACTGAAGCTTTATTTTTTGTAATAAAATAATATTGCAGGAAACCTTATAGGATTTAGGCCATGAATTATGTATTTGTAAATCAACTTTGTATACACCTTTGGAAAGTCTTCCAGTGATAGATGGGTATCTGCCAGTGACTTTCATGTGTGCCTGTTAGTCCTTGCACAAAGTAGAACTAGTGTTAGGTGTTGCTGTTGTATAAACTAAACTTAAACTTTCCTTTATTTCCTTTATTAGCTTTAAAGAAACTCCCTCGTTAATAGTTTTTATTGATTTTAATCACTGAATAATGCCTGCATTCCTCTGGGCATGGTTGCGAAAGGAGCTGACTGCGCTGTGGTTTTATTCCATCTTCTGCACGGCTTCATACCTCACTGTGAGCGTTTCAGAAGTGAAGCACTCTGCCAGCCTGATGTTGTTGACTTGTGGATTTGGTCACTTGCCTCCGGTTATATTGAAATGTTTATGTAGCGATTTCATGTCCGATCAGGAGTCTGCACAGGGTGTTTTTAAAAGTTGATGGGAGGTGATTTTCCTGCCCGGATTGTTGCATCACAGCCAGAACACGATGCAGACACGCTTGGTGGGATCAACCTATAAGATTGTAACTATTATAATCCGACGTGTTGAACTTTCCTCAGTGCAGCTGCTTTTTATCCAGCAGTTAAACACTGTACTGGGCAGGTCAGATGTGTGTGTGAAAGTGAATGTGAAACAAGGTCATGCTGACAAAGGGCATGTGTGCTTTCTTGCGCGAATAAACAAAGCATCTGTTTCTCCAGCTGCCTGTCCTTTGAGAATGCCGACCTGTTTGTCTGGGTTTCTTGCGCCTAAATCGCGCTCCCTGTTGTTGAGCCCTGATGCCCTGATCCTCATACTCTCTGTCAGCATGCTGATGATGTTTGCTAATGGGATTGGTTGTCCACTGGCGGAGGTGGGACTGGATCAGCTGATGGTTATCAGTTTGTTTTTACAAAGTGTGGTGGTATTGCCGAGGCTGCAGATGCACTAAATCTTACAGAATTACCCAGGAGGCCTGCGTAAGTCTAAAACAATAAGTGTGTGCTGCTTTCCATGGCAGACCTTTCAATCTACAAACGGCACTATGCAAACACAAGATCCCTTTGGCTGATAATTTATTCAAAAGAACTGAAGGCCTTACAAGGTTAAGAGCCAAAGAGTCAAAAGGCTGCTCTGCCTATTAATTGCCTTTGATCAGTAGTTTATGCATAATTAAAATGGCCTAAGCGAGCTAAGGCGGGCCCTGGAAAGTGTTGAATCAGAGAGTTGAGGTTGCAAAGAGCAGGATCTGATTGCTTGCTTTGCTGAAATGCTGCCAGTGCACTCAGAGAGTTGAGATGTGAAACAGGCAGGAATCGGCAGGCTTTTATTCTTTATTTATAAAATGATTCCAGTCTTTACTCAAGAGCCATGCTCCCTTTTTGACAGACAATAGATGCCCCGCAGCCTGAAAGCCACAATCTCACTTATACTGTAAGATAACTCAGATGCACTCAGTGCTGCTGGTTTCACCGTTATGTGTTCACTTTCCTGAATATATTGGCCTTAAGACTGACTTATCCTCGCTAACCGGCTTTGGGCATGTTCTGAAGTTCAGACTGGCTCTGTGGATGCAGGGCAGAGTCTGTTTGGCAAAGTCACTCTGTGAACAAGAGCTGCACCTTCCACCTCTGCTTCAATAGGCCAGATAAGTGTTAAATGGGATTTTGAGGAGCTTTCGCAGCAGTGATGATGTGAGGGAAGCTTTTAGATTTAAAAGTGCAGATTCAATGGTGGTATATTAAAGGTGGACAGGCGATGGTATAATGTTTTTTGTCCATGTCGGTGATACACTAAGTGTTTTTACACGCCAGCTTTGCATGTAATGTGCCAAAACATTTTATCAGTGTTTATTCCAGGCAGGAACTCATTAACTTGAGTGCATTAACCCGCACCTGAGTCAGCATAACACACATCTCCATAGTAGATTGTCTGATGGCTGAAAATGACCTGTCATTTTCAGCCATCAAAAAAAAAGCTGTTATCTTGTTGATGAATGTGACTCAACTGCTCCTTCCCTGAAACACTTTAAGGTAAACGACAAGCGGTGCAAACTGTAACTCTAACTTAATGGCAATTAGAAATGTTTATTTCCCAAACAGCCTGAAATAAGACAGCAAAGAAAGCAGCTTGAGGATTACTAAATAAAGCCAATATTTACTTGTGATGCGGGTACATAAGATTTGCGGTAAATTGTTGGATGTTTGCTCATCTGCATCCACAGCCTAAATAATGTGGTTACAGCTGCAGTCCTGCTATTTTTGGTTCATTATATCTGTTTTCTATTGAAAACTACTTCAATAAAAATACAATGTACAGGTTCTTTGCCATTATTGGTCTTGTGTATTCTTTTAGATCATATCTCTAAAAAAAAATTAAATTAAAAATGAATAGAACAAATATGCTCAGAGATGCTTTTCTTATCACTTGCTAGTTAACTGATTCTTGCTCTTATGTCATCATTTTAACTCTCATTATTTGCTCCAATACTTATCTAGCCATTTTATTGTCACTGCTCTTAAGGTCCTATGCTCATAAGACTCACTACATATGATTTAAAAAAGGAAAAAACAAAATTAAGGGTTAGAAAAAACCTTAACTAATTCCCTTTTACCCTGGGCAACTATGTTTTTGTGAATATTTGTGAATCTGATGCAACATGTGCAAGTTTCTAGATTTTTTTTAATGTAATGTAACATGTTCTCAGTTCACAAACTCTACCCATGTAGGTATGCTTTTTATAAGGATTAAGGATATATAAGGATTTATAAGGACTCAACATCCTCTTGAAGTCTTACATTCATTAGGTCACATCATGGCAAACATCACATACATGCAAAGGTGTATTTTTATGAGCAGAAGCAGAATAATGGCTTGCATCCAAGGTTTAAATGGTGCCTGTAGTAGCTGATGCACTCGTACAAAAATGATGCACTGTCACAAAAATACACAGCTCCTATAATTTTGCAATGCCGTGCTAAAAGTGTTAAAGCACATCGGTGGTATTGCCACCCTTGTGCTTTGCCCTTGTTATCCAGTCTGGTAAATGTAGCTTGAGTAGATGACATAGGGACTATTTTAATGAGCTATTTTAATGAGCAATATTGTCAGCAGCAGGGACACAAACAGGCAAATGGTGGAAACATATTGCTGATAACATTGGCCAGAATACAATCCACTGTAGAGTCCAGTACCACAGAGAATAGTTCTTTCCAGGAAAATGTGCCATATTTCATTTAGAAAATACTGAAAATGGTTCTTCTGTGTTGATTTCTGTCCACTTCTGATGACCTTAAAGCAGAGGTCAGTAGTACAGGGATTAATGCGGTTATGCTATTATTAGACTCTTCTGACACATCGAGATGGTGTTTCCCTCTCCCATCTGGCTTAGTGAGTAGCAGCCAAATCTGCGCTCTCTTCTGGATTGGCAGCCCTCCTTCATAGCTGATTTATATTCATAGAGTTTGTCCTGCACGGCCCTGCCCTGACCTTACATTTCAACAGCGCATTGTCCCTGATGTAGGGAGGCAGCCTGCTGATCCCTGTGCTTGATAAACACGGTTAGGACGCTGCTCCCGCATGGACATCGACGTAGCAATCATATTAATAAGGAATAAGCACTGCAGATGTTCTAAATAAAGCACAGCGGTGGTGTGCGTGTGTTTTCTCATGGTAATTATTCCCCTAACTCTGCACTGCGCTATGTTTATATGCAGCTTAACGATGACAGAACTAATTTATTCCTATTAGTCAAGTAAAATCATTCATGGAAACACAGCAGCCAGGAGACAACGAGCCCGAACCCCATCTGAGTTTCCCTTCGGTTAAAAGTAAAGTTGTCTCAGTGTCATTTTCTTATTCATCTCAACAGCTCAACAACAACAATAACGCAACCGGCCCAGTGTGGCAGGTTGAGATAATGTAATTGCAGCTTTTGTACTTCTGCACTTGACGCTGTTATCAGGTGCCGTCGAGTGTTTTGCTGAAGGACAGAGACAAGACGTGT
This sequence comes from Amniataba percoides, assembly GCA_037176925.1. Lineage (NCBI taxonomy): Eukaryota > Metazoa > Chordata > Actinopteri > Centrarchiformes > Terapontidae > Amniataba > Amniataba percoides. The sequence continues at coordinate 17,726,748 of JBAJHX010000001.1, forward strand.
TAGTGGAAACACATTGGTTGTCAGGATGAAGACTGTGACCTCCCAGGTCAGAGCAAACAATTAGACAATGCTATTGAAGTATAGATGCTTTCATATCACAAATGACAAAGTGAAACCTGTCATTTCCTGAGCAAAACAACTTCGTGTGAGACTTCACAGTAAAGAGCTCCGTGAAAGTCTTTTTGGATTTGACACCTGACTGCACTCCATCTGAGGTTTTTGATTTAAGAAGCTGCGAAAGGCTGCTGCACTGTCTGAACTGACATTTAAGGGAGCAATCTTTATCAGCTTGCTGTGAAAATGCAGGAACGAGAACATGATGGAATTTCATACACGTGGGAACTAGGCACCGGGCAGTGCCGTCCTATCTTGCAAAGTTTGTCTACACCAGTTTTGCATTGCTCAAGTGCTTGTAAAATCACAGATAAACAGATAGACCACAGGACTCTATCATACCCGCTGGCAGGGTAATACAATAAGGAAACAGCCCTGAAGTCAAGTGGGGTTAGGCTCAGTCTGCAGACATACACTGACCTTTTTTTACTTGTTTATCCTGAATTAATCATAAAATGATAAGCCAGAGTTGACACATTCACATCAATGACTGGTCAACATTTGTGAACATGACTTGAATAAATATTCCCTAAAAAGAACGTCAGTTTTTTGTTCACCGAGTCCTTTCCCTTTTTGTTACCACTCAAACTTTCAGTTCTTACAAAAAAAAAAACAGTGATGACAGTGGCAGTTATTAGTCAATTGAAAAAAAAAAGACCAGTCAAAATTTATAGTATGTATTTAAGCTGACCTCTTGATTTTTAAACAGAATCAATTTGACAAAGCAGGCTTCCAAATTAAGGGCAGCGACCAGAAGAAATACAGGCAACAGAAATTAAATTAAAGCTTTATTATTCATATTTTCATGTAAAATATGAGGTCCAACCAATATAACGCAGCTAACCTGGTTATAAGCTCTGACAGCACATCAGACAGGAAGTTCAACATGTGGAAAAAGCAGAATTTTGAAGAGCCTGTTGTGTGTAGTTATGGTTGGAGAACTTTATCATACAGTGGGCCATTCCACACTAAGTGTCTCTCCTTATTGCGCTCATTACTTTTACCATACATACGTCTTCACTCCCACCTACAGAGCAGCAGCCCAGGTGCAGTTTTAGGTTCAGTGGCACCCTCCCACTTAAAAGCTCACAGCATGAACACACTCTAATGTTGCTGCTAAGAATCCAACCAGCCACCTTTCAATTACCGCCCCTTCTCTCCACCTCCTTTGTCCACCTCCTGCCGGTCCCATCTCCGAGACTGTTAGCCTGCAATTATGCCAGCTGTCAGACCCCAAAGCCATGGCTGTCACTCCAGATTCCAACAGCACAAACCTATTCAGTCAAGGCATATTTAATTAAAATGTCTTCAATTTTACAACTGTGTAAAGATATTTTAATGCGCCAGCTCCACAGATAATAGAACAAACAAATTGAAGAAGCCATAATGAGATTGTTCTGCTTTCTTGAACTTGAATCCACGTGTGATGGGATGATTGGCTGTGACATCTGATGGCATTATGAAGAATTAAGGGCCTTAACATCACCCGGACGGGGGCAGGTATAATTGAGACACGGCACGCGGTCAACAGTCGGAAGGCGAGCCGTGTTTTAAATGGCAGGAAAATGAGAGATCAGACAAGCTCGGTTACTGCTGATTCTGTTAATCTGATAACCGCTCCGACCCCGAGATGGATGCGTTGTAGATTAAACCCATCTGGTGCCTTCCATTAAGAGGGCTATTAAGGGGAATATTTAATGTTTGTTTTATTTCGCTTGTCACGGCGTGAGAAACGGCACGTCGCAGTTGCAAAGTAGAGTAGCAGACTCTGGCAGAAGCAGCTCTCCCTGCAGGTGCTCTGCTTTCCTCTGAGCTCCTGGGAAATTTGCAACCATTAGCCCAAAAGCATTCGGTGCATTTTTCTTTTTTTTTTTCTGAAAGACATAATGCTAATGAAGTGACTACATTTATGTCATGAGAGTCATTCTCATATCGAGGGGTGTGAAATGAGATGCACGTTTGCTAATTGCAGAGTTTTGTGTGCGGCTTCATTTAGCGTTCCAAAGATTTGAGTGTAACCTCCCGTTTCTGAGTAATTCAGTGTTATCTGCGAGCCCCCAAGACATGCCGCCCATTTATTGATGATGTTGATTGGCAGCGCGACAGGAGGACGCAAGACGTGGCGAGCAACACGCTGCTGTTTGGCTGACTATCAAGCCTCCATCGCTGTGGCAAAGATGACGGCAAAACTGAGACCAGCTGCCCCGGCCCATTACTGCAATCAGCGGTGGTGGGAATGTGCAGGGGCACACACACACACACACACACACAGATATGCACAGATACACACACTTTTCATTCTCTGACACATTCAGCTGTCTGGCCTTTGTTCTAATGGAAGAACTGGCTTGGCTTTCAAAAGTGGTCAATTAAGCTCAATTGAGTGAAGGAGGGAAATCAGCATGTTACTTAATGAATGTCAGGAGACAAGTAATTATGACATGTCTGGAGAATGTGACTCCGGCATGAAAATGAGCTGATCCAGACTGACGCATTAGTGAGAATGGCGATTTATGTGATGGGGATGTATTCGTCCTTAGCGTGTACCAATCTGTGGAACATGACTTGCGAATAGAAACTAGCTGATTTATACAGTCTTTGGTACAGCAGAGGGTGGTGGTAATTAGAGGCCACCTTTTTAAGCAGGAGGTCACAAGTTTGACCGCTGCAGACTCTTTATGCTTTTGTAAACCTAAATACCTCAGTGTAACTGTAAAAGCTTTAGAAAACATCTTATTAATGCATTCATGTTTTTATATGCATGGAAAAAATGTCATCTGACGAAATGTAAATGAGTTGGATGTTTAAAAAGAGTCAATGGTATATAAACTATAGCATGTACCGTGTGTTGTGCTCGGGGTGGATTTGACCCCGCCAAACTGCAGTTGCCATCTTTTTCATTTGAAAAAACAATATTTGACTTTACTTTTGGACTTTTTTCTGTATTTCATAAGAGAGTAGTGTTCCATATTTATATCTTCTGTCGGCCAATGCTTCACTGTGAATTTGGTGTATGGACTTACTTTTGAATAGGGCAGAACTGGCCCAATTTAGGGATGTTTTTCTATTTTCTTCAGATTTTCCAAGAGTACATTAAGTCTTTTGAATTCAAAGAACTGTCTCTAATATTTCTGCAACAGTTAATACAAATGCCTTGCAATGCATATTTGTGAACATAGCTGCATTTACAGCCAGTGGATTAGAACTGTTCTAATACTTTCTTTCCTTGCCCCTCTTTCTCTCTTTCTATCGCTCATTCTCTTATTCCATCTTTTTCTCCTGCCTGTCTATAAAACATGCTGAAATTGCCCCTGGCCTATTTTCTGCTTCCTGTATACTCCCTGAAGTCAGCAGAAGCGGGCTTTTTCTTTAGCGTTACCTTGAATCTTGTCATCCTGAACTTCCCAGCATGAGGGGCGTGAAGTTTTTTTTTTTAATGATTTATTATCAAAGGACATCAGCTGCAAAGCCGTTCCTACCGCTGTTCGTTGTCTTTCATTATCTAGATCTATAGAATGTCTCTAATTTCTCTTTCTGTGCAGCTCCATAGTTTCTCCATAGAGTCATATGGGGATATGATGGATGCGGTGAGAGCGAGAAGCAAGTTTAGTAAAAAACTTTAACTTGATTTCTTGTCGTATATTAATGTTGATACTTTCCGAATTAAGTGATAAACTTGCGCACCAACACCAGCAACTCCAGCTTTCATCCGACGCCCCTGCTGCTGGTTAGCTGTGTTTGTAGATTACTGGAAGTTGGAGATGACTGTTGTTCCACTTAGCTAGAAGTCATCTCTGTCCTCCTGCCAGCCATTGGAGTTGTAAACACAGCAGCACTCCTTGCCAAAGTACTTCCGCAGATGGCTCAATGAAGCACACTGCCTTGTTGTTCCTGTTTATTCAGCACTGCTCATCCCCATAATGAAATAGCTTCATTACAGCAATTTGCACTCATTCAGCATTCTGGGAGAGCGTGCAGATGTTCAAGTTGCACCGGTAAGCGCAGAGAAAATGAACCAGTCTCACTCTTCACAACACAACAGTTATTCAGACAACACCGGAAACTTTGCTTGTTTGTCAAATTACATATTTGGGCAACCTCTCTGACACATGCATACACACACACACACACACACACACACACACACACACACACTCTCTCTCTCTCTCTCTCTCTCTCTCTCTCTCATATCTTGAGTTCTTTTTAGTTGTTTATTTATGGCCCAATTGAGACAAAAGCGCTGAAACAAGCACTGAAGACTCTCTGTGCGTCAACAGGGAGGTACAGACAGATCATGTACAAAAGGCCTCATGGAAAAATATCTGCAGAGAGTTTTTCTGCAGACCACGTCTTGGCCATCCCTTTCAGTGTGAGAGGTCATTTACTCATAACTGTTCAAAACTTGAACTGTTTTCTGCAGTTTTAGTCTCATATTCTCACATCCACGTTGCAGCACCTCAATGATTGAGAGCATCAGCCTTTTGTTTCTCATGAGCGGCGTGTCTGTATGAACACAGTCTGTGGGGAGCGCGCCTTCAGGCCAGGCTCATTCCATCGCCTTACCCATCAGAACAGCATGTCAACCCGTAACCCTTGCCCTAACATTAAAGAAGTGCTTCAGAGAAAAATGAAAAAAGAGTGTGGGCCACACACACTTTTGCACCTGTTTTTTTTTTTTTTTTCAGGAGCAGATGTGACTCATTCTACCCTAAACACATGTGCTTTATTTATCAAGAGCCACCAGGAAGGTTGCATCGGCAGAAATAAAGATGCATTAAATAGAGGCTTATATATATAACTGCATTTTAATGTGCATTTGACTGCATTAGTATTAACATGTAAAACAGTAGCTGCTCCATCTGCTCCATCTGTACCATCTGCATATTTTGTGTGCTGTTAATTATGCCACTTCACCTCTTTTTTTGTTTCCTATGAATGTATTTATTGCCTCATAATGTACTTTAAATTTGGCATAAATGAGATTGGCCTTGTATGCGTCTCTCCTAAAAATGGAGCTTAGCAGAACAAATCGCACCACCTTGTTTTTTTTATTGTTTCTCCAACAAAAGATTCTGGTTGAACGTGGGCCATTTGTTGGCCTTCCCATCGTAATTGTGTGGCTTCCTTTCCAACACAGGTGCTTAAAATGATGTCATCATTTTCTGAGTAAATGTATTTTTCAATCAAGATCAGATCAGAGATGTAAAATTAACGCCACCTCTGAACCACGCTCATGAGTACACCATGGCGGTTCAGTACCAGGCGCAGTGCAGGAGCTGACTGTGTAATGAGCTGCTGTCTTCGTACATCAGACTCTGAAAACACACATACACAGGGGCTGGGTCTGCTGAGAATATGGCACTGTGGTTTTCCACTGCAATCTGCATCAACTAGCCCATGTAGTCACTTGTTTCATCAGTTCACGTATGCTGTACTTGTTGCTCATCATATTTCTCTATCTGCTCCTAGAGTTAATTAAACTTCACCAGATTGATGAGGGTTGCTCCTGATGGTCGACACCTAGCGTGGTAGCCTGCTGCCTTAGGCGTGTGAGTGTGTCCGTGAATCGCTGAATGAGAGGCAAACTGCAAGGCAGTTAGGAGAAAAGTGCTAAATAAATGCAGTGCATTTACCATTTTGCTATTTTCAGCTTCTGTAAAAAAAAATGCAATGTTCCTGTGGAAAAGAGGCCAACAGTACATTTGACCTTTTTCACAAATGCTGTGGAGTTTTTGTCTCTACAGAGCAAACAACAACAGCGATGAGAAAGACATTCAGCTCAGTGACATCTATAGTATATTTAATTGTCTAACTAGTGGTAGATAGACATCGTAAAATGCTGAATGATTAAACAGATTCATGGCGAGTGTAAAACCAGCAGGTGTTGATGACTCAAGGGAAAACCCCATGTTTGATTACTATGATAGTCATTTGTTTCAAGTGGCCATAAATCACAGTAGTTTAGATTAAAATACTGGCACTCCTTTTACAGTGCTTGGCCGTACAGCCGGGCCAAGGACCAAAAAGCTGACCCCCCCCCTCACCTCACAGTTTCAGCAATCATCTCCCGGCCCGGTCACACCACTGGCCGGTGACTCGGTTCATCCTCTTCTGAAAGTACTGTGTGTCATTTCACGGTACTTCAAAGCAGCGTGTGTGTCGGCGCCGCAGTGCCAGAGGAAATGCAGCAGAAGAATAGTCTTGAAGTGCAATCTCACGTGTGCAACAAAGTGAGTCATTCTCCGAATTTCTCTCTGCCGAGTCTCACTCAATGCTCCATTCGTCTTTTGTCATTTCACCTGGTCACTTTTCTCTGCTGTTCCGAGGCACAAAAACTGACCTATATTAGGATGAAAAAGGTTAAGGCATGAAATGATCAGTCCTATTCAACAGGCGATGCTTTCCACTTTCATACTAAGAAGCTCTTTTTGCCAAATTGTCTTCTAATGATACACTTGGCAACATTTTAATCAGTTAAAATGAGCACATATAGGTGGCATATTTCATTATATTTGTCTAACTCCCGCTAGGTAGTATTATTAGTATTATTGTCTGGCATCCCATAATTGCTTGATATATCGCCGTCCCAACTATGCAGCATTTGCCCTGATCCTGCTCTCACCCTGAAACGATCTGGAAAGTAATTTTCTTATTTCTCAGAGGTCATTTGAGAACCCAGTCATGTAAAAGATAAGGCTTTGCACATGTCTCTGTTTCCTGTCGCTATAAACAACCAGGAAATTGGAAGTAATATATTTTGTCGGGATGGCAAACCTGTCTGAGATGGGTTTTCCATGACATTTGAGCATCATTTGCCGTCCGTCTATGCTTCTTTCACTTCTGCAAATATCAGTTCTGTTGTGCTGGCGTGTGGGTGGTGCCAGCTTGTTTTACAATCTGTGTTTTGAATATGAGTCATTCGATCTTGAGTGTGCTTTATTTCTCATCAGAGGAAAGCAAAGCACGGGGCTGTTTTACGACATCAGAGGATCAGGACGGTCTTTGATCCGAGGGAGTGGAGTGATGAATCAGTCTCTCTGTTGACACTCTGCTGTTAGAGGACCGATTTTGGTTGAAATTGTACACAAGACAACACCAATTTACCTCATAGGATGGACAGTATTGATATTTTTGCAGGTAACAGAATTTTTGACAGTCAGTTGTCATTTGGCAGAGTTAACTTATCACTCTTTAACTGTGATGTTTGGGACAGATGGAGACACATAATAAACTCTGCTTAGTGTTTGGCTTATCACACTTTACTGCACTGCTTTATTACTTTAAGTCAAATGCAGGAAACAGTAACATTTGCTGAGGCATGATATTTTCAAACACTACAGCAGGTGGACGCATCCCTGTAAAATATTGATTATCACACTGGTGCCTTGAAAGCAAGTTTTTTGCACACATAAAAACAAGTCATTCTGTCATTAGAATTCCTGATAAAACTAAAAACAAAATGTTTGCACCCTTTATTGTACTTATAAACACATCTATGCCCAAAATAGGAACAACCAAAAACACACATGCGTGAGCATCCTCTCTTTGTTCAGTAAAGACATTTTTATAGATCCATATTGCCTCTCACCATAGCTTCCTGATTGAGTCTTGTTTTGCAATTTTTGTGCCCTCAGAGGAATTTGGACTCCATTTTTTGCTTGCCCCCATATGTTTAGCATTTGGGTCCAACATGAAGGCTAGCGGACCGGCCCGAGGCCTTTCGCGATGCGGCAGATGGTGGATTATCCAAACAAGCGGACAAATTACCTAGGATTCCCCTCTGCGCCTGGGCACTGTTGAGAGCAGCAGAGGGCCCAGCAGCCAGACCTGCCAACAGCGGGTCAGCCGGCACAGAGGGCTGCTCACACACCAGCCCCTTTCTCACTTCCTGGCGTCTTCATTTTCCCTCCATTACGTATCTTCCCCATTTTTCACTGTCAGCTCTTACCCATTCCTCTCCCACTTGGCAAAGTCTCAGTCAGTGAAAACAGATCTTGGAGGGGTTTTGATTGTTTGGTTGGTTGGTTGGTTGTTTGTTTGTTTGTTTGTTTGTTTGTTTGGACACAATTCTTTGTCTTTGTTTGGTCCGATATTGTTCAAGGACTCGATTGGGGGGTGATTTCAGAGCGAAGTCTGCGGATGGCCTGATTTTGATTGATTTCATCTCCCTCTGTTGGAAAGGAAGCCACACAATTACGATGGGAAGGCCAACAAATGGCCCATGTTCAACCAGAATCTTTTGTTGGAGAAACAATAAAAAAAACAAGGTAGTCGGTGCGATTTGTTCTGCTAAGCTCCATTTTTAGAAGAGACGCATACAAGGCTAATCTCATTTATGCCAAGCAGTTCTAAGAAGCCATGTGTCACCTTCCAGAAAATGTTCAGGATACCTAATCTACCATTGTCATACAATAGACCTTGATGGTGATAAATTATGCTTTTAGGACGCAAGTCTTAAGTCTTAATAGTGATCAAATGCTTCTTCCCTAATTGAATTGTCCTGCAGGCATTACACAGCCCATGTAAGTGTATCAGGACTGGAGCCGTGGAGGCTGAAGATCCTCTGCGCTCTGTTCAAACAGACCCTGAATGGCTAATGAGCGTTATTAATGAAGCCGGCTAATGCAAGCCGACAGCCATTCAAATGTAACAGTTTCGAGGGAACCAAACCGTTATGATGGAATAATCCCCCTCTTCATCCGCAACAACCGCATCTATTTCATCCGTCCATGTTTTTATTCATGAGCTCTCTGAGTCGTCAATATTTTTCAGCCGCATCTGCCACTCCACTCCGTGTGTCCTATCAGGGCTCGCCCGCGAGCCGGGCTCCCTGTTTTGCGGATTGCCAGTGGAAAGGTCAGCCATCATTTAGCCGACGGAGAATGGGTTTGCTGGTGCCACATCCTCCGCAGCGTGTCCACAAGAATTCACACAACAGTGGCAGAAAATGTCAGTACACAGAGAGCATGGTGATAAGGCGCTCACAGCATTATTCTTCTCTACCTCACCGTGATTTGGAGGAATTAGCAGAGAGCAACCTCTCAGCAAACAAGCACGGCAGGTGATGAATCGGGCTGTTTTCTTCTGGTACGATCATGCTGCGTACGCACAGAAATTGGAAATAATGCCACTCGACAGGCCTTTTTTTTTTTTCTTTCTCTTTCGGCTCTAGTTTGTGAAGGAAAGACTGACAAGTTCTGGAGAATCTGAGCCAGAAGAAATTGGCCCCTCCTGTTCCTGACAGGATTCTGGTAGCTTCCTGTGTCTCAGCAGGAAGTGCAAGAAGTCAGACTCCTCGGTCTTTCATCTCCACGCCCACAGGACTGGAGACTCTGTCGCCTCCATATGTTTAGTAGGCTGCCTCGTACTCTGCCGAAACATTCTGCCTTCATGTTTGTCAGTTTGTGTCTCTGCTTGTGTCTGTCTCACAGTTGGCGCACATACAAACACACGAACGCGCACACACAGACGTATATAGCCAAGTAGACACACAGTATAGACTCCGAACTCCCACTCAGTGTAAATCAAAAGTTTCTTACACTCTACTGGAGTTGGCAGCGACTGCTCCCCCCCCTTTCTGACATTTCTTCATCTGCCTAATTTCCTGTCAGTCCCTTGGAGAACCGCTTCTCAGCTAAAATATGTTTTATTCATTGGAGAAAACAGAGAACCCAAGTTGGAATTACACTTGTCAGAGGTTAACAGCACAACTGTGCGTAGCAGAGAGATTATGACTGCTCGACATTTAGCCACCTCACCAGTGTGGAATCCAGTGTGTGTGTGTGTGTATGTGTGTGTGTGTGCTCCCTGAAGAGAGCGGATGAGCAGCAGTCGGGTGGGAGGCAGCAGGTGCAAGAACGCGTTAGCAGCTCTGAGCGGGATGGGTCTTGTCAGCCCACCCTCGGCACCCCGTACTGGGGAGGGGGTGGTGGTGGAGGGGTGGTAGCGTATTGTTGCGGCAGCGTGACGTCCGTCCATGGGCGTGTGCACGGCTGTCAGCCCCCTGGTATGTACCTTGTGTATTGTACGTGCATTTGTGCCAGTCATCTGCGCACTTAAGTGCGTTCATGTAACTACAGGCCTCGTATTTGTGTGTGAGCCAGCTGACCTTTCTTGAACAGAGGTTTGTGTGAGCGCAGTCGCCCACACAGCTGGAGGAGGAGAGGAAACCAGAAGCCTTCCATTTGCTGGTTCTCTCACCGGCCGAATACCAGGCTAACAGCAGATATGCGGCCTCGTGAGGCCCTGACGTGGTATTTTAGACCACAGTAATGGATGGTTTCACCC
>JBAJHX010000001.1:17737248-17753972 GCA_037176925.1 Amniataba percoides
GTGTGGTATTCCTCCCCAATAGCATGACGTATAGAGGGAGATGGCTTAGATCAACATTGGCATTCCTTTACGAAACATGCTCGGCAGCTGCTCATAACCCTGTGATAACACACTCCCTGCCCTAGTGACAGAATGAGCTTCATCCTGCTCAACTGTCGGGCTCTTTTGTGTTTTGCTTGCATCTACATTTTGTGAGAGGGATTTTGGCAACAGAGAAGGCATTCCTGCTGGGGTTGAAGGAGGCGGCCAAACCACATGGAGGATGATTGCACTCCTGAGGGGAACAGCGGATGCAGTGGGAGAATGAAACCTAGTTGGGCACATCAGTGCTGCATGTTCACCGCCTGTGCTCCCTCACCTACTTTTACCCATTATAAGAAAAAAAAATCATGTCTGTTAGAATCGCTTGTGCTTACATCACATTACTTACCCTTTCTTTCTGGTTCACACACTTTCTGGTAACACGTTTTCTTTACTTTGAGACTGCATACATTAATGACACAGTTAAGCGAGCAGTTCTCCTGACTTGTGTTGTCACATCAACTTCTACTGCTACGTCAGTGGTGTGATCTAAAGCTTGGAACTGTTATCCACAGTCTGCTGTGAATTTTTTTTTTCCACAATGGCAGTAGCACGTTATTGGATCCGGGAAAGGGATGAGGCAAAGATTACTCACTCAGCATCATCCATTTTTATTGCCATGAGTGTTTTTACGGGATTGCCATTGACTCTTAACTGCAGGGTACAAAGATACTTCTTGGGCCACACTGCCATGCAACTCCCGAGCCCGGTTCCAGTCATATGTTAATAGCTGTTCTGCAATAGTGACATTGCCTTTCCCAAAACACTGCACTGGCAGAGATCCCTCTCAAAGCCATAGATTCATTAGTGGTGTTTTTTTGGGACTTGAGCTATAAAAGTCAGTGGCACGCTGACGGATGTTTGGCAGAGCTTCCCGGGTGACTAGTGGTGCTGCTGTTGCTGCCGGCGAGGTTGGAGGAGAGGCCCACGTGGCACGCTGCAGCCACATGTCTGGGGCTCAGCCAGCAGCGAAGCGTCATAAAACTCAGGTATGTGGCCTCACACAGCAGACACTGACAAAGTCTTATTGTTGTGTAATCCTTACTCAGCTTATGAGCACTGATGAAGGCAGCTGTGTTTATCTTTCCTCGATCTTATCTGATTGTTAGTTCTTTTTTTCATTTTTATGACTTTCTTAAAGTGTCTCTAAAAAGTTTTTATGATTTTGCAAATTGGTGATATGACGAGTGTATGTTAAGAATATGAATTTAGTGGCATTTTTTTATTTGCATAAGCCCACTTCACCAAATGCAACCACTGAAATATTAATTTATATGTTAAAGGCTTTGATGACTGTTGTTGGTGTTACAATTTTTACATATGATACGATGATGATAAGAATTTTTACGTGATAAAGACTTGTGACCAAAAAAAAAGAAATTCAAGTGCACTACGATGTGATGTTATGCAAATGAAGTAGAAGTGTAAAATAACAGTACTGCCGCAAAGAGGAGACAGAAACCCGACCTCTGCAGTGATGTATCAAATTTCCAGAAGCAATCACAGAGATCCGGCCTTCAAAATTAAAAATGCTAATGCAGCTGCCTTTTCCATTACGAGCTTATATTGGCATCGCAGTACTTTAACCTGAGGTCACTGAGGAATAAGCCAGAAATCTTTAACACTAATTCCCACACACCATCAATCAGCAGCCTCTAAAACCAGTCCTGCTCCTGCAGTGTATAAACTACAGTATGTAATATGTAAGAATGGCAGTACAGCAGGAGGTGTGAAATGATTTGCTCATTAGCCAGTAATAGAACTAGCTTAGTCAAGGTTTACATTGCAGCTTGTTTTTCCGTGGGTAATCAGTTTTGTTTACAAGAGCTCATTTTCTACAGTGCGCCCTTGGGGTCGATTTGCATTCACTGTTCAGTCTTCTGGAGTTTTTGTTGCGTGTTTGACTCATTAAGGAAAATGAGCTCTCCTTTATGGGACAGCTCTTTGTAGAGTGTGAGTAAAGCAAATTTGAAGAAGGCTTGAATTAAGAAGTTCATTTGGAGTGACAGTGAGCTGATGTTTGAGTTTGAGCATGTGTTTGCTACATGCTGTCATAATGCACAACTCGTGTTTCATATTTTGTTACGTTTTGTATTCTTCATATTCTTCCTTCACATTCTTTGCTTCATGTAACCGTGAAGCACACATCACCGTTAAGCAGTTTCAGAGTAAATCAGCCTCAGCTGGCTAACCCAGATACCTTCACAACAAAGGACAGAAGTGTTCCTGTCTGTTCAATCGAAATGACATGCCTTCTTTTTGCTTGCAGTTGTGTTTTGTCTTGTTTACTCCTCGGGGGCAGGTGCTCAGCACTATTGATATGTAAGCTCTCCCCATGAATTTTAAAGCCCTTTGATTAACAGCAAGCCATGCAAAAAGCTAATGAAATTTCTGAAACGCATCCTTTGTAAAAAATTATGCATCATCCCCGTGCAGTGTTGTCAAATATTGACTTAAATGCCAACAAGGGAGCTTGAATTTAGATTTTGATACTGTATGACTAATCAATCAAATGGCTTATGAGAGCCATGAAATGTCAGCGGTAAGAACAATGTAATAAAATGCTCATGTAATAAAACATGAATGACAACCTCAATAGTTTAATAAAAACAAAATTCAATACATGCCTGTCACATGCCTACCGCAATATCTGTGACAGGTTTATAGCTGGCAAATAAATGCGAGATAATAATCAGCATGGGTTGGGTATGCTGAAACTTGTTTTTCGCTCACCAGTGTGACATGATTTTTATGTTGTGTGATCTTTCTTTGGACTGAAAGCAATATAAAAAAAAAGCCGCTGAAAGATGTTAATATCCCCAGAACATAAAAGTTCCCCATAGCTGCTGTGTCTGAAAACTCTGTCAGCACTTCAATGTCGAATAAAGACCAACTATTGTGAGGCCGATGCATTTTGACTGGTGGCCTTTCAGAACGGTCATTGGGATAACCTCTTCAAACTATTTCCCCTCTGCATGCACCTCAGATGCGGGCAGAGTTGTGCCAGAAATCTCTTTGCACGTCTCCCAAGTCCTCATTGGTGCAGAAGGAAATAATGCAAATGACCATCTGCTATTCTGTGTAAAGACAGGTCTGCACTCAGCTGCACCTGCATGGAGCTCAGTTAGCATATTTGTGCCAACTGGTTGGCGTGTGGGTGAAACCGATGACAGTGAGGGGAGGACTTTTTTTTTTTTGTCTGTTTTCCTGACAGTAAAGTAACGTCCCTGCCTGATGCCCTGTTTTTGTTTAGATTCATGCAGCTTGGTTGCAAAGACAAACATAGATGCACGTATGCACGTTCGCTGGCGCCAATCAGAGTGTGGAGTGGCTTTCACAGTGTGTCTGTTTACCTTAGTTTTGTTTGTAAAGTTGTGGCACCACAGCCTGATCATATTTCATGTGCCTCCCCTGCACTGGTCCGTCTGCCCTGTCAGAGTGAATCAGGTCGGACGGAGCTGACTGGACTCCAGAAGCTTCTCTCCAGGCTCACTGATGTCTGATCTAATGGAAGCTGAAGAGGACAGACAGCAGCGATGCTAACACACACATACACGCACACACACACACACGCAGCAGCAGTATAGACTTTTAGTCCTGTGCAGCTCACTGCTTACAGTGCAGATACGCAGAGACAGGGACCAGAGTGGGAAGACATTGTTTAGACAGAGCATTGGAGGGGTGAAGTTTATCATATTCATCATTACGCCTAACTAAGGCTTTCATGTTGTGTGTTGTTGCACAGGAAACTAAGCTGGAGTAAACAAAAAAATAGCTGTAGCCGGACACTTGTACAACAGGTTTTAATTAGGCCGAGGCTAATTGCAGTGTCTTGTATCCGATAGCTGGGCTAAATGCAGTGGACGTCAGTCCTTGAGCCTTTTAGTACTGCATCGCGTGCATATGTGCATTCTGGGAGGAACATGAAACATGCAAAATGATTTAACATTATCCAGTCTCAGAATAAGGAGTTATTCCTTTTGCTTGGCTGCATGTTCTCCACTTTTTATGTAGGCAGAAGCTTAATGATATTCAGTTATAATTCGCTGCTGCCCTCAAATGATAAGTTCATTTTCTTTTCTCTTCGCTGTCTTCATTTTGGCAAAATACACATGAATTATATTCACAGTTCACTAAACAGGGTCCAGTCTGCAGAAAATAATTTTGTGAACACAAGCATACACACTGCCTTTTGTCATTTAATATTTGTAGTATATTTAGCAAAAGTGGACATATGATGGTTGGCTGATTTTTTGTATTTTAACTCAGCAGCAGCCCCGACTCAACAAGACCTTTTGTTAAAACATCCAGTCACGGCTTAACGTCGCCCCGTCCTGTGAAAGGCCGTCAGTGTCTCCCATTGTTTAATCTGTTTGCGGTTGTGTTTTACTCGCTCAGACGCCAGGTGACAGAGATCAGATCACACACGCTCATGTAAACACTGTTAGCAGCTTACCGCGATAATCCACCCTTACTGTATTTACCCTCTGTGTGTGGGGCGCGGCTACCAAGAGGCGGCACTCATCTGAAGGTCAAGAGAGCGTGCACGTAGAGAGAGAGCGAGGTCACCGCTGTGTAATTATTTGCATTGCCAAAGCTGTACTAATGCACATTTCCCAGAGCAGTTTCTCTGGACTGGAAGGATTGGTAAGCAGGTCACAATGCCACTCCAGCAGAAGTAGCCATCTCAGATGAAGGGAACAAATCAATACCAACCGCTCCAGCGTCTCCCTATCTGCTTCCCTTTTAGCCCGAAGATGCAACCACTTTTTTTTTATTTGACATAATGAATATTTATGCTTCTCTTGAACCACTTACGCTATTTTTTTTCTAATTTGCTGCAGTTTCATCTTCATTTTATGCTTGATTTGCCTCATAATGAGCCTTGACTTTGAAGTTCAGGAATAGCATGAGTGGCATTATGCTTTATTGTTTAAGTGCTCGTGGGGTGTTTTTGTAAGAGCCTCTACGGTGTAGACTCGCTCGCAAGTAACGAATAGTAAAACTGAGGTCATACACAGTTCAGGTTGTGTAATGTTGCCACAAGAAAAAAAAGAGGATTTGCTGCTGTTGTCTGTCTGTAACCCAGTTTGTGAGTAAAATATGTCAGCGTTTCAGCACGCATCCATCTCTGCTAATGAGAGACAGCCCAAGGAGAGTGCAGTGACTGTCAGCTCCGCTCAGCGTGGAGGTGATAGAACTTAATTTCCCACAGATTTCTCGGCTGCGGCTTCTGTCTGCATTGTTGTGCTGCAGGGAGAGATTATCGGATTATCACACAATAAGGAAAAACGTCGGAAAAAAAGTGGAAAGATTTAAAAGTATGAGATTCTTCCCACTTGCGGCGAGGCTGCTTTTTCAGGTGTACAGCTGTGTGTTGGATTTGTCTGAGCCTGGCTTCACAGATGGCTGTTGTTGGAGTTGTTGGAGATCCAGGCAGAATGGCGATATTGTGCTGAAAGACAACAACCATTAGTAGTTCTTGACATGGTCCAGTCAAGTAAAAAAAAACATCCTTAACTGACACACACAATCGCATGTCTTCTTGCTAAGGCATGAAAAGCTAAAATGTAAATGTCTGTGAGAGTTAATACGTGCGTGACCTCTGTCTGACCCACGTCTGTATTATAAAAAAAAGCTTTTGTGCTACAGCGCTCCCCTTGGGCCACAAATAGGACTATTCTCTCCTCCCATGTCATCTCTTTCTCAATTCTATTCTGTTTCGACAGAGGAGAGGAGATGAGCAGCCTTGACATCCCCTGGAGGATTGTGAGCCGGTTGAAGGTTGAGGCAGGGAGGTGGTGGGGGTGCAAGCGGGTCTTTGCTGGAAGCCTATAACCATTAATGGACTATTACCCCCACTGGAGTGGGGCCATGAAGTGACTATTCATCACAGTCACGTCCACGTGCCATCCCACTCCCCTTTCTCTCATTCCTCAAGCGACCACACAGGCAGATTAGGCATCATGACAAGAGGCACTTGGTGGCATTGCTGGCTCCTCATCCTCATCCTTTCCTTTCCTTTTCTCCTCCTCTGTTTATCTCCTCTCGCCTTCCCAGTCCCCTTCCCAGAGCCAATCCCATTCCCATGCTGTCGTCTCCTTCCAGCAGCCATACACAACCTGAACTCTGGGTGCACTCTCCTCTAATCCACTGCCAGTCTTATCTCAGCTCAGGAACAATAGCCACAGAGCAGGCACAGCTCAGAACCGCAGCCTGCAGAAAAATAGCTCCTCTCCCACAAGGCTGTAGGACGCTCCGCATCCAACAGCGTCAGCCAAGCAGTCTGTCACTGCTTCACATTAAGTCCTCCTCACTGCCTGTCGAGAAAAGATTCCAGCTCCTGTGTGTTTGACGGCCATCCAAATGGAATTTCTATTACTGCAGTGCAATCGACGGCAACGGCGAATGACTAATCGCATCTGTACTTGGTGTCGCCTTGTCAGTGTGCTGATCTACTGCTCGTCTTTTTGTTTGTTCACTGCGGAGCTGCGCAAGTTAGCTGCGAGGGCTATTCTGTGATTCATGTAGGTAGACGGGCACCTTTCCAAGCTGCTGTCCCCATTCATCTTCCAATAATGAGCTTTCACCTCAGTCCTAATGAGTTGTAATTGCAATTGCGCCCCGCATAGGAGCGGTGCCACCATCCATGCAGTGGCCCTGCAGTGGGAAGGTATTTACTTGAAGTGAGCCATTGCCACTGTTACACAGAGAGGCAGTGTCAAATCACAGGGGGGCCCTCAATGGTGTGACATCATCCCATGTTAAACAGCAAATCTGTATAATTACTCATTATGGGGATTCCAGACTTTGATAATTAGCAATCCTTTCAATCATGACAGCAAACTCAATTCCATCATAAGCTTGTCTGTGTTTAGGATTTGACCTCAAGCAGTTTCTGAAAGGTTGAATTCAACTTTTGTTTCCGCTGGCGACATGGCTCTGGGGAAGGAAATGTCCGTCTTTTCCATTAGCAGCACTATGAGTTTGACATTTTTTAAATATTGTGACAACTATGAGATGGACTGCCATGAAATTTGCTCAGGGACATTAAAGTTCCCTTGGGGGATATGTCTGAAGGACTTGATTGATCCTCTGTCTTTTCATCAAGTACCACCAGCAACTCAAAGTTTTGACTTATCCTGTGAGTCTCTCAAAATCTTCATGATAGACACATTCGTACGTAGGGTTCCCAGGACTGGGAACTTTCTGGCTTGTACCGTAATATCTCTGCAACTTGTGGGTTGATTGCTGTTACATTCTAAAAAAATTCAACGCCCTGAACTTTCATCTTTCGTCAGCTCAACATCTCTTTATACTCATTTACCTGCATAACTAACTAGCTAAACAGTATACATGCTGGTATTATCTCTGTGAGCGTGCTGTCATGCTGATTTGAGAATTTACCTCAGATCATGTCAAGTGTTCTTACAGACAGCTTTAAGAGGACTTCATGTGAATATAAGTTTAGTGTGACTGTGAAGACCCACATGAGCAACGGAGTTCACATAGAGAGCCGTGAAGTGTGCGTTGCCATGTCGCCACATGAAAGTTATTCAGAGAGCTCATTCTGATGTCATACAAGTTTGCGGCGCATAAAAGCATTGGTCTGTTGATGCCGAACCTCATAAGTCACCAAACAGTTATTTTCATCAGCGGGGAGCTTTCAAGTGATGTGTGTTCATTAGCTGCTGGATATGGAGAGCCCTTCACTGCTGTGCATATTTATTATTCTTGCCACTCTCTACTTCTGTCTGTGTCTCCCACTCTCTCTTTCCGTCACTCTCCTCGGCCTCCTGTCGCAGCCTCTTTGTTTATTTCTTCCTCTGTGACAAACTTGCATCACCTGCCTGTCTCTAATTCGCCATTTTCCCCCCTCCCTTTCTCCACTCACCCGCTGTCGCTCTTTCTCTCTTTCTTTTTTCATGCATCCCCACCGTCTCCCTCTGACGCTCCCCTCTCTTCCTCTCTCCCCTTCTGTCTCTGTTACTTTGTCTGGCTTACTTCCGTCATCACCCGCCTCCCTCTTGTTTTCTGCTTTGCGTATGTTGTCTCTTTAGGCTTGCTCTTCCCGCTCCAGTAAGGGAATGAATCCATATACATGTCAGCCTGTTGTGGAAGACACTCCTCAGCTCCTATTCCCGCAGGCCTTCTGGAGAAACAGCAAATTTACACATACACGAGTGCACACACCCACACTGGCATGACTTCACCGGGATATTACATGTGACTGGCAATTTTATACTCCTTAATGTTGTTGATTTTCTGCTTCTGTCCTGTCCACAAATGAGTGGGTACCATTTTGTTGTTTATTTGGAAGGCTGTTGAGGTAGATTTTGAACTTATTAGTTTACACAGGCAACCCAGCTCTGCGGTGCAAGCGTCTTTTTTTTTTTTTTTTCCTCTGTGTCATTTGTCTGTCAAAAAGTATGGCTTCCGGCTGAAACAGAAAGGCATTTACAAACCAAAAATAGTGCAGCAGGACCTAAAATACTCTCCTCTCTGGACCAAGCATGAATGGACTCCTTGGAGCCTTGGCTTCCAGGCTTCCCAAAAGTATATATGCTTATGTGCGTGATAGGCAGGCAGAGGCCTCAGAGTGTACCCGCCGCAAGCTTGGCACAGTGTGAGCCAGGAGGAAGAAGGAGACGGAGAGAACAAACGGCGTAGCTGCTTTTGTTCTGTCTGCAGGAGGCTGATGGAGACGCAGCAGCAGACGCAGACACACAAGCACAGTCGCACGTCCCTGATACAGATGGACAAACCTGTCAAGCTCACAGACAGACAAACAGACAGACAGACAGGAGCATGGCTGTAGAAAAAAAAAATCAAAGCTTGTTGATTGCAGATACTAAAATTGTTTCTGAATATCAAATCAAGGAAGAAATGCTGAAATCGTGAAGGCTGTAAAACAAGACATAGAACAGAGGCACACATGCTAATTTGTTCCTTTTGTCTTTGCCGCTTTTGTTCCTTCAAAACACTGCGAGACATGAAAATGGAATCAAAATTGGGGCAAGATGCGAGCACAAAGCTGACAGGCTTGTTTTGTCTTTCCTTATCGTAACCACTCTCCCTGAGGTCTGTTGGGAAGCGTTGGCCGCGAGAGCCTCCCCTCGTCTCCACTCACTAAGCGGAATGACACTCAACAGCAGGCCGCCACGGGTCAAGGAGCAAACACCTTCACTTGTCAGCCAGCTCTCTGACTGACACACAATACCTGTGGGTGGCCCCCGATATAGCTCAAATCCCTGACTGCCGCCGCCGCCGCATCGACCCTGTTTGCTCTTCGCAGACCTGGGCAATCAAAGAGAATGAAATCAAAGCTACAGAAAAGCCTCGCTGCTACATATTAGACCTGCTGCAGCGGCTTTGTTAATCAACCCTGTAGCCCTCTGAAACTTGTTTTTGTCATGGAGCAAGCTCGGCTGGGCTGGTGTCACAGATGGCTACATTTTCTAAAATAAAATTTAGAATCAGATTCGTGAGCTCGACAGCACCAGTAATTAATATATGTGACTCAGAAAGCATCTGCTTTGTCATTTATCTTTTCAACAGTGCAGAGTATTTAGATATATATTCGGTAACCAGTTTTCCCTCATAAATATTTTGCCGTGCTCTTCAGACACACTCCTCACAGATTCCCCTTGTTAATAATGGAGCTCTCTGAAATGATAATAGATACAAAGGTTCAAGATGGTGACTTAGCTGGCGGAGCATGGCAGAGCAAATCCTTGAAGCCTGGGTATTTTGTTTTCCTGAAAAAGGTGTGTAAAGTCAATCACATTTAATCCATCACAACTGCACAAGAGGATCCACTCAATCACATCCAGATATTCACCGTGCCCCTGCAAACGCTTCGCAGCAACAAACTCTTTCTCTGCAGGAGTGGGTGGGTCGCCGTTAGCCGGAGAGGCAGATAAATGTGTTTTTCCTTTTACATATTAGAAGCTTCAGCCTTCCAATAAAAGCACAGTTATGCGGTGGTTTGCTACGTAAATGCAATCACTTGTATTGTTCGGCAATAATGGACGAATCCAGACAGGAGTGATCTGGATGGTGAGGGCTAGATGGCTTGGTCAGTCCTTTATGTGGAGCAGGATGCTGCTGCCAGGTTGGTTGCAGTTAATGTTTTTTGATTTAATCCAGAGCTCTCTTCCTGCCCATGCACTGCTATGACAATATGCCCTGAGGGCTCCTCCTATATAAGTGGAACAGGAGCCTCCCTGGATTTATTACAAGGAATATATTCCTTTCTCTCCCATAGGATTAATCTGTGTAGTTCATGAACCAGAGAGGGCAGCAATAAGAAAAAACACATCTGTCACTTGTTTTAAAATGAAGCGGTTCTCTTTACCTCTTTACCAGATTTTTAGCTCATATGTAGCACCTACTTCAACCAACTTCTGCCATTCAGTTGAGTTTTTATGGCAGTCAGCATCCATGTCTTGTCTTATTAGGTCTGTTCCTTGAATGCAGCAGTTTGATTCTCAGCAGTAAGACACCCCCCCCCAACTTACAAACATCTTTTTTAGTGGCACTAAACAGATGGTTGTGGTCAGAGCTGCTGCTGCTGCTACCTCGCTGTTCACTGTGCACACTTTCTGGAAGTTGAATTGTTTGTCAAAAAAACTTTGGAGCAACAACGCTTTCTTTGTAGCTGCATAGATTGTCCTTTTTACTTGCCTGATAAAACACGTGAGTAAAAATGGGACGATATTTCAAGCATTTCGGGCCTTTGAGTGCAGGAGTTGTAAAACCCAAGTAGGCGAGAAACAAAAATCAAAAGAGGGGAAGTGCGGCATCTGGACAGGAACTCTTACATCCGGGGAGGGGGAGGTATGAAGTATATCAAGGAAGGGTGTGGTGGCTGACCTCTCACCCTAAACAGAGGGTAGAGGTCAAAAACAGAAGATAGACTGCAGCTGTGTTGCGACATGCAACCCCACTGTCACACCAATCACTGTAATTTGCCTAGACAGACGTGTCCCCACCCACTTTACCAAGCATGCCTTAACAGGAGCTGATGAAGAGAAAGAAAAGAGGGACGGATGGAAGGAAACAAGGAGGGAAGCAACGAATAAAGGAAGAAAGAAATTAGAAAAAACAGCGGGAAGAAGATCAACAAGGCTCCTACCTCCACACCCAAGGCCTCGTTCTTCGGAGCTAGCAAGCAGTCCCAATCCACCGCAGCAGTTTATCGAAGGCAGCGTGCCTTCAATTAAAGGGCTCTTCCCACAAGATTTACTCACCACCCCACCAGTAATACCCCCCTCCCACTCAACCTGATGTGGAAGCCTCACTTGGCTTCTTTCGCCCTCGTCTAGAGCTGTTTGTTCTTCTGCAGGGGGAGGCAGGACCTAATCATGCCAGGATCTCGTAATACCGAGTCTTTTTAACTGCTAGATCAAAGAGTGCGAGTTTGCCTAATGCGGGATTACGCTGAGATACAGGACCTAGCAGCCTCACCTCACTCCACCCCTCCACTTCCACCACCACCACCACCACCAGCGGCGGGTAGCTCCATTAGGCTCAACGCATTGCTCATTTTTCCGCAAGAGCTCCCCTGGGCTAAGAGGCAATTATGCAGTAGTGTGGCATAATATTTCATTCTCTTCACATCGCATTACTCGATGGTGTTGCCGGCCACTAACAGCTTCATGTGGCCCAGGAGGAAGGGTGCAGGCTGCTAACAACTTCATATGAGCGGAGGGAGACTGCAGAGAGGAGGCGGAGGAAGAGGAGAGAGGAGAGATCTCAAGGGCACGATGCATCATTAGGAGTCAGGTCCATTTCACCTCCTTTACATGGAGAGTGAAAAGGGTTAGCACGCATCTTAGGTTATGTCAGGTGATGTTAAGCTTTGCAACATGAATGTGGGAAAAGCAAAAACATGAATATAAGCACTGGATTCATTATTATGGAGTCATACGTACAACATTTATGTGGAGAAAATCATATTCAGGCAACACTTTGAAATGTTAAAATGGTGCTGTTATATTTAAAAAAAAAAAGATTTTCACAGCATCTTTGAAATATTTGAGATAAGCCTGCATGAGATTAAATATCTTGCACAGCGGCCAGGCAGCCTTCAAGGCAGTATCTTTGTTATTCATGATTTTATATGTCTACAGAAGAAAGTATGGATACTTTAAAACTGCAGGTACAGCCACACAGGCGATCTGGAAATGTTCCAGGATGTGTTTACTGGTGAGGAGCGATACCGATGTTCAAAACATGTGGGTCCCTTTCTGCTTTGTGTGAAGATTGCACAAGGTGAAATACCGCTATGCCCTCATTTCTTTTTGCCCAACTACCATGATAGATTAAATCCCCTCCACACTGAGAGACTAGAAGGCTTTTGGTCTGACAGTTTCTTTCCTGCACTGAGTCCTTTCTCGCCGTCTTTGCATGAGTGTTGCATGCTGAAAATGAGCTGCTTTTGAGAGGTTATACTTCAACCTGTTGAGTGTAACATATATACATATATACAATATATATGCGTATAGAATATATAGGGGGTCCATGTGTCCATCTTTAGGAAATGTAAACCAGTTGAGTATGCTGGTCGGGGGTCTAACTGTCAGCCCATTGCAACTCCTGAGTCCGGAGCAAGACATCTTGAAGACAATTGCACAGATTGCCATGAAACCTTCTACGAAGAAGAAGCTGCTTTTTCTAACTGCAACCCACTGCTGAGGCTCTGACAATGACAAAATCATCAGTATTCTTGTTTCCAACACTTGTTCGGTGGTAATGAACATCACAGAGAGTTTTTAGATTTTGAGTTTACTTCCTATGTTACAGCCCTTTTATTTACTGAAGTACTGAAGAGAAAAAAAACATTGATTTGAAGAAGTGTAAGTATAGATTCAACTGCTGCTGGTTTGACAGAGACATTAAATGTTGAGTGTCCTTAGTTTTTTCGTTTTTTTTTTAAAAGGGGGGCAACCAAACATTGACAAGGTGAGAGAGAAAACCGGTGCTTTCTCTTCTGCTGTGTACTGACAGAGCAGGCGTGCAGCCCGGGGCGAGGCTGTTCACAGCTGCTGTGTGATTTCGCCGTACTCAGGGAGGTTACACTGTGTGCTTTTGCAGGTGCTCAGCCTCCCCAGGTCCCCCTCTTCTCCCCTCATTTCAACTCTATCTTCTGCTTCGCCACTTCTGTCATCAGTTCAGCAACAGCAAACAGTCAACCACCGTTCACTCTCTTTAAGAGGCCCCTTTTCGTGCCGCTCACGCATCCTATCAACATGGAGATTTTTTTTCTTTCTGATGATTGCTGGTGGGGGCAGAATGAAGGCAGGAGACCAGTGTTTGGTTGAACACAGTTTTTATAGCATCTCAAGCCTTCTTATCTCATTAGTAAGTCCTCCTGTGCCTTGATAAATGTAACATGCTAAATGGCTTGAGGCTACAGTTTGATTGTGATGCATCCATCTGCTGCTGACGAAACAAACTTAAGGTCCCAGGTCATGTTCACTTTTTTCAGTAAGGCACCACAACACAACTTTCGGACAATTTCAATGGACAATCGGTTGCCTCGGGACAATAACACACCAGCATCCTGATTCTTTTTAGCAATTTAGTATTTGTTTTTTGACCTTGTGTCTCCTTTTAGTTTATTCTGTAATGCCCAGAAATTGTTCATTACCAGCCGGAGAAACTGACGAGGTTTCTACCCTACAGCTGCTTTCTCATTTTAAGACACAACAAAATAAATTCTTTAGCCTGATAGAAAATGTTATTAGTGCCCTTTAGCCTGCAAACTGATGTCACTGGCTTCAGCCATATAACAACAATGTGCTGAAACTGTAAATATAAAGCTATGTTTTGTTTCCCAGTCAAATCAGTTGAAATCACCACACATTCATCATGTGCCAGACAAGAAATGTGCAAGTCAGGCTTTACAAAATGTGTTGCTTTAGTGTTTCGTAAGTGCATCTACCCCCGTAAATCCTCGTTCCTCGTATGCTGATGCCGTTCTGGCCCACTGTGCCGTTTTCATCTATAAAGTTTTATTTCAGAAACCCAGCGTTAACGACCAGTCATTCGCTCCTGTTTGCAGAAATACGATCCGGTGGACGAGGGCCCAAGGAAGGATCGGTGAGGCAGCTGCCACTGTACGACACGCCGTATGAGCCAGCGGAGAACGGCGGGGACTCGGACCCCGAGCGCCTTCGCTGCCCCAGAGAAAGCCGACTGCCGCAGGATGACGAGCGACCCCCCGAGGAGTATGACCAGCCCTGGGAGTGGAAGAAGGAGAGGATTTCCAAAGCCTTTGCAGGTACGTCAGCCACTGCAACAGAGACACTATATCAAACCTTATTATTCCCAGCTGAGGTGACTTAAGATAACCACCAGCATAATATGTGATCAAACAGAAGTAGCTAAAACATGCTGCAGGTGATAGACCTTGTATGGGTAAAATGCAGAGCCTCCTCGCTTCACTCTTTCTTGCGGAACAGCATAGGAGTACACGTGGTCTTGTAACAGACAGAAATGAGGCTTTGTTCAGCCTAATGCAAATTAAAAGGCAGTTTTACTTCACAATAACAGTAGAGTCCTTCAGCTCTACCTGAGACATACTGCTGCTACTGGTGTCAAAAGCTCAGACAGTGACCATGTAAGCTAATCCAGTTTAAGGCAGACAGCATTTCTGTAAGGGTTGCCTTGTTTCACTTTCAAGCTTTCAGCAAAATCAAATCTGAAACTGTTTCTCTTTTGCATAACTAATCCAGGTGTCTGTTTTTCCAGCTCTGACTAATTTTAATTTTGGCTTCTGTCAGGCTATGAAGGTTCTGCCGCTGCTGCTTCTTTAATCTCTATGATAACGCTCCTTTTTTCTCTCCTCCTGTTAAAGCACCCGCTAAGGTCACTCGCAGGTGTCCCATCTACTGTTTGCTGTTTTGAACCAGCTGCTGCCTGTTTAAACTTAGATGATACCTTTGCTGCTCAGGGGGGGCATGATTGGTTGTGCAGGTGCATGTAGGCGCAGGTAGTCGCTGTGGTTTTAGAGCTTCAGCACGGCTAACACAGCCATAACATCAAACAGGGCTGTTCCTGGAAAGAATACGGCTTTGAAATATAAATATGCACCCCAAATTTTTTTTTTATTAAATGCCAAGCCTTCTAACTTATATAAGAAAATCCGCAACCCATGACTATTTTTCATCGCCCCTTTTGTGTCTATATTTTTTCTTTTTTATCCTTGAACAGCTCTGCTTTGTTATGACTGCATTAGCTACGAGGGCTCTGTAAGTGGCACTGGATCAGGTCCCCACGGAGGAAAGGACTGCACCTCTAAATCCCTCACAGGTACCATTGGAGACGGGGCTGGGGAGTGTCTCTTGTCTTTCTGTGTATTCATCTTAGACTTTGATGCCTGATTGGTTTGACTGGGTCCTGTGGCCGGGGATTTATTTCTCACTTAAATCCTCGGCACACAGGTTAAAAGTATCATTAAAAAATGATGTTCCACGCATGTTTTTCAGGTCACCGTCAGTTGAAAGATTTGGATAACGCTGCAAAAATTATCATGTTTGAAAGCTCAAAGTCAAAATTACCAGTGTGATGAAAAAAAAAGGTCATCACCTCACAGTAAAATGCAAATCACCTCATTCTCATTTTTTCCTGATTCAAATGACATTATCAGGATGCTACATGTGTGATTGCCTCATGCTTGAAGTGGACTGAAAAAAAAGGCACATCCACTGTAGAAATACTCTTGAAATCAGTCTTTCAGAGGACACATGAGTGTAACAAGTGCTGTGACACTTAACACAGAAGGGGCGATGGGGTGATGGCTATGCAAGGTGGAGTGAGTGGATCTGTGTTGATTCCTCAACCTCAAACGGCAGAAAGAGAATATTTAGCACTGCAGTTTTTTTTTTTTTAAAACAACATTTAAATACCATATTTCCTTCTGTGGTGTTGCTCTGCACACAAGCACAGAGCTGACCCATTGCTAAGTGATTTCTACTGTGCTGCCCCAGAAAACAAACAAACAGAGCAACCAGTGAACACAAAGAGCCCAACTCTTACATTTAAATGACTGTAAGATGTTAGCTCAGGTGTACTTCTATTGTGAAAGTGTTCATGCTCTGTCTTAATTGATGAAATGCCATCTTCAATTTCTGAACTGTCCATTCTTTCATGTAGTTTTATTTGGTTTAAGAATCAGGTACCCTGGAGTGTGAAAGTGTTTTCCAGGCAATAATACCAGGATCACTCAATCATCAATGGGTGAACTTTTTTTTTTTTTAATTACAGCTGAGTGAAAGAAGCCATTAAAATTTTCATGGCCCAAAGGCTGACTGTGGTATACAGTTGGGAAAATTTATTTTTGTATACTTGGAAGAGTAATTGAGCTTTATGGGAGTGTAAATGTAATCACACAGAGGAAGATGCAATATGAAAATAGTGGATATTTTCTTCATTATGATTTGATCATATTGTATTTTCTTATCATACTTTTATTTCTCTCTCTTGTATTTATCTTTTTTTATTTTCCATCTGTTTGCTTTGGGAGCACTGCATTTCATTTATGTGGCATTTTAATAAAGTGAGAGATTAATTCTCTGTGGTGTTTTGCTGTTGATGGCTGTTGAAGATGGACTCGGGATTTGGTGAGAGAAGAACAG
>JBAJHX010000001.1:17754072-17796167 GCA_037176925.1 Amniataba percoides
GAGAGATTAATTCTCTGTGGTGTTTTGCTGTTGATGGCTGTTGAAGATGGACTCGGGATTTGGTGAGAGAAGAACAGGAAGCAGATCACCAGACCTTACACATTAGAAAGAAAGTACATTTTAAAAGACAGACACCTTACATCCAGTGAGTGTCAAGGCATTTGACTTTTTTTTGATGAATGGTTGAATGATTTTCATAATTTTCTATTTCTAACCTTTCACAGAAAAAGAAGCTGTAGAAATCACTGATTATGTCAAACTGCCTTGACTTAAGCGTCTGTTACAAGTATGTTATATAAACCCTTTATCCAGATGGTGTATTATTTATATTGTATACACCTGAAACACGGAAACAATTCTTATATACATAACTTCCACAAGCTGCTTTAAGGCCCTAACTGAGAATGTTAATAGATAATGCACTTGAACTAATCTCCATCTTGTGTATGTTTGTAGTTAAATGTTATTTTCTGAATAACATAACGAAGAAGCAGCAGCAGCAGTAGACTAGAGAAAGACAGAGATGGCGCCGAACTGGACCTCACTGCAGTGTGTAACAAATTTAAGAGCCTGTTAAGTCTCCTATGTGGCATTACATGATAGCCAGCTCATGAATCTCATTTGCGGAAGAAGAAAAAGAGGCTCAGGGGAGTATTTAGTGTATTTCTGCAGGTAATGAAGCGTACCACCCTCTATTTTAAGATGGTATCACTTTAAACGGAGGAGAAGATGTGAAATGATTTTTGGCTGAGAGATTGAAACTCGTGTACGACGGCTTTATTTTTCCATGTGGCCACAGATCCATGAGGCAGAAGAAATTCAAACTGTTCGTGCATATCATATGTCTATTGATTTGTCATCTTCCTATGATTTCCAAATTTCTTTGTCGCTTCATTTGTGTTTCCTGTTCACTTGTGTGTATTCGAGGCAGTGTGCTCGTTGCAGGAGTCACGCTGTTCTGCCTCTGCCAGTGATTAGTTAAACAGGGGATGCTGTATTCTTAATCACTTTCCTTCTCTCCCTCATTATTTTTCTGTCAAACGGCACTCAGCAGAGTTTGTTTAGGGCGCTATTTACTAACACATCCCTCTTTCAACTCCCCCTTTACAGACAGCATCCCCCCCTTTGATGATGATTAATTTAATTTCCACTGGATGTCAAAGTGTTGGCTGGGAATTGGAGTGATAAGTCTTTAAGTTGTCTTTCAAAGAAGAAAGCCACAGCACCAAAAAAGTACTTTGATTTATTGCTCGTCTTCAGTTTGTTATGTTTAATTCAGGCAGAAATAATTCCCCACTATTTGGAAGACAGAAAAAAGGAAGACGGATGAGAGGGACGTCTTCGGGACAAGCCTTGTCAACACGGGCTTGTTTCTTTTGCAGGTGTCAGCGTAGACCAGCCTTGGATCCAGACATCAATGGGCTTAGAGAAAGTTTCCCACCTTTCAAGGCCTGAGCTTATGTGCCTGCACCCAAGGCTCTGATCTTTGCAACCAGCTTACCTCTGCTGTTGAGAAATGATACACCGCTTCAGTGTTTAAGTCCAGTAGTGAGCCAGTTCTTTAGAACTGTAGACAATCCCACTTTACTAGTCATCCCTGTCTCATCCCTCCTGGAAGTATTTTAAGGGTCTACTTAAAATAGTGTTGGGTGTTGCCAGAGTTCCCTGGTCTTGTTCTGGAGTTCCCCTTAAAACATCTAAATGAATGATTTACTACAAACTGGCAAATTGATTTTGACTTGAGTCAGTTTCCTAATGTCCAATGTCTTGTATCTATACTGGGGGGGCGCTGACATTTTAGACTGGAGTCAAAAGTGCCTGAGACGTCTGGACATGTTTTCTCAAATAGTTGTGGAATTCAGGTTGGGATTGGGTTTCATGCTTGGTCAAGAGTCTCATTTTATATTTTACTTGCTTTGGTTGAACCTGTAACTAGATCTTTTTGGGTTGCTTAAACCAGGGTCATGTGGGTTCAGTGGTATTGCATTATCAAAGGTATTTTTCAGTTGCTGGAGTCTTCTTTAGGAAAAAAACATTAGACTGTAAAAAAAAAAGCCTAATGTGAGAAAATGTAAAAG
Source organism: Amniataba percoides (assembly GCA_037176925.1). NCBI lineage: Eukaryota > Metazoa > Chordata > Actinopteri > Centrarchiformes > Terapontidae > Amniataba > Amniataba percoides. The sequence goes on from JBAJHX010000001.1 coordinate 17,756,151, forward strand.
TATAGGTGCAAATTGAGAACTAATGTAAATATATTCAAAACAGAAATGTGTTTAATGGGAAATTTCCTTCAGCCCGGCTCAAATGTTGTTCAGTATTTCCTGAGCTGTCCTTTGTAAATATCTATTTGATTTTGCAACCTTTATTTCAGTTCATTGCCAGTTCAGTGTTGTAGATAACATTGTCTAACATATCAGGCTGGTCTTGTTTTTTGTCCCACTGTGCTGCATCTGTCCCCAGATGTAAGCAATAAAGTCACAACGTAAAGCTGTTCTCATTTCACATTCAGTCACTTATGTGGGCAGACTGCATGTTTTAAAGTCAGCCTAACTATAGATCCGTGTTTGTTTTCTAGAGAGCAGTTTTCCCCTGTTAAGTTTCTATTGTCGCTGAAGCACTTTGTGGCCGTGTAATATCAGTGACTAATGATTCTGTTCACCGCTAGGATTTCCGAGGCACTTCCCTGCACTCGTCAAAACCTTCACAGTTTATATTCCCACAATTATGTGGGAAATGAAAGTGTCTGCAAACAAAGTATTAACAGATAATGAAAAAAGATGCACAACCTTACGAAACCCCAGAGTGGGTGTAAAAAAAAAAAAAAAAAAAACATGAGCTATTTGGACTAAATAAGTACCAAGTGCTGCCTACGCCCTCCCACCATGGTATAACATGAGAATGCAATCTGCATAAAAGACTATTTGTCTTCATTAATGATAGGGGAAGGAGATCAGACTAATGCTCCCTGCTGCAGCCCTTCTTTCCTCAGCTGTCCCTATCACGGCCTGCTGCATGCTCGCCTCTTCACAACACTTGGCCTGGTGTTATTATTCACTGTTGGGCTATCTCCTGACAGGTATGCAATGGAATGTAAATTCCCTGCCTTGTTAGGCTGTTGGGAGGCTGTGTACTTGTGGTTTGGTTAATCACTCATCCTCGCTGTCCCTCTCCCACCCCCACCCCTCCTCTGCACTCGCCATACTGAACACACACTCACCACAGCCTATTTCCTACCTTCCTCCCTCTCTCCCTCCCTGGCTGCTGAGGAGGTGATGGATGGGCCTGGAGGTGAAGAGTGAGGAAGATGCAGTAGAATTTGACCGCATGAAGGCGCTTGCATGTGAGGGTGAGAGAGAGTGCGGTCGCATGTCCATCAGTGTCCCGTACGCTTTGGCCTCTGCATATGGCACGCTCACTCGCACACATACACCCAGACACGGACATGCCGCCATCGGAAATCTGAGCCTCATCACAGCAGGATCAGGATCTAGAGCCATTGTTACTTAATCTCCTTGCCCTCTCTTACCTGCTACTAACTCCTCTCACTTGGCTCCCGGCCAGCAGGGTACTGTGCATTTAACACGTGAGATAAGAGAAGGTGCTGTCGCTCGCTCCCTCGGGTCTTCGGGAGCTTTATGGTTTTTTAATGAATCTTCATGGGCTTAACAACCCAGAAATCTGAGGTTCAAGTCTAATGTCCTAAAATAAATAATTGATTCAGTTACAGTCCTGTGCTTATTATTTTCGCGGGGGTTAAAGCCAGCTGTTTTTTTGGGTGCCATGGTTCAGTTTTTCTCTGCTCGGCTGATCCCCCCCCCCGCGCCTTCCCGCTGTCTGTCACTCCTCAGCTCTGGCTCGTCCTCCTGGCCTCTGCTGCAACACCCCGCGGATAACCTTCCTGACAGCCCTCTTTCATGAGTCTCGAATGTGTCCCGCCGTCTTTCACTGAGCGCTGCCACAGGTCTTATCTTCACTCACACACATTGGCCACACACAACAGCGCTGTAAACCTCCCTCACTAAGTATAGAACCAGCGCTCCTCCAGTGAGCCCCCCCTGGAAGCTCCTGCTGGCCGGTCCATCACTAACGCATCTCTTCCCTCTCCCTCTCTTCCTGGTTAGAAGAGTCGGGGAAAAGGCCGCGCTTGTCGTCTCATCTCCGTCACCCATTTCCTGCGCCACTTTCATTTTTAATGCACACACACAGTCTTTTTAAAACAGATCTGTTCTTTGAAAGAGAGCCGGACCGTATAATGTGACGGATACAGTATGCGGAGAATTATGAGGTGGCATTTCAGTTCCCCCGGAGCATTACACAGTTGTTATCTGTAATGATTTGGGTGCCGATGGAACAAACACGTCTTCAGAAGAGGCTGATTTTGTGTTCCAAGCGCTTCAGCTCATAATGTGAGGCATAAACATTGCAATCTTCCAGCTTGTTTTGAATATGCATGCAATTAGCCAACCAAATTAAGCAGAACTAAATTAAATGGCGTTGGTGGAAACAAGCATAGCTGGTGATTTATGGTGCTGCACTGTTTACAGTGATGAAGTGCCATGGGCTAATGAAAAGCCTGGGTAAACAAATACCTGGCTTTAAAATAGATCTGCTCCTGGAAGAACAAAGGGAAGGTAAACACAGATAAAAAGGGGACCCTTGTCCATTGTTCAAGTACTCTCTGGTTCTTTTGATGAACTGTACCGTCAGCCCAGCTGTGAAACAAATAATCACCCGCACTCAAGTTTACTGAATAGCCACCCCCAGGCTGGTGTTCAACCAGATCACGTGACATCCTGCCATCATCACACATTTCCAAAGCAGAACATGCCACGGATGCTGTTGTCCTGTTCAAAGGCCACTTCTGTGTAGTCAACTTGAGTGACCGGCGCTTTGTTGATTGTAGAATCGTTAATAGTCTCCATTCCTATGTCAACAGTGGGAGCTGTGTACGAATATGGATTGAGGATTATGCAGATGAAAGATGGTTTATTGATCCAAATACAGACAGATTAGATGATAAAGATTTGGTCATCTTTAGATTTATTTACATATTTCCTTCTTCATTCCTGTGGCTCTGCATGAACACTACTGCTAATATTTGCAAAAGTCAGAACCTCCTAAATGTATTTAATAGTTCCATATTTGTAGAGCATCTCTTGTGTTGTCCTACACAAGCTTTGCTTGAAGTGCTTTACAAGGAGTTGACTAACTAACTTAAATAACAAAAACAGTCATATGACTGAATCATCATAGTTAATGTAATTTACATGTTCTACCTTATGTTCATCTCCGGTCTCTGAAACAGCAATATCCTCCAAGCTGATTGTCAGTCAGAGTAGCTGTAAACAGGTTTCTGTGTGTATATGTTTCGCAGGGTGCAGTGTGATGGGGGCAGACATGTGAAAGTGTCCGTGTGGCTGTGTGATGAGCCTTTATGGGTGATGTGTAAATCAGCTCTGGTGTGTGAAGGCAACTGCTGTTGTCACCTTAGTCCTGAATTTGAATTTGTCACTGAAGAAAGCTACAAGGTGTAAAAATGCACTCATCCATGTGGCAACATGGCATCGATGATTATTCAATAGGGCCTTGGGACTGTGGCAGTCATTTTGAATATGTTACCAGGTGAGGCAGATCCAACTCAGCCAGAGTTACAAAAAATGAAAAACAAAACACCTGGCTATTGAATCAGTTTACCTCAAATTTCACAGTGCTAAATGCTATTATTCAGCAGTGCAGCCAAGCGAATCTGAGCCACACTCGCCCCAAATCGTCTCCTCGTCCTCACAGCAAGGCTGCAGAGAGCAGGCAGCCTTCTGCTCCCCAAACAATTACACGCTAATCTGCAATGTGAAATGAGTATTAGGCTTTAAATCTCATAGGAAAAGAGTCCCCTACTTCACCCCAAAGTAGTCGAAGTTATATTATCTCCCAGAGTTTCTGACCTTCCGTCTCCATTCCCCACCCTCCAGCCCCACCAAGTCCACCACCACACACCTCTCCCATGAGGACAAACAGCAACCAGCTCCTCCCTGCAGCCACCTTTGTGTGGATTAGCCCCCCGACACCGCAGGCCCAGCTATTTAATTGCTTGTCGGATTGAATATTCTCCAGTTTCCCCCTTCATCTAGCTTGCAGATATTGCCTCTCATTAGCATGTCCTATACGACCACCCTGGCAATTCCTTGCAGGGTGGAAGTCCACAACGTTATGTTCATCCTCCCTCTGAAAACCAGCCTGTATACCAGCCAGTACAAGACACTGATACATCAGTGGTCATGAAGACAGCTGCATTCCTCCCACCAGCTTAAGAAGCATTTAGCCAAACTCTTAATAAAATGTGGCTCTAAAATAATTGCTGGCATTCCAGTAATACTCATTGGAAAACACTGACTTTACAACATTCCTGAATCCTTAAGTAAAAGTTATTAATGTTTTCTAATTTATGTAATTGATTAATGCAGTGATGATCACAGCTATATGAATAATACCCAGGCTGTGGAGACAAATCTCTTTAAAAGGAAGTTTTCACAGACTTATTGACATGTCCCAAAGTGGCCCTGTATTCAATATCTGCTGGCTGATTTACATCTGCCCATCAGTTTTTACTCTCCTCCTTTTCATCCACGTCCTCTTGAGTCAAATAAGGCTGCGACCGCCTTAAATGATGGATGTGACTGATGACATGCACTATAGCTGTCACATTGATGATTTCAGAGCAGTGTGATCGGCAGAAGTGTAGGCTACCACTGAAGTTTATTTATTTTGTCAGTTTCATTCATTTTGGTCTTATTCATCAGTATTCAGCTTGATTTGATAAAGAAGAGAGGCTTTTGGCCTTCACTTCTTGACTTTTCTTGAATTAATTGTAAGTTTGTATACCTTTCTCATTTCGTTTTTGTATTTGTAAATACTTTTCCTTTGTTTTTTTTTTTTTTTTCTTTTGCTCTAAGGGGTTTTCTTTTGGGACTAATTGAAGGGGTAACACCATCACAATCTGTTATTATTGCTCTATTCAGAAGCTTATAAGAACTGTCAGTTTTTGAAATGTAATTTGCATTTAAGGACATTTTCTGTCAGAAGTAGCAAACAGATTGAGGAGATCACCAGAGTTTAGTCTTTATTACTGCCTTTCATCTAGTCCTTTCTTCTATATTTCCAACACCCTTAACAGTAACATAAAAGAGTTTTTAATAGTATCATGAGTTCTCTCACTGCAAGTTACGTGTTTGAAGATTCATGTAAAAAAACAGAATCATATATGAAAGTCTGAACCACACTGGCTTTCCAAAGCTATTGCTGCTGGACTACATTTCTTTATTATCCTTGGTTTCTAACACTAGCTTTCTCCAACACTAGTTTTCTCTTAGGTGCTGAGTAAACTTTCTTCTTTCTATCCCATTTATTAAGTATTCTCAGCTATTTAACAAGTGGCCCTTGCTTGCTGGCAGATTTGCTTTTGCAAAGGTGCTCTATTTACCCTGGTAATTCCCCGGCAGGACATGAGCCATGCATTATTTAAGGGCCAAAGCCTGGGGAGTGTCCACTGCTTGGATGGATTGCTCTGAACTATATTCCAGTAAAGGATATTGTCTACATAGTTGTGTATCTTAATATAGAAGCTCGAGGCTTTTTTCTTTTTCAAACTCTGTGCTAAGAATAACAGCAGAGCATATGCTGATGCACTGTATCTATCTATGTGACTATCTGTAACTAAGCTCAAGGCAGTACTATATTTTATAGTCTGCACTTTGAGGGCACAGCATTGTATTATTTGGGCCCCCGGTTTTGTAAAGTCTGTCATATTGCAGGTCATGTATCACGTCTTGCAGTGTTTCTAGTGTATCTCTGGATCCCAAGGTGAGACTCAAGTTAATCAGCCTTGGTCCAGTCTGGATTGTGAGGATTGTAAACGATGGACTGAAGAAGAGAGGCCAGATGGCCCAAATTTTCAGGTAGGGTTGGGGTTCAATAGCATTTTATAAAATCAGAATCTGGAAAGGAATCTGCTTATTCGGTCTGACTCCCTCTAAATCAAAGTTGAGCCTTTCATCATTTGCCCTTACTTCTTTCAAAATGCAGGTATTTTAATAAGCCTGAAGCCAAATCCAAAATGACACCCGCTATCTGAACCCAACCCTACTTTCTGATAAACTAACTTCACTTCTTTTTCAGTCTTTTTCTTTTCCAGTCCACAGCTAGTGCTGAGTCTCGGACCACAGTATAAACCAGCACTCCACCATAATGCTGGCATCTTTTGCTCTTATCTATTTTTCACTTACCCCTTTCTTCCTACTCTCTTTTCCCCCCTCTGTTGTCTGTCATTACTTCCCTCTCCTCACTCCCTTTGTTGTTGTTCATTTATGCCTCTTGTTGCTGTCCTCTCCTTCCCTCCATCTCTCCGTTGGTGACTTGGGCGACACTTGCAGTAGAGATTAAAGTGATCAAGGACCTACCGTGGCCCCCACCTGTCGGGCAGCTCAACACCAGCCCTCCCCTGGTGGAGGAGCTGGAGTCTCCCTCCCAGACACCTCAGCCCTCGCCAGGACAGACAACCTGTGACCAGCACCACCATGGTGGGTGTTGGTGTTCACATTGTCCTGTGTCATTCCCATCATGACCCCCTCCATCATCCATCCGTCTGTCCATCCACTTCCTTAGTGTGTTTATATTATCTTTCTGTCTTTCTATCTGTCCATCTGTCTGTCTGACCTGGATTTGTTAAGGTACAGTTTGTGGGTAGGAGTGTGTATTCGCTCATTAAATTAGCAACATTTAAGTATAATGTGTTACATCTATATACCTTTATATTCCCATTTTTGTGAATGTTCCAACCAAGCATATGTAACTGATTATAAAAGACATTATATTTGTCTTGCAAAGACTACCAGCAGTGATGTTCCTGATTAAAGCGATTTCCCATATGAGCCAGAAACAGAAAAGTGTGTTTTGGCTCATCCTCACAAAACATGCAGCAGTTCAAGAAGGGCAGTCGATTAAGTGAAAGTGTCCATTTAAAACTTGTGATGACTTACTGAAAGATTTCACATCTTTTAGAGGTAACTGTATAATATGAGTTTAGGTATTAGCTCAGTAATGACGGCACTTTTCCATCTGGATTACATGTGGCAGAAAATCACTAAGTCTTGTGCAGGTTTTAGGGATGAAGGCTCATTAGTTTTAATTGTGCTGAACTGCCTGCTGCATGCGTAATTGCAATTCGCTGTGACCCCCATTTCCTCTTGTCAACATACTCATAACCGTCCCAGATGTCCCTCTGGCCCAGTTGTTCTCTACAAGTGGCTTACATGAATTGAAAAATCGCACTCATTTGAGGTGATTTCAGCATTCGAGTCTTTTTACCTTGGTTTATGGTTTAGTCTTATTTACCAACCTGTTAAAGCCAATGGGTAACTAATTAATCTATTTCCAAGCAGTAGAGTTGATTTTTGAAGCCCTTCCACAGACTCGCACTCTCACTGCTGTAATTACCCAGGGAAAAGAGAGACGTGTAGCAGAACTAATGCCAGGAATGGGATTTCCCCTGGTAGAGTGGGAAGACTTAAAGCGAGGCCGTGTAAGAGGACACCCTGGCGTGCTGTAGGCGAGGACAGGGCAAGGAGTTGATTTATGTCCATAAATCCATGGGAAAGGTTCTGGTTCCCTCTGTGATGTGAGCGGGTTTAAGATTGGCGTCCAGCTGTAAAGTGATCCTCTCTTTGTCTGAGCCAGTGCGGCCCCACTCTACATCTCTGGGGTCAGAGGTCACCGTGGCAGACACGGGGGGTGGGTGGTGGTCCCCTCGACCTCTGTGAATACAGTTACAATGCGCTCTCTTGACCTCAGCGTACAGGCAGACCCTCAGTCACACACACCACGACATTAGTCATCCGTTACACACAGCTTTGCTTACACACTCCAGACTGACTCAGCCGGGATGAAGAGCTAAGGGTGTTTATGTCTAAGGGCTATTGTGGTTTTCTCTAATATAGACCAGGAAAAAACAATATCCATTACAGCTCAGGGAAATCTCCCTATCCGTCCAACCTCATTATCAAAATGTAAATGCATCTTGACAGGGTAGATATTACATCTACATATAAATGGAGCACACTTTTTGTCAGAGTATAATGAAGAGATTTTTGCCTTTGTTTTTTGACATGAATTAATTATCCACACTTTGAAGCATTTCTCTCACCCCCTCCTTCCTCTATTCAAAGAAGACTTAAAAAAAAAACAAAACAAAGTAATTATAAGATATCCAGATTTAATTTTAAATAGATTCACTAGCTGACACTTTGGAGGGTCAGTCCTTTGTCTTGGAAAACCCAATTACAGTTTCATTTTGGGATTTATATAAAAGACGAAAAGCACATTCCTCGACGGGGAAAATCTCCAAAAATATATTATTAAACGCTTTCCAACAAATCATTATTTGAGTTTCCGATGCACATAATTAATATCAACATAAAAGTGAGTGATTTTTAAAGCTACCGGTTCCTGGGGTATCATGCCACGCTGAGCACTATTTTCAGTGTGCAGTGCATTCTAATGAGACGCAGACTTGTTAATCATTTCACACGTCCTAGCTGGGAAACCTAATTTTCACCTCTGAATACAGCGGTCGACGGCACGCTTCGCCCCTCAGACTAGTCATCCTTTCTGATAGGAGTACCATTAGTAAATGAGAATTAATTAGCCGGCTTAATTAGAGAAATTTGCTCAGTAGTGTGCGCAGAGGGGGGAGATGAGTAGCCAGGTTGTTTTATCTTAGCTTTATTTTTGCTTGCTTTTTTTTTGTGCTTCTCTCTGTTTTTTGTTTTCAATGCCCTGAACACGCTTGAAAAGCTTATCTTTCCATTTTATCATCTTTCTTTATTTTAAAAAGTTTTTTTAACCAACATGGCCAGTGTAAATCTCTCTCCCTGTGTTCTTATTTTGCTTTGTACAGCGCTCTGCTGCACTTTGGGTCGCGTTGTAATCATGGACACGTCAGTTTTTGCCTCTGTGTTTTCCTGTGTCCGAGCCAAACAGCTCCCCCTCTCACACGTTCTCCCTTCTCAGCCTTCTCTGTGTTTTGTTTTGTGTTTAGTTTTTTTTTTCTCTAAGGGAAGCAATGAGTTTGAAGGGGGCAGGTCTCTCAGCCATCAGTCACCATCTGACTGACAGTTCAATCAGATACACAGATTCCATTTGCTGTGCTTTACAAGCAACAATGCTGATAACACACACAGATGCCCCTGCGCATTTACGTACGTGTCTCTGTGTGTATGTGTAGGCACGTGTGTGTGTGTAGGTGTGTGTGTTCACCCTCTCATCTCTCTTAAGCTGCCTCTCAGGGCTTTTGTTCTCCTGTGGGCCAATCCTCTCGTCAATCTCCTGTCGGCCACATCTCGACAGTGCGCTCCGGAGAGAGTGAAAGGGGGAATGAGTTTGGCTCGCTCCCGTTGACATTCAGCTTAAAAACATAATTCTACCAGAGTTAAAAGCCAGTGTTGGTGAGATGGCAGGCAATCCAAATGGACAGGGGACCATTCACTGTTGAGCAAATGAAATGATAGCTTTTGTTTAGTTTGGAGGCTCTCCCCTCGGTTAATACTCCTCTTGTGGAACTATGCACTCTGCCCGTGGAAAAGACTGAGCTCTGACAGGAAAGGTTGATGGGGTGAGCTCCCCCGGGAATAGCCACTCAACCCCTTCTAGTAGGTGGAGGGGGAAAAAAGGTTTAATCAAGGTCAAATAAAGCACTGATTGTGTTGAAGAATCGGGTGGAAGAGTAGGAATTAGTGTGGGCGCTGGGAGAATGGAGAAAATGTGAAGAGCTGAGGTCAGGCGGATGGCTGAGTGGGCTGGGGATACACTGAGAGATGGACTGTGGTGAAAAACCAAGAAAGCAACATTCATCCTTATGCCACACCATAAGATACCTTTTCCACCCTCATACTGAATGTTTACATCTCTGGTGGGGCGAAAAAGTCATGTGGTGTTCAAAGTACATTTCTTTTCTACATAATGCAGATAAAAAGTTTTAGGATCAGAGAGAATCAATGACTGATTGCCTCACATTAGGACCATCAGAAACAGTGGAGATAACAGATCAAAGCTGTTACTGCTCTGTCTCCGTTTTTTTTTTACCACTAGACGTGCAGACATTCCTCCACAGTCCATTTTCCACTATCTTTGTTTTTCTGTCCTTGACAAACAAAAATTCAGAGAAAACAGACAGAGAGACTTGGAGAGATGGGACTGGAGTGTGTGAGATGGCAAGATCAAAAGAAAAGGTCAGGGAGAGAAAAAAAGAAAGAGGAAGAGCCAGACATATGCAAACAGGAAGAGAGAAACTGAAAGCGAAGGAGGGAGAAGGGAGCAATTGGCTGCGTCTTCATGTTGTGATCTGTCAGCGTTGACAGGGATGAGCGGAGCAAACATGCATCTCCCTTGTCCCCTTGGTCAGTTTCCATGGAAACGCTATTTCTCACCCTTACACATATACTGTATGTTCATCCTGGTTGCACCGTATTCCCAGCAGTCAGCGTGTGGTTCAGATGGACCGTATGAAAAAGTAGAGAACTCATAATGTCTTTCGTCTGGACACGCGTGCAGTACAGAGACATCATTTGACTGCCTGTTGTCCACGCGTCAGACCCCGAGGAAGCAAAGCTGCAGCACATAGTCTTCCACGGGTCTGAGGTTAGAGCCACAATTTACCCAGCCGTCATGCAACAGTACAATTTGGCTGTCATTTTAGGACTCAGCCGTGGTCGTATTGCGAACAGAAGTGCAGAGGCCAAGATAACAACGGTAGTTGTCATTTGGAATAATCATTTCCATGAGTTTATGTTTGTGGAAACGCATCAGCGAGCTCAAGGCCAGAGAGTTCAACTGGAGTCGAGCAGAGGCGAAGGGGAGCCCCTGGTGGTCAGAGCTGAAAAAGCAGCACTCTGTCTCAGTGTCCTTACCGACCGTTTGATCCATTTGGAACCAGTGGTTCAATTTACAGTTTGTTCCTCTGAAATTTGAATTTGAACTGAGGAACCATAGCTGTTCAGCTTTGCAGAGTAAAACAATACTCTGTAATGTAATGAAGTCGAAGTGTAGTGCATTAATGTCAAGTACAGTACTTAAATGAACATCCCTGATCTCTGGATATAGCACTGGTTTACTGTTTCAGTAGAAGCAAAATTACTGTTCCAGTCAAAACATGACAGTTACAGATTTTTCTCATTTATAACGTATTGGCAGCAGTTTACGTTTACAATATCTGCAGAAACTCTCCTGTGTTTTCTTATTCAGTCCCACTTAGGGGTGTCCATAAGCTCAAAGATATTCGCTGACACGGTGTTGTCTCGTGTAGCCTAAATTGATTGATTGATGCTGTCAGCCCTTCCACTCAGCCTGGTGCAGAAACACTTGGCGAGCTCACAAACTGTAAAGTGAAATGCAACCCTCTGACTGGAATGCACAGTCTAGACAGATGTAAACTCATCTCCATCGACATGCTGGTGAAGATCACAGTCTGTCTGCACAGCACAGCAGTGTTCAGTCTGCGTGATTAAACACTAGACGCAGGACTGCTAGTTGCTGTACGAGAGCTGCAAAGACGAGAGACGATCCGGTGGCTGTTGGCTTCATACTTCATTAACTCCTTCCCGCCTTCCCAAAGGCTGAGCTTTGATGCGTTGATCTTAAAGCTTTAAGCAGCCAACAAGCTCCAGCTAAAGCTTGTCATGTAGCTGTTGCTGTTAGTGCTTGAGTAGCGTGTCAGTGCTTCTAAATAGGTCTTCTTAAAGCCAAGGGTGCCTTGGCATCAGTCAAAGTGATGGATGACAGAGGAAAAATGGCTAAAACACACATGCACACACACACACACACACACACACACACACACACACACACAGATGACCATAGAACAGCTCAAACTTTAACCGTACAACATTTCATTCTTTTGACCTCCCGGCAGAAGCGAGAGCTCACTTTCATTTGTCCTCGTGGACATTATCTTCTCCTACCATGTTAGCTTTTGTAAATAACTGCAAATATTTTTCTGTGTGCCGATTGGCCGTGATTTCTCCCAGTGACCTCCGCCAGTCATGTCATGAGCACAGGTCACCTCCACCACCCAAACACACACACACACAAACCATCCAGCACTTCCCTTTGAGGCTGCCAAGAAAGCTTATCATGGCCACAGTTGACCGTGAGAGTTTTGAAAAGCCAGTTTAATGATTAACGTGCCGTACCTGTGTGTGGGATTTATGCGTGTGTGTGTGTGAGTGAGTGCGTGTGTGCGTGCATGTTTTCTCACTGGTATGTGTACTCAGTGTGGAGGGATTGATTTATGCCTCCTCTGCTGTGTGTACATGTCCTTCAGTTGGAAGAGTTACACATAGTGACGCTGTGTGTGTGTGTGGGTGTGTATGTGAGTAAAAGTGCACCTAGATTACCTAGATTTTTGTTCTCACACACACGTCATTGTTCTCCCCTGGTTTAGTAGAGAGATTTTACAATATCAACATAACTTTTTTTTTTTTAAATGCCTACTTCTTGTTAAGCTTTTCTAAGTGGCCTTAACCTAAAGTCTAGCTGAATAATTTTTTCTATGTGAGACTGTGTTGTGTTATTGTCAGAGTTATGAATGTTCTCACTCGTTAAAAATATCAGTTATATTCATCCAGAATAAAATGTTTCAGCTGTTTCATTTTCCTCTTTTACAGTTCAGTTTGACAGTGTGGAGAAGTCACGGATGTCGCCTACCAAGGAGGGGAAAACCCGCCCACTACAACGACACTCCAGTGGATGTCTGGTCAACACCAAAATGACCTCACTGGACCACTGCAGCTCCTCTCTCGGGGAGCGTATTGACCCCACCATGCCTCTGGAGAGCCAATTGTGAGTTGGATGGAGCATTTTATTTCAAACACACCACTTTTCATTTTGTGTCCATGAGCAGATTTGACCTTTATTGTTCTTTCATTTCCTTTGTTCTGTTTTCTGATGATTTTTGCCATTCCTCTGTCCCTTTTTTCTCTCATCCTCATTTCCTATTGTTCATTGCAGCTGGTACCATGGAGCCATCAGCCGAACAGATGCAGAGTCCCTGCTCAGGCTGTGTAAGGAGGCCAGCTACCTGGTGAGAAACAGCGAGACCAGCAAGAACGACTACTCCCTTTCTCTCAAGTAAGCACGACGCTCTCTCTTCCTAAACAACAAGCCGCGAACGGTGTTATCAGATACACTAGTGCACGTGCTCAGCTGGGTGAGAATGTATTTGCAAATGCTCCACGCGATTTAGGCGTTCCTGACGTCTGCATGCACACACACAACAGACATGTCGAGACAAAGTGTAGCAGCCTTGCACGGTTACTGGTGGGGTACACATCGTGAATGATGAAGGTCCTTGTATACCTGTGCCCCAGTCGCCTGCTGACTCTGCCTTTTCAATATGATAATAATGTTCACCTTTCAGACCTCCATCTCCCGCCTACATCCTGCTCGTCCCCCCGCCGTGGTCACCCCACTGACACTGTCGGCTGCTTGTTTCGCTGATGTGCCCACAACTCAGTTAAAGGTGCCCTTCATCAGCGACCCCTGATCCCTGCCATGTCCAGCAGAGGGTTCAAAGGAGCCGCTCTGATTGGTTTAGTCGAGTCTGACATTTGGTAGAGGTTACTGTAGCTTGAAGGCCCGCAGTGCAGTCACATCACATTCTCTTGACGGGAGTGCGCGCCTTTGGTGGGTTTTGTTTAATGATTTTCACTGCCAGGTGTAGGCACGAGGTGCCATGGCAACAAGCGTCAATCATAACCAGAGGCTCTCTGAAAACCCGCCAAGTGTGGTAAATTAGGCTGAGCCATCTTTGTTGACAAATCAGCTCTCCTTACATTTCGAGCCAGGCTCAGCCGTGTGACATTTAGAGAATCTCTGCAACTCTGTGACGACCTTCAGATGAGATGAAACTATAATATGCTAAAAGACATTGATTAGCCTTTGATATTACGGCAGAGCTCATCTTGCTGGAGGCTTGTATATCTTGGCAGTGAAACATAATGAATGCTATCCACTGCTCCAATTCCCTTCATGCTACTGTAGCTGACTGCTGGTCTAACGTCCAGCCTCAGTGACTGATCATTTGCTTATGCTTGTGTGACTGCTTCTTTTTCCGCCTTACTGATTGACAAAAAGCCAGACTCACTAAATGCTGGGCTGCTTAGCCACTGCACTGGCACTCTGACAGAAAGCCTCAATGCTTATATGACAGGCTGAGTACTAAACACTGTATATTTAATAGCCTGAGACGCTGTCTTTTAATAGAATATATTCTTCAGAGCCACCCACACACCCACAGATCCATATTCACCACACACGATTAAGAATCAGTCAATCCATTCTGCATTTTTCACAGTTAAATGGTAACTAGAAACAGACATGTAACAGGGAAGTGGACGAGACGCATGTCTCCAGTGTAGATGGAACAAAAAGTTTTTTGCTGCAGGGAATGATAATGCAGGAAGTGAATTGGATGAATTCACCACTAATAAGCACAAATTCAATTTTGGAGCATCAACCTATAATTATATTTTTTGTGAAGCTAGAGAGAATTAATCCACCCATCTCTCTGTTACGGTGAAAAAGAGATTACCTAATGCTGGGGGTTTTACCTCCTCAAATGAAATAGTTGATTGCAAGATTAATTGAACAAATGAAGTTTTCTGGAGGAACACCAGGAGGCACCGGAAACATGCTGAAACTTATGTGGCTGTGTCATTTTTTTTACACATTAAACTCAGCCTAGCAATAGTTAGAGGAAGGTATTTCATCTTACATTAAGATTTTAATCAGTTTGGTGCATAATGGAAAGAAATGTGTTAACCTCCCAGTTCAGTAACATTCATGTATTTATGCTACTTTACATCCCGCAGCTGAACTTCAGTAATGAGCTGCACTATAAGAGTAGGTGACAGAGAGGACAGTTAATAAAGTGGCTTTATACTAATTAATTAAGAACATCTACTTCACCATGTGCCTACTTCTCTGAATCTAAATGCTGCTCTTTCCAAAAGCCAAAGGCAAGTGGTTGGTTGATGAGCTACGACACCCAGAGAGAAGATGAGAGCAAAAATAAAGCTGACAGGATCTGGTTACTATCAGAGCAGTAATGTCAATGTGTTTAATATCAGTGACTCAGCGGGAGCAGCAGCATCCCCCTTTGTCAAAGGATGACCCCAGGGCCAGCCTAAAGCATTTTTTGGCCCTAAGAAGAATGAGAGGTAGGGGTGTCCCGGTGGCAGACATTTGCCTATGATATGAGATTTTATCAGTATTAAATTTCTCACTAGTAAGTCTTGACTCCTAATGGGAACAGTGCTGCCCTGGACAGGTGAATCTCTGTCAGGTCAGGTGTACGTTTTTTTTAGCCGAGATTCACAGTACATCACTGAGCTCTGACTCAGTTTTGTTGGACCTCTGTCTGTTCTTGTTCTGTGTCGTAAGGTAATACGTTTGCTCACATATTTCTTTAGAGACAAATAAACTGAACATCCTTCTGGCGTGGAGTCTCATCTGGGAAAATCTTTTCCAAACCCCAGTAGACAGTGAGAGCTGCTGTAGTAAGTCACAGTGAACACACTCCTGTCCTCCTTCCACATCACAACAGAGAAGAGATTTGAGAAAAGGTTCATGTCCTTCTTAATGGCAGCAAAATCCTGAAAGCTCTTGTTAGAGTCTCTGATCAGTGATGTGAGCACAGTAACATATTTCTCAATTTTCATAGAAATGTTAGCGATGTTGGGAAACTAGAGATAATTGGGCGATTTTAAAAAATTACAAAACATTAACTTAGAGAATGTTCCACGAAGTTTTGTCCTTTGGTGTGTGTAGGCTGTCACATATTTGTGTGAGCAAGCTCACGGTGTCGCAGAATGTCACATTTTGTGCCGTTGGCGTCAGTCAGATCAAACCTAGAAAACAGTCAGCAGGTGCTGCTCATGAGAATGACAGGTGCCATCGCACTGCAGGCGGGGTTAACTCTGAGTTCAGCCCAAGGTGAAGATCCTCCATGTCTGAGGTTACTGAAAAATGTATAAGGCCATGAGGTGGCACGTATGTGAATTGCATTATTGATAAGGACAGACGTCGCTGAGACCTCCAGACTCAAGAGTCCTCTGGCCTGACGGAGAGCATTTTCTGTCTGTTTTGCCCTCCTAACCCCTTTTTTTCTGCTCACCTGCACCTCACCCTTCCTTTTCTCTCTTTTTTTTCTCTCTGTGGAGAGAAACCCTTTTTATGTGTTTGAAACATATTAAACCCTTCACAAGTCTCTCAGAGCACAGTGTCATCCTGTTTCCCCCCTCACCAGAGAGCTCTGCACAGCATGTTTCTTCTGGCTGAGCAGAGAAATTGTTAGTGAAAGAAGAAAATCTATCCAACAGGATCGGTTTGATGCCAGAACACAGAAAATGAGAAACTAAATATGCAATCGAAAGAACAACGAAAAAAGGCTCTACGTCTGCAATTTACTTCCAAAGACACATCTTGCTTTTATGGCGTCTTTTTGATTATGTTGAGACAGAAAAGAAAAGATTTCTTTTAGATGAGACAAATGACTGTCTGGAACCACAAAAGCAATATTGAATCTCACTTTCTGCAGCTTATTTAACCAATCTAAGCCAACTTTTCCAGTGTTCTACCTCCCATTAACCAAATTTGATTTAGATGACAGATTGTCTTTTAAACTTATTTCATGGTAGTCGGGCTCATCCTAGGTAGACTCATTCAGTTTGTCCTCATATGAAATAATGGGCGGGATATCTGATGCCCAGTAATGCTTAAAATGGTCGTCGCTTCTGCCAAGGATCGCTATCTTTTGGCGGATGACTTTGCCTTTTCTTGTGCCACAGATTCATAACACTGAGAGCATCATTCACAGAGCAATCCAATATGCTGAAGGTGGAGATAAGCTGTGATTGCTGTCAGGCTGTTCCTGCTCCGAGGACCACAGGGTTCAAATCAAAGTCATAAACCTCAATAAACAGGACAGGAGACCTCCCTGGTGAGATTAATCCTGATTAGACAATAGAAGCCCACAAAACACGGGGATATGATAACACCACAAAGGCCTGTCTTCTCAAAAATAGCCCCATATTCAGTTTATCAACAGCCCCGTCGTAATGCCCTGTTGTCCTGGTTTCTGTCTCTGCAGGACTGTAACGTGATAAGCAGCCCCGAGCCCCGACTGGAAAATCAGTCGGGAATCTAAAAATGATGCTATTGATGTGTTTGCCTTTTTAAGTGTGGCTCTGTGTAACCTAACGCCCGTCTCCCAGCGCTCTGCATGAAGATTCATCAAATGCACTTTGCAGGGATGACTTATTTATTTATTTACTTATTTATTTTTTAAATGAGCTCTCCCGGCACCACTTGCAAAATGGCAGAATGTCAGAGACCTGTGGCAAAGGAAATTTGTCCCGCTCTCCTCAAATCATGATGAACTTGTTAATGGCGCACTCAAAAATCGAGTCCAGAGGTACGGTAATGGGGAGGTCTGATAGCTGTGTTTACTCCAGTTTTATAGCCCAGCAGTCTCCTACCTCGGCTCATCTATAAAGAACGACATTAGCATTTCTGAAACATTCTCTGTCAGCCACCGTACAGGGTACTTTATAGATTGCCTCAACTGATTTTACACTAATATAGAAAAAAAAACTCATCTGTTATATATATATATATATAAAACATAATCTCACAGGACGTGATTTAAATTTATCCTTATTCTTGATGGATGTCCCTAAATTGAACCCTGTACATTCTGAGTTTCTTGGGGTTTTTTTTCTTCCCCACTTCAGTCTTATCTCTGCGCTGGTTTTCTCTCTGTGCATCAGAGGGAGAACACATCCGCAGGCTTTACACATGCAATTACCAGATAAGTGAAGAATGAACTCACCGTACGTTTTAAGGTGCCTAAAGCCCAGTGCCTGCTCCTGTTCATCACAGATAATGTGCACACGCGTAAATATTGTGCACGTATTTGCAGTGGGAATGTATTCAGTGACCTCAAAAATTTGAATTCTGCTCATTTGAGTTGCTTTGTTTGTCCTCTTGTGATAATCAGTAAATCCTCATCGACACTCTTGACCAGCCCGTTCTCGCTACATCTCATCAGAACAGAGAGGCTCACGTCCGTCTTGTGTCAGAATCACATTCCCGCATGATACTGTTGTTGAAAGAAGAGATAATATCTCTCATTACACTTAACACCATATGAGTGCCATCTCACTCCGTCAGAATGCAAAGGGGCCGATAACACTGACTGGCTCCAGCGGGGTCTCCAGTTCTCGTGCTCACCTGTTGTTTGGCAGCCTGTCACTAGTGGAAAAATAGAAATCCATGAAGCTTTTTTTTCTCCCTCTTTTCTTCCAGTTTAATGAAAAACTTAAATTATTATCTTCCCTTGCCTTTCCCTCTTACCAGAGGTTAGATTCAAGATGAGGGCAATATAATAGCATATGATATAAAAAAGAATTGGTGGGAGTTTACTGAGCTGGAAAGAACTGGCGCACACCATGTTGATGACAGGCCGTAATGCCCACTCGCAGCAAGGGGGTGTGTAGTGTTTGAGCCGACAGCAATCATAACTTGCTCGAAGCATTAGCTACTGATTGAAAAAGCTATTATGGTCATGTATTTTTGGAAGGACAAATCATCAAAACAGTATATTTACAGCAGCATATAGGGACCATTAGTTTTGTATCATCTCCTTACTAGAGCTTATTGTTGCATCCCTTAAACTTCCAAAAATAAAAAGCACTTTTCTATTCTAAAGTAGAAGATTACTGGCAAGCTGTAAAATGTATCGATCGAAGGCTCCTAGAAACACACAGGGAGCTTTTAATTTGCTGTGCATTTATTGCTGTAGCTTAAGTGATTCATCCAGGGGGTTCATTAGCTTCATCCTTATGCTCTGCGTGTGAAACCCAGCACCTTAAGCAACCTGCCTTTTAGTCTCCTCCCCAGACAGCTCCAAAGTTATCAGAGCTAATCCAGCTTTCAGAACATTGTCACGTACTGTAGGGAGCAACCACTGCGGGAGTAAATGAGAAAGGAGCTGTCAAGGAGGGCGGATCTGTTGAGTTTTTCCACATATTCAGGCTTCTGACACACTTTTCTCTTTAAATTGGTTCTTAGCCATGCCGGTGACGGTCGGTCCATCACTTTATTCTGGACTGAAATATCTCACTGTAATGGATTTCTAGGAAAATCTGGTACAAATGTCCAAGTTGTATATTAGAAAGTGCCTTATAGAAAATAATAATTGTTCTTCTTTTACCAGTAAAGGTGTCCTGTCACAGCTATTATACTGTTTAATAATGGTTTGTGGAGAAAAGGCTTTTTGGGTCACAGGGGATTTTTGTTCATGTGGTACCACTGAGGCTCAGTGAATGCAGCTCTCTTAAACATTCAGCATGCTGACATTTGCATTTAGCTCAGACTCATTAGTGTGGCCTTAGTCTCTCAGTCTTCTTTCACCTTGAATTACACAAACAATTAATTTCCATGCTATTGAAGAAGGAAATTGTCACCTCAGACGATATTATGTACGACACACTCTTGGTCTTGTGTTTACGGAGCTAATGACATGATTTCCATCCCTCTCTTCTTTTTGTCCTCGTCTTTCCCCAGGAGCAGCCAGGGCTTCATGCACATGAAGCTGTCGCGGACGAAGGAGAACAAGTACATCCTGGGCCAGAACAGCTGCCCCTTTGACAGCGTGCCCGAAATCATCCATTTCTACTCCAGCCGCAAGCTTCCTATCAAGGGCGCCGAACACATGTCCCTGCTCTACCCAGTAGCCATCAGGACACTATAGTGCTCCGTGTCACCTGCAGGCGTCGGACCCCACGGCACTTACCGGGGCACCCTGTGGCCCCCACGCTTCCTGTCTCTCTAGACAGAGCCCATTGAGCTCTTGGGGAAGATAAACAGTGGCATCCCGAAACTGCTGATCCTGACTCACCTCACTGGCCGAACAGATTCCAGACCTGTTTCGAAGGCCTACTGCATACTATCTTATACATACAGACTCAATGTTGCAGAAGTCTTTATTTTATTCTATTTTATTTTATTTATGATAGACACCCACTTCATTACATCACAGACTGACTATCTGATGAACATCATTTCATTGATTCTTGAGCGGATATCCCTTAGCACTTAACACTCAAAGAAAAAGAAAGGTACAACACTGTAACACTTGTCACTGGGGTGTACCTTTAATCGTAACATGTTGGACTTTTTTCCTCAGAGTGCACATCAAGGAAATTGTGTATGAACAAGTTTGTTTGACTTTGCTCATTTGGTTAGGCTCTGTTGATACTGTAATTGTTTGTGAGGGGACTTGCAGATTGTAAGAGCCGTGTAAGGGAAGCGACATTTATGAGGCGTGCTGGGGGATATTGTCCACTTGGGCCCCATACGGTGGCCAGGATATTGAATAAACTGGCCTTGTATGATTGGTGTGTCCCCAGCTGCGTGGAAATAACAGGCCCGTGAACAGTGCAGACTGATCTCTCTATCTTGTCATAGCGTATGCTGTCTGCTATCCATCACTGAGTGGGTGTATCACACCAATGACAGTGTAAGTACCGCAGTGTTGAGACAGGCAGGAGAGCATGATGGATGGGTCAAGCCGTCCGACAGTACAATTGGCTGAGGCTGGAGACCAGAGCCTGTCCAAATGGACCAAATTAGCCCCCGCTGCCCCTGCTTAGAATGGCTTTGCATCGGGAGAATGAAATATGCCTGCATTGTCTACCTCAGAAAATCAATTTCATTCGCCCATCTGCAGATCAATAGGTACAATGGGATTGCAGACATTGATCTACCCTCCCTTTGACATTCCCAGTCCCCTTAAAATTGCATCGTTGGTTTTAGGAATATGTTTTTTGGGTTTTTTTGGAATACAGTTAATCCAAGATTATTTTTTTCTTAAGAAAATGCAACCAGATTTTTTCAGATCAGCAATTGTATGTACAGTCACTAATATGATACTGTGTGATGTCAGTAACAGATGTTTGGTTAATGCCTTATAATGCATGGGTCAAATCAGTCCGCTAGATCAACTGATTTCCAATTCTGCTTTTAACGATTGTTCTGTGACTGTAATTTATTCTGGGGTAATTATTACTGATGTGTTACTTCTCCGTGATGGCCCGTTGCCCCTCCTCGCCCTCATCATTCTGTGCCGATGTGATCGTGTGTTTTTTAGGACTGCTCCGGCCTCTTTTAACTGTGGTGCTTTGCAATTTTCATTGTTTCAAGTTCTGCCAAATGCACGTATGCCTCAGTGGCCTGACTCTGGGGCATCTCCTGACCAACGGGATTGTCAAGCCTCGCGTGAGAGACGATCGCATTTACCCACCCCAGATAAACGGCTAACGTCAACCTGTCATGCTCCCTCTTTGCATTCAGATCTCTCTCTTATCATCTGCCCTTTCCTACCAGATGTGCATACATGTGTGAGTGAGTATGCATGTGTCCAACTCGTTCATGTGTACGGTATATGTATGCGTAATGAGAGTGTACACAGACTTTCTGAGATCCAGTGTGTTCTCTTTCTTTCTTTTGTTCTTTTTTTTTTTTAACCCCGCTGGTACAAAGTGGTGACAGCCCTCACTCCAACCTCTCTGATTGTCGGCACCTTTTATTTCCTCCCCTGAACTCAAGAAAGTAGAATTCAGCCCTGTGCCTCACTAATTATCCTTTATTCTTGTATTCCCTGGTTAGCCACATTGGGTTTTAGCAGCTCATAGGAATGGCGTGTCTTTATTGTTGTCTACTCTCTGCAATTTATTTGTAACAGACCTAATAATATTTCAGCCCGCAGCGTATAATATTGCTGACCAATTACAACAAGAAGAAACTGATTTGCCAACAGTATCCACACCACGTCTAATGAGAGTGCCTAATGCCTGTGTGATCAAACTGCTTCTTCAGTGGAAACCTTTGTCAATCTCATGAGCTGCAAAATTCTGGTGTAATGAGCAAATCCAAGTAAAAGTGGAAATTTCAGGGGCGGGCTTTGATCCACGCTGAAATCAACTGACACTTAGATTAGAAACATTGGAAACTGACTTTAGAGAGCATGGCCACTGTGTGTGCAAAGTCAAATACATTTCGGCCAGTTTGACTATATCTCCGTCGCACGCTATGCAACTATGGACTGCAGTCATTGAAGGGAGAATGATTGGAGTGTGTGCCTCCACCAAATGTTTATGTCAAACGTGATGGTACAAAAAGTCCACCGGGTAGAGACGCAATAAGCAGAATGACCCAATTAGTTAAAAAAAAAAGAAGTGAAAGTGGGATGTATGCAGAAGTTTATTTTGTTGGTGGAGTAAGTGAGCAGACCGATGTTGCTGTCATCAGATCAGTATGTCAAACAAGGGTGTCCGTTCATGTGATAAGGCAACCTCTGCAGCTTTATTAAGGAAAAGTATGTTGTCGAAGTGGACCTATGTATTTCCTCAAGAGAAGAGAAGATATCCTAAGAAGAAATGCTAATGAAATAAACTGTATGTGTGATGTATCCTTTATGTTCCCTGTTTAAGAGATCAAATGTTTGACAGTAAAGGCTCTTTATTTAGTTACTGCTGCTGGTGAGCATCGCTCTACTGTAGGAAAGAGCCTGCGTATGATGGCTGCACTGCCTGGAGAGAGAGGCCTTAGCTTTGGAGAAAGGGAAAACAAGAATGAGGGAGAGACAGAGGGGAGGGTGTTCTGTCAGGTGTGAGGGGGGCTGCAATCAGCAGACACACTCTTCTTTGTATATTTCTATTATGAGAACCTGAAAGAGCCCTTCTCCTCCCTCAGAAGTGTCTTAAAGTGTGTGTGTGTGTGTATGTGTCTGTACACACAACTGTGCATGCATGTAACAGTGTTTGTGTGTGTGAGCGTGTGTGCGTGCATGTGAGTGTGCCTGCGTACTGGTGTAAGCAGCCATCAGCCATTGACTTGCCCCGTGTGTATCTTGTGTATCACTTTACTGTGGTAAAGTGGCATGTATGAGTTTCCTTTGTGTACATTTTCGTGCCACGTATGTATGCACTACTATAACATATCTCTGTACAGTCCCTCATGGCCAAATGTATATACTGAATGTATTGTATGGGGACATAGAGGCATCAAGGTTCAAAATAAATAAAATTGGGTTTATGAGTTGTCGTGTGAAATATTTCAATGATTTTGTTCCTCCCTGTTGTTTTTATGCAGACATGCCACAATTAAGTAAACAAAATAATTTGGCGAGAGAAAAGCCCCCTTCCTGTATCTTCACCATCGCCTGTTACCATGGTGAAGCCCTTCGATAGCTCGGGAAGAGCGACCATTGTTTGAGTCAAGGACAGAATGCTGGAGCTATTATCAAGCCAGTACTCCAGCACTTTGTAGCACACTTTGTAACACTCCTCTATTGATCCACTTTGTAGCACAGTGCTGTAATATATTTTTTTTCACTCTGTTGTTCATCCCAGTAGCATTTGCTTTACATGTGTCTGTCTCAAGCTTGTTTGTCCATATTTCCTGCAGTACAGAGCAGTACAATGAGATATGTAGATATTCATATGTGTATATACACATGTATTTACATGTGTGTGTAAATATATATGTATGTGTGTGTATATATACATATATACAAATACACACATATATATATATACATATATAGATAGATAGATATAGATAGAAAGATATAGATATACATAAAGGTGTTTAAAGCAGCTTCAGCTGTCCTAACTGATAGTTTAATGATGTGTAAATTTAATACCATTCTCGGTGTGCTTAGAAGACAGTTATTAGCCAATGACGAGAAGACAGAATCATGGTAGTTCCTAGTTTATTTTGTGAGTCAGTGAAATAATTTCCTGGAAGAACCTTGTACTAACTATAGGACATGTTAAACTTTTATTAAAAGTCCAATTTAAAGCCATGAAAATATTTGAGACATTAAGATTTAATTGTTGAAAACATAATTTTCCGTTTTTGTTGAATTGCCTGTAGACAGATTTTACATGTTTGAATATCCAGATGACCTGCTGAGCACTGACAAAAACACTGTTGAGGTTCTGCCAGCAATTACTTTGAATTAGCTGGAAGCAACTGAAAGTGCTCTCACTGTGTTCCCTGTAATGATTGCTGCATTACATCACTTTATAGGCAGACAAATACCAGCACATCCCTGATTTTATTGATACTTTTCCACAACAACAAAACAACAGTCTTTACTGTTATTGTGTAGTTTTATTGGCTTCTCTGTTTTGTGCAGTATGAGCCCAGCTTTCAGGGTAGAGATGAGCATAAACTGTATTTGTTTACTTTGAATCCTTTCTGTGATTATGGCCACACACATCACTGTGATCCGTGAGACCCTCCAGTATGTTACTGCTGGTGAAACTCCTCAGGAGTCAAGCACTGAGTGCTGTTGAAGGGCAATTTTAACAGTGGGTTTCTTAATCCCTGACCCTGAGATCCCTCTCAGAACAGTTTCTAACACACAGCACATTTTGGCCACAAAACATCAGAAAGGCGTTCAGGGCAGAGCACAGGCAGGGGGCTGATGAAGGGAAACAACAAACACTGAACTGAACACTGACAGCCTCTTGAGCGGGTTGCTGGTAGACAGATCTGTGATACACACACCTCAAGTTTGGCTTCAAGAGTAACAGACAGCCAGACAGGGGAGGACTTTGTGTGTGTCTCTGCTACAGTGAAACTTCTTTGAAAGCAACCATGAAAGACTCTATATTACAAATCGCATCCACAAAAATGCAACAACAAAAAAAAAGAGCATTGGTACAACATTGTTCAGTAACAGCTCCGGCTACACACACACACACACGCTTAAGCAGTGAGCTGCATCTGAAAATGTTCAAATTTCAAATGTCGCTTTGGGTTTAGCTGTTGATTTTCTCTGTCTCAGCCAACTCAAATGCACCACTTCAGACACAACAAGGGAGGTGAAGCTGCTATTTAAAGCTTCCGCTCTAAGTCCCGGCGGCTCGTGCGGGAACTCTGCCTCTCCCTGTGCTGCAGCGCCGTTCTCCTCCAGAGGAGCTCCACCAAGGGTTAAAGCACCTGGGATGAAATGCATCAAAGAGGCTTTTGTGGACTGTAAAAAAAAAAAAGAGTGCTGGAAAAGAAGAGGGGAAGAAGAAGAATAAAAAGCGTGGCTTGAAAGCGATGAATGGGCCTCAAGGGGATAAAGTGGCCTTGTGTCCGTCGGAGCCTCATTTCATATTCCGCTCAGTCACGCCGGGCAGAAAGCAATCTCAGGTAACAGACCTTATGTTAATAACACGTGGGTTGCCTCCTTTCAGAAAGACAAAAGCGGATGGAGGGCATTATACCAACTCCATCCTTTCCTCCTCCTCTGGCACGTCGGAGGGTTTCGTCTGGAGAGAACAGTGTTGGTATTGTTCTGCTCGTCTGTGGGGGCTTGATTAGAGGAGCTTTTACGCCGTTTTAAAAGGTCTGGCGTTGATGATTTCCATTGGCTTTAACATATTGCCTGTAATGACACGGTGACAAAACCTCGCTCATTACCTGAATCCCAGGTCAGTGTGGGAGTAATTGGGCAGATTTGCGCCGGCTTCAAAGCTCCAGACGCGATTCATTAGGAAAGCCGTTTCCTGTCGTCGCTCGGATCGCACGATCTGATCGGCGTGGTAAGATTTAGAGAAAAAAAATGAAAAGAGCGCAAACAGAGAAAGTCTGGCAAGCTCTTTGGAGGAGCGATGTGACTGTCTGCAGCTACTCTGAAGGCCTTTCGACCGTGGGCTGAAGTGCGGCGTGGGCACCCGGTGATAACCGTGACAAAGCCCGACGCAGAGCCGCTGTGTTGATTTAAGAGGTGGAACGGACAGAGGAGGAAAACAAAAAGCTCGTCTTCCATTATTTCTGCTCCCTGTGAGAACTTCAAAGTCGGCGCTTCGCTTGTGATAGCGCGTGCCTCCGACAGCTACAGCAGGCCCCATTAAAAAAAGAAAGAAAAAAAAGAGGTGAGATTCACCTCTGTCATTACATCATCTTCACTTTTCATTATCTTATTGGATATGTTCTCTTTAGAGGTTTGTGGAATAGCCAGGTCTTGAAGAGGTGATGAAAGAGTGCAAACAATGTTTCAGTGTATTCTCTTTTGACATATGGGTGGATACAGAGGATTTAATAACAAGGTCCTAAGAGATTGCTTGTAGTCAATACTGCTCTCGCAGCTGACAACAAAAGGGACCTAAACATGGTGTGCAATAATACCTTCTATAACATACCTGTGTCTGCATTTCACACACACAAACAAGCTTGAGTGTTTCCATGACAACCTCACATGATATTTCACACCAAATTGTTTAGAGTATCCTGAAAGCTGCCGTTACGAGGCTCGAGATGGTGGCCTGTGCATGAAAACAGCAAATAGGTTTAATGTGCGTGTCCTGCAACACATCTGACTTCACAGCTTGTGAGAAACAGCAAAACACGGCCGAATGGAAATCAGTGCAAAACTATTCTGCAAATACTCCTGCTTGGTTTAAAGTGTCATTGTTTCTTTCAGGGCGAGCACGACCCGAGTCTTTTCCTAATTTGCTGGAAAGCCAATGACACTTTTATTCACTATTGTTTTGTCGGTGCTGTGACACCGTTTCCTTCAGCGCGGTGGAAATGCTTTATTTTTAAAATACCCTTGGAGGCAGTTGGAGGTGGAAATTGCCCGCAGGTGTGCATGCATATAAAATGGTAATGGGGACAGACGGACACAAAGCGCTGTTTGGGTGCTGCACTCATGAAAGGGCAATCCACTGATTGAGCTGTCACATTCACAGATGCAGTAATAAAACTAAGCAGGGCAATTACTGTAGATGGAGAACAGTAGGTAGCAGAGGGGGGGCACACAATATGTCCTCCCCTAAAATACCCTGATGGGAGACAATGAGACAAAGCAAATGCAGCCCTCCGTAATAAGGCTGAGGGTGAGGGGGAGGGAAAAAAAAGGCGGAGGGTCTCAGCTAATGGTAACAATACTCTGACAAGCACAGTAACATCTCAGTAGATGTTAATAAAGCCATCACCTTATGTGTGCATTTTCTTTTTGTTTTTGTCTCTTATGGCCAGCTGTCTGAGCACAGCTCCCTCTTTGAAAAATGAAAGCCTGCACCACAACTACAACATTCATTTATCAAAAACTGTTCAGCAGAAGGCAGACCAAGGACATGATTTTAAATTTAGCAGAGCTAGAAAGAGCAAATGAACGAGCAGCGTGTCTGGGCAGGGGTGACTTCTGATCTTCTCATGTCTGGATAGAATTAAACTACTGCATTGCCATCTAGTGTACAAATAGGGGAATTACACAGGCTGAGTAGACTTTAAATACCGTGCCGTTTTTAGAGCACTACATGACTCCAATACATTGATCATTACTTGTACAATTAAGAAGGAAAAACAGTAGAGGGGCCTTGTAATCGCACACCAGATTTTCTGGTTCAGTACAGAATTTAGACTGAGTGGACCTGTAAATTTACAGCCAATGCCACCTATTAATTAAGAGGAAGAAGAGTTGTGGAGGTCAACATGATTACATTTATTTAACATTTATGTCCAGACCTTTGTGGAGCTCAGTTGAAATTGAACTACCCCGTATGTAAATGGAGTAATAATACAAAAAAGCGATATACTGCATGTCTAAAGCAATAATTTATCATTCAGGGGAAGTGGGATGACAAGCTCCTTCCTGGTCTCTCCTCTATAAAAGCCTTTGTCCGTGGGGTGTGGGCTCAGAGTCCTGGGCCTCCAGCAAATATGAGCTCCAGGGCAGCCTGGATGTCACCATCTGTGGCCTGCAGCGCCCTCAGCATCAGCTCCTCATCCTGGATCCCCATGTCCCTGAGCTGCTGCATCTGGGACTGCCAGCGGCCCTGGCAAAACAAAAACACATTCACTGAGTAACTCTTTCATCCAGGGGCCGACCAAAGTCACCAGAGTCTAAAGCACCGATCATTTCCCCTCCTGCTTCTCTCGGCATAAACAGCTTGACAGCTGCAGTGTGTTACTTTGCACTGATAGCACTCTAATGCACATCTTCTGCCAGTAAGGAGCCCAGTTACCATTTTAAATATTTGATGTTTAAAGGTAGGTTTTCTTCTTTGAGTTGAATGTGAGGGACAGAGTCTGTGAGTTTGCAGCCTCACCTGCAGAGCAGACATGTTGGAAGCTTGCAGAGCTTGCTGTAGAGCCTGACTGAAGAGATCATTGCTGACTGGGGTCCCTGCTGGCATTGGGGCGACGGTACTGGAGGGGTCCGCCTAAATAGAAGACAGAATGTCAGAGAAGAAAAACAAAGGACAAATCCATTTATATGCAGTAATGTAGCCAGGTGTGTGGCAAAGATGTTTCTTATAGTACAGAAACATTTTATATTAGTTCAGTAGTAAAAAACTATGCATGTAATTATGAATGTAAAGAAATCTCACCTGGCTTGAAGTCGTTGGAGTGACCGCACTGCTGTCAGGAGTGCTGGCGAGGGCCAAAGCTGTTGCCAGCTCGCTCTGTGTTATTGGTCGAGGGCCTGTCGCCCCACTGTGGCTCAGAGACACTGGTCGCATTCCCGCTGAGCCTCCTGCTCTGCTGGAGGGACCTGCTGGGCTCCCCTGTTATACACATTTAATAACACACAGTAACACATTAAAGCCCACCCAGCCAGCATCATCACTTTCCCTGAACATGTCGTCTGATGTTGAGCATTAAAGCAGAGTGACTCACAGACTGGAAATCCTCTTCGTCGTCAGACATGCCCTCAAACATGAAGCCTCCTGTTGGATAAAATGATTATTTGTACAATTTAACCAACGTGGTGAAAACATGATAAAAGCCTATTCAAAAAACGCAATGAAAATACTTTTTAAAATACTTTTACAGTATTTAGAAGATTTTCTATTTTTACATTCAGTGCTCAAGATATAAGTTCCAACTGTTGAGGCTTTGTAATGACAAGATGTAAATTTGCTTACTTCTTATGCCTCTTGCTATTACAATATTCCCTTTGCCAGTAGACTTCACATTTCCCTGCTGTGAAGTCTACTGGCTGTGAAGTCTACTTATATTTTCGACATGCCCATGTATGCTCTATTCTAAAAGGCAGACACTATACTGCAATTATCTGTCTGTTGCATCTCATCAATACATTAAAGTATTGCCTCGGTGTAGTTGTTTTAATATCCACAGCTTGTCAACAGCAGTTCTTGATCACTTTTTGTGATTGCATGATATATATATATATTCTCCCTGTTTTTTTTTGTTTTTTTGTACTGCACCACCTATCTTCCTCACCTGGCATATCACTGTAAGAACTGGCAGAGACGTTGCGAGAGGAGCTGGCGCTGGACTGACTGGGCATGCTGCCTGCCACAGAGTGCAGCACCAGGATGACGGCATTGACGAGGGCTGGGTGTGAACTGATCAATCTGTGAAAACAAAGAGAACAGTGGAGATGTGGTTTTAAGTGACCATCTGCTTCGTGTGTCTGTTCTCACTTATTAAGAATGAGATTACAACCAGTAAGAGAGAAAAGCCACACTCACACATCCAGCATGTTGGGGTCTGTGAACTGCACAAAGAGATCTTTGTCTTGGAGCACACCTGACGAGATAAATGGATTTTCAGTGAAAACGTTACCATTTGCAGATTTGTATGGTACAATGGGTACAATGGGTACATTATAATGCTCAGCAGGTCCTACCTAGTGCAACCGGGTCTGACCTGAGCCCTGGCGTGGCCACGATGATCTGATCCAGAGACTCTTTATTTGTCAGCATTTTATATACCTAAGTGTGAGGAAAATTCATGAAGTCAGTTCGTAGCAGCAGCAGAAGAAGAATCAGTAATGGTAACTTAGTTGCAGTCAAATATTTTAGTAAAAATAGCAGCCACTATTTTCTCATTTATTTAACACTAAATCAACAAGATTCTGGCTGTTACTACAATTTGCATTATTACACTAAACCAATACTTACTTGACCACATACATGATCAGTGTACATTGCAGATTTGATATAAGATGGCATGAACTACTTAATTGGTGGCACAGATATAGAGTTTATGCAAATATAGAGATGTACGAGAGCAAATGAGGCCACTTGACCAAATAATTTAAAACCAAATCACAGTGCTCAAACTATATTTTAACAGTCAACAATTAAACAAATCTCTGGTGCATACCCAGAATTGATTCTGTTGTCTGGTTTCAGTAATTTGTATCACTTCGCAAATGAAACATTTGCATGGGAGATGTGAATAAACTTTGTATTTATAGTTTGAATGCTGTGTTGTGATTTAAGAGGCATATCCAATAACATCATCTTGTGCTCACAAGTACGTCCATCCATCTGTGCTGATGTCTGTGGATCAGTATCAGTATACGTAAGTGAGCAGCTCACAGCAATTTGCGTCAGAAAAAGACGTTCATTCCTGTCCTGTCTGCTCATTTCTGATATCCTACAAGTTGTTGTGTCTGCTAGGTTTATTCCACAGAAAGCTGCCAGCCCATACAGCTAAATCTGATCATGTTGAAGGCAACATGATCACCAAAAAAAAATTCACAGCTGCCCAGACTTTTGATCACACATAGCACTGGAATGCAGCAAGGGCAATCCAATTCGAGGGAAAAGGCAGTGAACACACAACCAAAGTGACAGAAGAGAAAAATCCAATCGCCCAAGCCAAATAGTCTTCAGGTCAAGGATGTGCGTGTACGAAAATGTGCAGAGTAAACATGTCAGTGCATTCCTGCAGTGAAGGACAACCTGATGAACTTTTACTGTGTGTACGGCATGAGAAAGCTACCAAACCAAAAGCCTTTTAATTATTTTTCATGCTAATATTCAATGTTTGTTTATTGTAGGGAGCAATAGACTTTAGAATTTAATTGGCAATGATTGCATAATGTTATTGCTGTCCAATAACAAATAAATTTGTGTCTTGAAGTCTTGAAGTCAAACCCTGCTGAGTACAGTTTACTGCCTCTCAAATACCTCAGACAAGGTTTGAATTAAAAGGAGGAACAACAGGCCCAGTTTACCTCTAGATATAATCAGAAAGAAGAGGAGTGAAATCTGATCACAAGAGCTCAATCAGGATGTATATAAGACATTTTGTGAAGTCACAAGACAATGAATTGACAGATGGCCTAATCTGCAGCCTTCAGTTGTGACAGAAGGATGAGATATTGTTCCAAAACTTTCCAAAATCTTATCAAGACGTATCACATGAGCAGCAGATGTGAGACCAAACCTGCTGTATTTATATACGCACTGAGTCTCTGTATGTCGAGTTGAGAGAGTGAAGAGCAGCATGAAACACTCTGAACTCCCTGGCTGCAGTCGCTCTGTTCACAGGCTCTAGAGACAAAAGAAAACCACATAAACACACAGTTCAATTTCTTCAGTAATGACAGCTGGTTTCTTATATATTAGTAAGGTTAGCCTCATTATACTTGCATTTGAAATTTGGTCAGAAAAATAATCATTGTTCAGTACCACATGCCACATAAACCAAATATGTAAAAAAAAAAAAAAAAGACACAATGTTTTTTAGAGGACGGTCTCAGGAAAAGTATCTTTTAGCTTCACACTGATCTTTAAAAAGTACCATTGGCAGAGTTGTTCAGCCCCAGTTAGGGTTCAGATTCAGATCTTCACTTACAGGTCATCTTAAACCCAATTTCAGGACTTAAACAGCAAACACACAGACCTGGACTGCTTTCTGGCTCTGGCCATGTCTTTTTGAGGATGTGTAAAGTGGACCCGGGCTGAATCCCACAGGCGTCCAGAGTCAGATCATCCTTAAGTTTCCTCCCACAGTGGACCAGCTCTGACATCAGACACACAGACAGACAGACCAGTTTAAGGACTAATAACAATGACATACAGACAGCACATTTACCAAACACACAGTTTGTAATTTTACTAATGTAAGTTTCTTAGCACAGACACATTTAATCAGCTAATTGATGGTGTTCAAAGGCCACAGCTGTCACAGACCGATGAGTTCAGGGTCTGGGATGGAGTCAGCCAGCTGTGCCGCCACAAGCTGCTTTAAAGTGGCGACCCTGTATCCTCCGGGAGACACGTCCCCTGGCATCATCTCTGGGAAGTGGAAGATGGATTTGGGCTGATCCACCAGTTTCAGAGACAGCTGCCACTCTGAAGAAGACATCTTTAGCGCTGCACACAAACACAGGAGCGAGGTTTAAACAGTGATCACTGCTGGGGGCTACTCATATAAATCTTATTTAGGTAAGTCTCACTATGTTTTCATTTGAAGATTGGTCAGAGAAATAATCTTTACTCAGCCCCACGTGCTATATAAAACAAATGTGAAGCGAATAACGCGCTGTTTTTTAGAGGAGGGACTCATGATAACGTTTTTAGTTCATAAAAGTAATGTTAGCAGAGCTGCTCGACCTCGGTTAGCTGATTAGCCTTTGATAAAACATGACGATTTTCTCAATTAACCATAAGCCGTCTAAATAACATGGCAGGTTTTAGAGCGATTTTTTTTGCTAATACAGCAAGAAATGTCTAACCGAAACAACACAGCAACTGCAGTTTTAATAACAAATCTGCACACTCACCATTTGATTGTTGACACTCGAGTCACTTCCTGGTTTAAGTCACGTGGTGTGCGTAACGTTTACGTACCCCATCCAAACAAAGGAGCTTCTGCTTCTCTGAGTCCTGCACAGTTTTCTCTCACACTCAAGGCAAGACACTGAGCGAGAGTTTTAAACAATACTTTACATGTGTCCAGATCAATGCATATGTTCCCAAATATCTTATAAATATCTGTAATGAATGCCACAGGCTGCCAATTGATTTTCCTGCTGCAGACTGAAGATTTTCCACAGCTGTGTCCTGTCTCAGAAAAACGTGAATCCAGACGGTCTGCACGTCTCATTCCACCTCCAGTAAAAATGACAATAAATTTAAATCATTAACTGCAATGTGTTAGGATCCCAACAAAGTGGTTTAAAAGTAATCACGGGAGCAACAAAACTGAAATGAATTAATATATTCATGAAATATGTTATAAATAGGAGTACATATTAAGCATATCATGTGTTGTGTAATGTAAATAAATCAGTTGTATTGAATGTAATGCATAGGCTGCAGTGAGACGTTTAAGGACCATAACATAAATGGATCTAAATGATTTTTTACTGATTTATCCACTTTCTTACTTTTCTCTTCTATTTCATCCTCCTCTTATGTGACTGTTATTTTCCTCCTTTTTAACTTTCTCTTTAACTACCACACGTTAAGTTAAAAAAGTAAGTGCAGTGTTGTCACTGTGTGTGTTGGGGATGTGTGCAGAAATGGTTAACCCGGGGGTCGGGACTCTCTCTCTCACTCTCTCCCCTCCCTCGGTGTGACATCAGGGCTGGACAAAGCAGCAAGGAGTGGTTTTCTGAGAGGAGCCGTCCCAGATCAATGGAGCAGATCCTCAGACTGTAAAAAAAAAACTGCGTCTTTATCCGCCGTCAACAAACACGCACACACTCAGTGCGGTCAGCTGAGAGAGGACCGAGCTGGACAGAAACACCGTTGGCTGCGCTGCTCAGAGGAAAAGAAAAGAGAGGAGACCTAAAAAAAAAAAGGAGACCCCGCCGCTGGATGCTCCGAGCTTTTTGATAAACTTTTCCGCCCTCCTGACATGGTAAGTGTGTGTTTTCGGGCTCAAATTGTCGTATTAAAGGGGGGGAAAAAACAAAACAGGGCTGGTAACTTTTTTTTCTTTCTCAAAGAGGAGCAACAGCTGACGGGGAGTAGAAGAGCTGCTGCACATAGTTGGCTCTGCTCACTGGCATGGCTGCTCCCCTCTCGCTCTCTCGCTCTCTCTCTCTCTCTCTCTCTCTGTGTCTTTCTCTCTGTCGTATGTTTTTTTTTTTAAAGCAGGACACAGGCCTGCTGAGCTTTGGTGGAAAAGGGGTATGACAGTGTTCAGTTTCGCAGATACAGCTTGTGCTAGTTTATGAATGAAATCGAGCGCGCCCCCTTTTGACCAAACGCGGAACTGCAGCGCTGCTTCAACCTGAGTTAGGAAGAACTGTGGGTTTCACACACTGGACACACTCATGTACAGTATCTGATGTGTGTTTATTAAAAAGAGACGGGTCATCTCCAGTCTGTCGCTGAGCTCATAAGTCAGTCAGATTTTTAAAAATGAACGCTCATTTATGGTTATAACTTCAATAAAGTCCATATAAGTATACTTGTGGATGGACGTATACATGTGTAACTTCAAAACATATTTTTTATTTGTGTTTTTTGATGGGATGAACTGCGTCAGGTTATACAGATGTGACTAATTAAAGTAAAAACCCACGTAAAGTGAAGCTTCAGTGCTCCTTGGCACTGATTCTTCAACTCTGCCGGAGGGATGATCACGGTTCTTTAAAGGAATGTTCCCCCTTTTGGTGTTTTCATGATGGTGGTGGAGAGCGCTGTCTAACACGTTGCTCCAAAATCTCCCATCAAACCATTCAGTGTCCCGTCGTGCTCTGTGGATAGGGGCACTGTCATCCTGGAAGAAGCAACTCCCATCAGGATAGAAATGTTTCATCACAGGATAAAAGTGACCACTCAGAACAACTTCATATTGATTTGCAGTGACTGTGCCCTCTCAAACCCAAACTATGCCAACAAAATGCCCCACAGAGCATGACAGGGGCCCTGGATCATCCCACCTCACAGCACTGAAATCACATCCTTAGTGAAGCATCTTAACACCGAGTTGAATAACATCATTATCTCTCTGCTACATCGCAAATTATTTCCTATACAAGTTGTCACAATGAAAGATAATACATCCTGCTGCATCCCACAGGAAGCTGTACCAGCCAGCAGGTTCTTCCTTTAATTTGTCATCCCTCTGTAGGTCTTAGTGCTTCCCAACCTGTGGTTTAAGACCCAAAAAGAGGTCACAAGACACACCTCAGGGGTCAGTAGACATATATAATGTCGCCTGTAATAGTAAACTATGCTTATTTATCAGACTTTGCTCCTTGTACTTGTTTGTCTTTTCTTATGATTTACTGAAAGAAAATAACACCGGTTGAACTGGTCAAAGCTAAAGGAGGCCACATCGGAGAATCTGAACAGCAGGCCTCAGTGAGGATGTCGCCTGGCTGCACGCTGCTGTTATCACAGCGCAGCTGTGCTCTGCTGGCTGGTACAGCTTCCTGTGGGGGTGTAACAGGATGTAGTATTTTCCATTGTGACAACTTATATAGGAAATAATTTGCGATATAGCAGAGAGATAATGATGCTATTCGACTCTGTGCTAAGATGCTTTACTAAGGATGTGATTTCAGTCTGTGACAGTAGGTTGTTCGTAGTATTATTCGACTAATACACATTCACGTCAAACTGCTGTGAGATAAAGGTTACTCTAAATTGGCTCCTGTGGCTTAACAAAAGCAGGATGCTGGAGTATCCGTCACACGGCAGACTGATCCTACACACCTTTCTGCTCTTGAGAAGACACACTTGTGCTACATTTGGCGCTGCCTCACTTGCTAATTATCTGTCAGATAAAAATATACAGTCTCGTGCTGCTTTCTTGGGCCTGTTATCGGATTGCCGTATGAGGCTGATGCGTGGCCTGGTGTGAAATATAAATTCGAGTTCTACTAGTTATAAAGAAAGTTGGCTAGTAAAACTTTCATTCAGCACCCGAGCAATAAAGCCTTTGTTGCAGTTTATGAAGCTCTCCCCTCTTCAGTTTGAGGAACTAATGCGTCACTTGAGTTTTGAAAGTGAGGTACTAATTGTCTTGATCACTTTTGGGAACATTTACCCGAGTAAAGTGAATCCAGTCATCCCTTAAGACGGCTTGCTGAATTCTCACCACCGCTGCCTGAGAGGATCTGAGAGGCTCACTTCCATCACATGGCGCAGCCCTCGATGGCGCCGCTCATCTTCCAGGTTGGAAATGTCCCCATCATCAAGGGTTGAACGGTTCCCAATGGTTTGAGGACCTCGGCAGCGATGCTAGCCATATGCCAGTGAGACATTTGAGTGCAGAGGGTCAGTCGGATCTTTTATATTAATAGTGTTTAAGTCATCTAGGAGAGCTGTGGACTCCGGAGCAGTACTACTGTCAGTAAAAAAGACAAACTGTTAAGTGAGCCGCTTTCACAGATTTCTCAGAAAGAATACTGCGATGGTACAGTGACCACGGCGAAGCTGTAAATCTTAATGTTCTGTGTTACTTGAAGAATCATTTCTCTTTCCTTTGACCTCAGTAAGAAGCTTAATAATCCTTAGCGCAGTGTCAAAATGAAATACACTGGTAATTATGGCTCAAAAGCTGCCCACCAATCACTAAAAGAAAATCGAGACATTCATACTGTCAAGCGGTTTTTCAGTGACCATTCCCCCCACCCCCCACCCCCCCATTGTAATTTTATTAATTTTAGAGAGCACCATTGTAAGTTAATTTCCTGAACAGAGTGACATCTGAATAAAAAGCCAGCGATAGGTTTGATATATTGGTGTAGTATCATGATGGATAAAGCAGCTTTTTTTCTTTTTAAAACACAACCTTTCTACACCTTTCAATCAATGCTCTTCAGGTTACCACTCACAAGTGTGGTCACCCTGTTTTGATCTCTGACACCGAAGGGAATCGTTAAAGTTGAATGGTAAAAAAAAAAAAAGAAAGAAAGGATGAAGAAAAGCTTTTACGTGCTGGTATGGGGTCAGTTAAATCCTTGAGTCATTCATTAAAAAAGCCTTTGATGGCTTCCTGGTGTCTGCAGAACACAGACAGAGTCAGACTGTGGTTTGGTGTGTTGGCACATTTCAGTTCAGGCGATCCCTTGGAAAACTTTCAGACATCCCTTTGGGAGACGACAGCTCTGATATGTGCCTGGTCTATTCTTCACTGAATACTTATTCACACTTTTGAATGTCTGTGTGGCCAATAACCTACAATCCCTGCCTCCGAGGGTAAATATCTTGGGAGATCCAGATACTGTTCGTCTCTTTGGAGTTGCTCTCTGGCAGGCTAGTGCTTTCTAAAAGTCCAGAGAGCGAGTGGTGAGTGTGCTGTTATGGAAACTTTGTGATGAAGCTGCACCACTGCCCACATCCTCTGTTGAAGCCATAAATGGGGCCTCATTGGAAAAAAAAGTTTTGGTTAAGCCATGAGGTGGAGCTGCAGCTGACAGCAATACTGAAATGATTCATACAAAAACATTAGACTGATCTGTTATCTGCCTTCCCCATTTCAGTTTAAATGTGTTTTTATGTGTCCAAAACACATGGAAACAAAGTTTGCTGACCTTGTAATTGTAGCTTTGTGCAGATGCTCAGCCACTCGCACATAAGGTTTCATTTATGCGGACTGGGGGGACATTACAGCATCGAACCACACCTTCGTCCTCAAAGTTGTTCATCAGCATTTGAGTCGCCTACAGTACTTACTGTAAGTTAAAAACGCTTTGCTCTCTGATTTGAAAACACTATCTAAGGTGGCTCATATGAAAAAGAAAGACAGTGTTGATCTGGAGCACTCAGCTTATGTAATGTAGCAAAAATGTCTTTGTCTAATCCTGCCAGCCTCATAATACTGCTGCTGTTATTGGTATCCTCTGTGTCTGCTGTCAAACAGCTACATTTAACACTATTTATGGTCATAAGAGCAGTTGTCTGACATCAGAAGCTGCTCGTATTAAATGGCAGCCTTAAAGATACTGCATGTTTGTTTTGTTTTTTTAACTTTCCTATTTCTTTACAGTGACCCGAGTTGTTGTTGGCCCCCTTCAGTGGTTATGTATAGGATCCCCATACACTCACCTAGTCTGAACCGAGGACTTTAGACAGATGAATGGGCTGAGAGCAGGAACGTCTCTTTCTTTTTTCTACAAAGGTTACAGAATAAGCTGAAAGATGCAACAACATTAACTTCAGAGGAGGAACCTTTTTTTTTTACCAACCATAAGGGTCCTCATCCAACTCTCTCAGGCCACAGACATATTCATAGGAAAAAGAGGAATAGAGAGTGCAGGCAGACATGAGGACATGGATAACTCATCACGAGGAAGTCAGCGTGAAGAAACAGAAAGGACGCAGACCTGTGCGTGAGCCTTACCCCTGTTGTGTGCTAAGAAATGATGTCATGCTAAATCAATTGTCCAAAGGAAACCAGATGACGGCTGCTTGCTCACATCCTCTGCTTAAGGTTGTGTCTCGTTCAAAAACTTAACAAAACTCATTTCATAGTAAAAGTATACCAAGTTTAACAATGCGAGGCACAGTCAAAATGCCGTATCACAATGCTGTCATTTGTAAACAACAACTTAAAAGCACATTTTAAAACACTTACATCTGAGAACATACCCAGTGAGTTTAGTTAGAGCTCTTTAATTGATGAGAAAAACCCAGCTTGCTTAATATCAAAATGCTGAGTGTGTCTTCATAACAGAATATTCGTCTTCTCTTTCTTCCTCTTACACTTTTAATACTCTACCCACTTGTGCACAAAACATACTGTCTAGTCTCTATCTCTATAGAGTCTCTATCTCTCTCTCTAGTTTTGCAGTGTTCCACCAAACAGATTTTTGCCACTGAGTTTATTATTATTATTTTTGGTTGGAAACCTATGTGTGAAAATGTGGCTGTAATCTGCAGAATCTCCATTTTGTCTTATTTTGTTTAACAGAGTTCGAGAATGACAAAAGTTTTCGTGCCACGCTCCATGTAGCTTTTGGTGGTGTTTCTTCTGTAAAAAAAATGAAAATCAACTCGCAGCGACTCACTTGAGCTTGGTAATCCATCATAGTGACTTTATTTAGTTTGATCTATTTATCTGCGGCCTTGTTGTTGTTGTTTTTAATCACAGTGTGAAATAGACTCATTTGTTCATGACGAGCTCAGGAAGCTGCCAAACAGCTTTGCAAACATGGACGCTGAAATTGATACAGCGCGTTTGCTTTCAAGTGCTGTCATGCTGTTGTTACATTTCAGAAATGACTTCATATCGGTGGAAAAAAAGCTCGCTCTAGTTTTTATCTAACATGCAAATAGTAGTTTTTGTCTCAACAAATAGTGATAAAAATAGTGACCTCTACCAGCCTCTCTGAGATGTGTATCATAAATATTTCATGCGTGGTAGAGTGGAAGTAGACGGGGAGGGGATAGTTTTGTCTGTCTCTACTCACTCCTAAAGTAGTGTTTTCCCTCTGGAAAGCAGAGAGAATGACTTGGCTGTTTCCTGTCAACTTTGGAAGTCCCCATTTGTCATCGCAGCCCCACTCCCTCTGAAAGAGAAAAGCCCTTAGCAGGCCGCAGAAAAAGACCGAAATAGTCACCTTCAGACATACTTTCAGAGAAGTTTGTAAGTCACTAAAAATAATTCCAGACTCAATTTGCGTGTGTATCATGAAATATGTCGGACTGTCTCATTGTCTGACACGCCCAAGACAGAGAGAGAGAGAGACTGAGAGAGCTGAAACAAAGGCGGCAAAAACACCCCTCTCTGTTTCTGTCACTTCTTAATCGCCTCCTCCATCCACACATCCTCTTATTGTGCTGTATTATTGTGTTCTCTGTTATTACACTCCTCACTCCTCACTTCTCCCCCTCAGATGTCTGTGTGTTTTTCCCTGCAGCGCTGTGCCTGAAGAAGTTGACCTGCGGTTCCAGTCCACCCAGGAAGACCATGCTGTCCCTCCTGTTGCCCGCGATGCTGGCTGTCCGAGCTATGGGTGGGTGTGCCCCCCCTCCCTCCTCTCCTCCACCTCCTCCACCCCTGCCTGTGCCCTGCCATTAGATCAGAGTCACCGCAGTGGGGAATGCCACTTTCTGTTAAACAATACGCCCTGCAGGACCTATTAGTCTTCCCCCTTCAAAGACTTTACTGGGCAAAACAACAGTTCAAATGAGGCTACTCCCAAAAATAATATGCCAATAGTTGGGGAGTTATAAAGCCTCCCTTTTTAAACTCTCATCCATCCAGACAAGTTGACAAAGAGCATATTCTTATTTATACAGATGTTCAGCCTCAGGGAGTAAAAAGTCATTTTTCACAGCAGTTCCTTTAAGTTGAGGTTTTTAGAGCACTATGATGTGTGTGTGTGTGTGTGTGTGTGTGTGTGTGTGTGTGTGTGTTTCTTTTATACTTTTATATGTGTCTTTTATATATATATG
>JBAJHX010000001.1:17802514-17837794 GCA_037176925.1 Amniataba percoides
TGTGTGTGTGTGTGTGTGTGTGTGTGTGTGTGTGTGTGTGTGTGTGTGTGTGTGTGTGTGTGTGTGTGTGTGTTTGAAACAGTGTGTGCTTACACATGACTAGGTCAGCCATTTGTTGACTCACTTTTTGGGGCTGCAGGATATGAAGTAAAAAAAAGAAATCTGTATAAAATGAGCAAACAGGGTGAAGCTGTCTGCACAGGCAGCTGTGCCACACATTAGCCCAGTGAATGCAGCGCACGTTAGCACATGAGCGACGAGAAGGACAAGTTCCCAGTTAACATTCCTCACTTGGCATTTAGAAAGTCTGATTTACAATATTGCGCAGTGTGGCTGTGTTACTTTGGTTAGTCGCTTTGTGGCCTGTAAATTCAGATTTCAGCAGGGTCATTGCTCCTGTATTGCATTTCACGGCATATATGAAGATCATTTAGCTTCATCTGGGCAGATTATATATGCATTCATTTTTGTTTTTGTACCTTTTAAACTCTGCATGGTATCCTTTTTTTGCACAATCTTGGCTTCTAGTCTGACTAAAGTACACAGCTGGCAGAAACCCAAAATAGACAAATGACACAGGAGCCAAATAGATTTGTGCAGATCTTGTTGATAATCAGTCATAATATTACTATAGAACAGCTCAATGTTGAAAGAAATATTGCTTTTATACACATAAATACAGCACAAAAGTAATGGCATAAATAACACCACAAATACAGCGCACTTGCATTTTAAGTAACTTTCTCCCAACTGTTTGTCATTCATTTTTCATTGAAAGTCTGTCTGCCTGTCAGCCACTGAAAATAGTGATATTCAAAGTTTATTTATTTATTTTATTTTTTTAAAGCATGATCTACAGACATACACACCTCCGCATCTTCACTGATTTTCTTTGTTTGTTTGTAAATATATAAATATTCATTCTTTATCTATACCTGCTTTACCCTGACACAGAGGGTCACGGGGGGTGCTGCAGCCGATCTCAGCTGCCACTGGGCGAGAGGCGGGCACACCCTTGACTCTATGCCAGCCAGTCACAAGGCTGACAAAGAGAGACAGCAAACTATTCACACTCACACCTAGGGGCAATTTTAAGAGTTGACAATTAACCTAATCTGCATTTCCTTTGATTGTGGGTGGAAGCTGGAGCACCTGGAGAGAACCCACACAGACACAGGGAGAACATGCAAACTCCAGACAGAAAGGCCAGTCTGGGTTTGAACCCAGAACCCTCTTGCTGTGAGGCGACAGTGCAAACACTGTGCCACCATCTAATATATAAATAGTTATGTTATTATAGATTAATAATGCTCTCTGTATTTTGCAATTAATGCACACAATCCAGAGGAATGTGATTGCTTTAATTAAAGTCTAGGAGTCCCTCTAAGCCCTTGAACTAGCACAGTTTAGTGGTTATTAATGTTGTTACATTTTTCCTACTATGATGTGTTCAAATTTCTGCCAGGTAAAAGGCCTGTGCTCTTTACGTTTGGCTTTGACTTGCAGTCTCTGTAATACAAACCTTGCTTCATCTAGTGACCATATTTATTCCATTTACACTAACATTGTAATCCTGCACTGCACATGTTGCTGATGTAGGAACACACTGACTTTCAATATCGTCTGTTCACACCAGATTCAAGTTAGTGTAATGATAAAACTGACACAAGAATCCTCCGATTTACATATAAGGTATACACATCAGGCCACTGCATCCACACATCTGCATAACAAAGCTGACAGCTCAGTCTGGTCTCTGATTTTAAATGTTGTGCTCACAGTGTATTGTTAACTGCATGTGGGTGGATGCCCGTGCACTCACCTGTCTGCGTCAGCCAGGATGATGCGAGGCATCACTGGATTTTATTTACCAACAGCCTCGCGCGTCACCCTGCAGGCACCCTCCCTATAAAAGCTGTGATCCTCCTATTTGCTGTCTGCTTGCATCCCTCGCCTCCCTCTGTCTCGCACTCCGTTGCCACCTCATGTGCCTGGCGAGCCATCAGCTCACTGTACAAATAACACCGGAGGCGCAAATCCAGCAGCGCCCTCGCCTCGCACACCTGAGGGAAAGCATGAGGTGGCGGGTTGTCTGGAAAGTGGAGTGGAGAGCGGTGTGAAGATCACTTGCAGCCTTTTCCTCGCCATCCCTGTGCCTCGCTGCTAAGCAGGGCCCATTGCCAGCGCCTCGCAAAGGCTGTAATGAGTTTATTTCATGTCGGCTGTGAAAGTGCCCGTCTCTGTCTCGCAGGCACTCAAACAGAGCTGAGGCCCATAAACA
Organism: Amniataba percoides; assembly: GCA_037176925.1. Lineage (NCBI taxonomy): Eukaryota > Metazoa > Chordata > Actinopteri > Centrarchiformes > Terapontidae > Amniataba > Amniataba percoides. The sequence goes on from JBAJHX010000001.1 coordinate 17,804,796, forward strand.
CAAAGTGTAGCGTGTAAATCCCCACAGCCTGACGTCTCCCAGCCTACCCTCTGTGGCTTCTGACCATGTCTTTATCCAGAGGGGAGAGGCGAGCTCCCCTCTTACACCCTGTGAGGACACCAGGGCCCCCACCCACCCTCGGCAAAGACCACTTGTGTTATAATCTTTAACTGCCGCTACTTACACTTGTCTCTGTAGAGAATGCGTGTTTCTTTTTCATGCGGAGAGCAGACCTGAGCAGGGTCGATCAAACGGCCCGCACGCTCGTCAGAATGCGCTGCTTGTTGTTAACAGCAGCAGATCAAAAGCAGCCAAGTGCGCAGCGGTTCGCTTTGGCTCGTGGTATTTCACCTCTGACGAGCAGGACATCAGATGTGTGCTCTCCGTGACGTCAGGTGGCCTCGCTCGCCCTCCTCTCCCATCCAATCCCCTCTCCTTTATGCAAAGCAAAAAGAAAAACCGCCCCTCCCGCCAACCCCCATGTATTCTCCATCTGAGCGCGGGTCGGCGTCTCTACACAAGGTCCCCATGTAGCACGGCGTCCTCCCAGGCCCTCGGAGTGAGCTGTAGGTCACCGGTTAAAGAAGCAGTGAGTGAAAGAGGAGGGGTGGAGGCGGAGCGGCAGGATGAGAAAGGGGAGTTTCTATCTCTCTCTCCTCTCTGACATGGCTTTGGTCCGTGTTGAGGGATTAGTGTGCGAGGCTCCACCACAGCCTCTTCCCTGGCTTGTTCCCAGATATTATCTTTAAGTGTGAGCTCGGCGCCGGCCTCTCTTTCTCTCCACCCCCCACCCCCACTCCTTCCCCCTTTCCCATATGAAGTCAGTGGTGTGAGTCATCCCAGGCTGCTTGGGGAGTGATTTAATTGCTCTCTCTCCTCCTCCTTCAACATTCACGTCTCGCAGAGGCCTGTCACTGACCCTCCTCTCCTACACAAAGCAAAAAAATACAAAACACACCAGCGACCTATTCATTACCACAAAGGTTGGGCCACCTCCAAAGACAGCAAAAACACACACTCCAGAAATTTGCTCGGTTATCCCCATTGACGGCGGGCACAATACCGCCCGCTCCTGCCATGCTTCAGCCTGATAACTCCTCTGTGTTGTTTGCCACGCAGTTAGCCCAGCCGAGTGAATGTGGGCACAACACGGGGCGAGAGAAAACCCCCGCAGCACCAGAAGAGCTTTTTGTAATCACAGTAAAGGGAGGAAAAAAAATCCTCTGCCATTTTCACCACGGGGGTCAGAGGACTGCTGTGTGACTGGCACTTGGATGGTATGGAGGCTTTGATTAGCTCCGGGGTCACAAAGAAATTGCAAAGCGGCATTTTTATTCAGAATAATGCATTGCCAACCCATGAACCCGTGCGTATGGAGGACTATGATAGCAAAACAGGCTGTTTTGTTTTCCAGTTTTAATTATGATTCCTGTTTCTATGTGATCCAATATTGGAAGACAAAAAGTGGACATTGCTTTTTTTCCCAGTATGATATATAACAGTGATTTAGTTATCAATCAATCAGTCCCATTAATCTATCGGTAAATATTCATGAGTGATTTGGGCCCCAACACCCAGGTTAAGGTAGTGGCACTGGGTATTTGCTGGTGTGTTTTTGTCCCACATCTCTGCATTTTTGAGGTTAGGCAGTAGGTGGCACTGTTCCTATAGATGAGCAGGTTGTTGGGTTGTATGGGGGGGGAGGGGGGGGGGGGGGAGGCTACCTTGCTGGGAATGGCTGAATGTGATTGAAAATAGGTCCGCCTTGACATAGCAATACCCATCCATATATGAAAGACTTGTTTGTTGTTAATGGGGGAAGTAATTATTGCACCTCTGCAGCAGTCAACTCTCCTTCACAGCAAAGTGATTCAACACTGACGTCGGCTGCGTGATAGACACAGCTCAAAAAGGGGTGAGGGGGCTAAAATGCCACTGTGATTATAACAATTAGAGAGGCTGAGCGTAAAGTAGAGTGTGTTGCTCCGGGGGCCGACTGGCTTTTTTTTTTTTCCCCTCTCCCCTGTGATACTGATGAGTGTCTCAGAGTTGTATAAAAGCAGACGGGGATCAATGGAGAATGCTGACTGCTATGGATGTACTCTGGACTGCCTGAGATGGCTACTAATCCAGAATGATTATGCAGTGGACCCTTTGCTGTTGGCCTAGTCTAGACAAACAATACACACACACACACACACATATACACATACACACACACACAGATACACTGAAAAAATCAGCAGCCTTTGAGTAGAAGCGTTTGGTAAGAAGTAGAGTCACTTTCATTCCCACAAAAACACACACTCAAGAGTTTTGCGGCAGTTATACCAGCACTTTTTTTTTTTTTTTTTAGATTTAACTAACGATTTAACTAAAGCTATACAGATGTTGTTGCTTCCATCACAGTTTCAGCACACTGAGCCATCGCCAGGAGGCAAAGCCTATAGGAACAAAAACAAAGTCCTAATGCTTACCTCCAGATCCCTCCTCTTCTTCCTGCTCGCCTTCATCCTGTCTCACCCGCTCCGTGCTACCATGCTGCACAAAGTCGATGTTTCTCAAGCAGTCACAGCATATATTTCAAAATACGGCATTGATTTTTTTTTTCCTTTTTTTTTTTTTCAAAGACATTCAAATTTGAGTAGGTGTCAGTCTGTCACATTTGAACACAGCTCACTGAATTAATGCTGTGATTCAGTACAATACTGTATGTTTATACAAGACCTGGGCCAAACACTATTTACTAATACAATAATAATAATACAGTTTGTTGTCTGTTTTAGACAGCCTAGTTGACAAATGCGTGATGCTCTGCATATAAGATTGACATGGTGATGGCTGCAGAATCAAAATGATTACACGTTGATTTTGTTTATTTAACATAAAATTTGCTTCTATCGTTGACAGCGTTTAACCAAAACACCTCCTTGCTTTAGATAAAAATACAGTTACTGTTACTTACACTTCAGATATTTCTTTTTTTATTAATTAATGAATCAACTGAATTTCATTTAACTCACATGTCCCACTTCTTCTCTTGTAGCTGTGTTGGAGGTGCTCGTCCCGGAGCAGCCAGTGGTGGTGCTCCACAGCAGGGACGCCACACTCAACTGCTCCTTCAGCCACGCCAGCCCCTTCAACCTGTCTGATCTGAGCGTCTTCTGGCAGCTGACAGACACCAAGCGCAGTGTGCACGGGTACTGGGATGGACGCGACCAGCTGGCAGACCAGGCCGAGCGCTTCGCCAACCGTACCAGCCTGTTCCCCGCCCAGCTGGGCCTGGGCAACGCTTCGCTCCTGCTGAGCAGGGTGGCGGTGGCTGATGAGGGCAGCTATACCTGTTTCGTCAGGGTGCAGGACTACAGCAGCGCTGCTCTGCTGCTGCAGGTGGCCGGTGAGTCAAGCTGTGGCATCGATGACACGCGTGGAAACAAACAGATGAACATGCACATGGGCACTTATGGCCAGTGACACACAGAAAGAAGATACACACATACACACAAAAGCCACACTGCACTAACCATGAAGGAAAATGGACACGAGCTTCAGCTTGACATCCTACATGTAACAGTGTTAATAAGAATTGTTCCTGCAAAAATGAGCAATAAACAATAAGATTAACTGGAATCAACTTTGATAGTCAGTATTCACTTGATTGATTCATCATTTTATCAATTAAAAGGGTGATATAAATTCTTACAGTTTCCTAAGATAATTAGAAAGTTCCCGAGATCTAAGTAAATGAGAAATAAATGTTTTATTAGGAGTCACTCTTTACAGTATGTTCAATACATCGACTAGAGAACGGATAAATGCTGTATCATTAATTAATGACACACTGACACACACATATACACTAATGATACTTATAATAAAAGGCATTATACAGTTATCTACGGAGAACGTGATGTACGATAATTTCTTCTCACAAGACGTAAACAGGTGATAAACTGTTTCCTCTGGGCTGCTGAGCTGTGTTTTTGGTCAATAAGCGCTGATTGTGGTCTCTGTCATGGTCAATATCTGCTGACTTTGATTATTAGCTGTTGTTACGGTCAATCAGCCACCGCTAACATCTTCTCTGCTGTGCGACTACATCGGCCACCTTCACAGCTGAGAGCCTTTTATTTATTTATAATGATACTGTGTGCCTTTCCTTCCCTCTCCCATTTCTATATCTGTTGTGAGATTGTTCCTGTATTCTCCAAGGATGGATGTGCATTAGCCGGTGTTAATGAATAACATTTTTTTCCCCCTCCTGGCTGGAGAGAAGGAAAACAATGTCTCCAACAGTGACAAATTGGTTCCATTTTATGCATTAGATTTATAGATGTTCTATTTTTAGCCAGCATTTACAGTTCGCATTGTAGACTTCCTTCATGCTGTGCTGGAAATAAATGAGAGGATCCCTCAATGGAAATCTGCCTGTCAGTCAAATGGACAGCTGGGGAAGTTAGTGTGTGCCACGCTAAATCTGTCTTTGTGTTGAGAGTCCACTTTTCAAAAAGCGGCTCAGACAAACTTATTTCATCTCGCCCTCAGCTCCACCCCATTGTTTGCTGTGCAATGATTGGTTCTGGAAATACAGCATCCTCTCTCTCCCTGCCACCTCTGCTACTCGTGTTTTAGCTCAAGGGATTGAGGAAGCGTGATTTCAGCCGGGGCTGACGATTCACCCCTCACCTCCACCCCGCTACGCTCTTTTCCATGCCATAGGCTGAGTCGTCCCAAATCTCTGAGCCTGCCAGCTCTCTCCCAGGCCTGCCTGACTCCACTTCCCGGCTCTCGCCATATTTTCCGTCTGGGAGTGGCTCAGTGCTTTGGCACTCTGGAGAGAGTGGTGTTAGAGTGTACGGGATGCAGCATCAGGATGTGCCGCAGATGCTGTCTGTGTCTGTGGAATCTTAAGCACTGTGTTATGCTAAGCTCCCTAAATATAATTAAGAATTTAATGGGAATCATGTCAAACAGTTCCCAGGGTGACTCTCTCTGTAGAGAAAAGTCAGTATGTGTCTCTTACCCCTCTCTCTATCCTCACCCACCCTGAAACCTCATTTTCTCACCCTTCTCCTCGTCCTCTTTTGGTGTACTCTTTTTTTTTTTTTTCAGCCCCCTACTCCAAGCCTGTGGTGACTTTAGAGTCTGAATCCAACCTGAGGCCAGGCGACGAGGTGGCCCTGACTTGTGAGGCCTACGGCGGTTACCCTCAAGCTGATGTGATATGGCAGGATGGGAGTGGGCGCAACCTGACAGACAATTTCACCACTTCGGTGGTGGCCAATGAGGAAGGGCTGTTCACTCTGACCAGTGTGCTGACAGTTGTGCTGGAGCCCAATAGCACCTACAGCTGCCGCCTGATCAATCCACTGCTGGGCGAAGAGGGCTACGGCTTGGTCACAATCACAGGTGGGTGTGGTTATCCATCTCTTTTTCTCTATCAATGGCTTCTTGGTCTTTCAATCAACGTTGTCACCTCCATTCTTTTCAGAAGTAAACAAAATGATATTCACCTTGTTTCTGCAGCACTAATTTTGTTTTCGGTCATGCATAGGTAGAGTTGTTTTATTAAAGTCTTGTATGCTTTCATGAATCAATCCATCAGTCAAATTTTATGCTGTCGAGAGTCAACTTTTTGCTTTGTTTTTCTAAGTCACTTTGTTTCCTGCTAAGAGTAACAGCTCAGCTGCAACAAAATTAAGGAGAAATAATGAAATGCTCAATTATGGTTCAATAAGCACAACCCATCAGTTATTGTGCATCCTTAAATTAGATCAGTTGGCGCTTATTTCTCTGAGGATAGTCAAATAGCTTTTCCTCACATATTTGAAAAGGCAATACGGTAATAAAGGATTGTGCTAGATGGAATGGTTGGTCTCCTAGCAGCTGTCTCCAGGACATGTTTGCTAACCAGGAAGTAGTTTGATATATTTGCCTTTCTCTGATTGTTTGATGTAATCTTGAGCTGGGTGTGTGACAGTACCCGTCTAATAGGTTCTAATGGTCTCCTCAACCACCCACCACCCACCACCCACCACCCATGCCCCCATGGCCCTGCCGGTGTTCTCTATGTGTTAAGTGCAAGAAGAGTGCCGTGTAAGGTGGGCCAAAGCTGGGTCTCTAATGGGAGCGGCACTGTGTGAAATGGCTCATAAATAAGTAGAGGTGGCCTGTGCCTGCTCTCTGGGCTGGAGCTGGTGCTGGAGCTTGGGCTGTTGAGGCGGAGGTCGAGGCAGAGGTCAGGGAGTGCTGCTCCACTGGGCTGGGAAATGACTGTGCTGTCTGGAAACAGGATGGCCGATTGGCAGGGCAGGCTTGCTGGATGGCTGAGGGAGGGTGGCCTTTCTAACAGTTTGGTTGGCCTCTTTCAAAACAGCACAGATAACCAGTCAGAGGGACCATTGTAGGAGTGGGAAGGTATTAAACACATGGTGAGAATGAAATACGACTGTAAGGTAACAGTGTTAAAATAGTCTGTGGCTGCTATTACCCTCCAACCTTTTGCTGGATTGATGCGCCATTTCAGGTTTGGTCGAAATAGATATGATAGTTTTATTACCTTTTGATGTCAGGCTTTCTGTCTCCTCTATTTCCCCTCTACAAATGAGTCTCTCTCATTTTGAACAAAACGTTGATTGAGTCATCTGGATTGGTAATTTAGATTTGTCTTTTTTCAGGGGAGGCAAGTCAATGTTAAAGAGTGACAATGACATTTCCAATTTTTCCTCTTCTTTTCTTCACTCCCATAGGGTATAAAGCCATACATTTGAAGCCAAACCTTTTAAGTTCATTGATGGTGGAACCTTTGACATTTCAATCAGTGGTGTAGCCATAGAAAAAGTCAATTATGTACCGAAGTTAAATCATTTTACTATTAGATGGCCTCACATTGCAACACATGGAGGCTTGTCTTTGGGGATGCAATAATCACAGTCATCATGGTGCAATGTCTCTTTCATCTCCCTTTGAATAAAAAGTGCTGACAAACAGTTAAAATGACTTGTCAGCATGGATGCCCTGTTGTATTATGTGGAGAACAGGCACTCTGCCTTGCAAATTGTCATAGTCAGAGTGGTAATCGTTCTTGATGAATGACACAGATACATACATGGTATGGGACTTTGGGGAGCAGGTGAGGCAGGTTAACTGGCTCGATTTCAGAATGATGCTTATTTCCTTTGTTGAACGGCATCTTAACCAAAATTCTATATAGTGCTCAGTTTCGCCATCTCTATAGGGAGGATTTGTGCACAATTTTGTATTTACACAAGTTAGCTAGATTTTTCACTAGCAAGTGAGGGAGATTGCAATTCAGCAGCAGGAAAACTTCAAATGCCTCATTCAGCAAGACACTGCTATTGGTCATTATGCCACAGAAATACAAGAGCTGTGGTCTTCACTAGCAGTGAAAGTTAGATGCAGTGACCATAACTTTATCCCTTTAACAAAAAAGACTAAAATGCCCAAGTCTGGAGTTAGACTTCAGGAAAATTAAGAGAACATTTCTTTGAAAAAAATTAATGGACAAATTACTGAATTATACTGAAGCTAGTGGATGAGCTGGCTCCACTTAGAGAAGGGTTTGTTAAGTGCTGTAGTGCCCCATGGCTTGATGATGATTTGTGAGCTGTAATACTTAAAAGGGACAAAGCCAGTCGGGGTGCTTTTTAATACCATTTTGTTGTAAGTACAAAAGTAAGGTTACAAAGTTGAATTACATAAAAAAGAACAACAAATGTATAGTTCTGTATAGTTCTGTGAATTATATTGCTATATTGAAGTTCTTGTACGTGGAATGTGCAGGTCATTTTATCACCAGGCCACATGATGGCTTATAAATGATTTTGAAATCGAATTATTTCAACATAACATTGAACTCTGGAAAGAGTCTAAGATCATACCTTTACTAAAAATGGGAAAATAGACTTTACTGACTCCTTTTGTGAACTTATTAGTATATTCCACGCCCCTGTGATACTTGTGAAGATCGTATTTAATAAAATAATACATGAGTTTAGTAGAAATGGACTGCAACTTGCTTACAGACCACTGAAATCTACCAGCAGTAGATTAGTACACATGATGGATCAGTGTTTCTGTGGATGACAGGAAAGTAGCTGGGGCGGTGCTCTTGGATTTCACTCCAGCTTTTCATGTCATTGACCATAGCTTTTTCATTGTCAAGCTTAAATGTTATAATTTTTCACCTTCAGCTCTCGCTTGAATGAAACTACCTTTCTGGCAAAACACAGGGAGTGTTTTTCCAGTGGCTGTTTTTCTGACATAAAAATATCTGTCAAGTTGCTTGGGTTCACTTTTATTTTCATTGTCTATAAATGATTCACCGTGAGTTGATAAAATGCAGATGTAGGTATTTATGCAGATGACTCAATGTTTTTCTTTGCTTCACTAACATTAGTGGAACTGGGAGTTAATCTGCATTTTGAGTGGCATTAGTAAATAAAAGTATGATCAAAAATTGACAAGTCTTGCAAAGATCTAAGCTATTTTTTCATGTAAAGTCATTTCAGTAATTTGTTTTACCCTTTGATATTGATATCATGTGGTTTTAAATGGTTGTTCATCAGCAGGAACACTAGTGACTACAGTGTGGAAAGGCATGTTTTTCACCAACCATTCACCCACCATTATCTACACATCTGTTAAACATGCCAAAGTTCAAGGATATAGCTACTGGATAGACCTGCAGAGATTAGTAGATTGATCCATTACAATCAACTGAAAATTTACTTACAAATATTTTTGGTATATTTATGGACCTTGAACTGTCAGTCAAACAAAACGAGAATTGGTGCTGATCTGTGAGAAATTCTTTGGCACTTCAGAGATTACAAGAACAATTAATTAATTAGTCACCACTCTAATACCAGAAGGATCAAATTCAATATTTGAGCAGTTTTTATAGGCTTTGATTGCCATTTCTTTTCTTGCTGTCCCTGGTCCTGCTGTTCTCCAAACTAAAAATCAGGGAATCAGACTGAACAGACTGAGTCAAAGAATGTGCCCAAGAGCAAAACAGATTGAAAGAGAGAGGTCTGGCCAAATAACAGTGCAATTATTGAAGCGTGATAAAGTTAAGATTGAAAGAGGGACAGCAAAGCAGCAACTGTTGTTCACAAATAAACTGGGGAGAACCTTTAATTAAAACAGTGGCGATCATCTCCTCATTTTCAGCAATTGGGTGTACATGAATAAGAGTAATTCCTTTGTGGGATCGCCAGTGCAGCTTGATGATGGCCCAAATTGTTGGTAAACACACAGAAGATTTACAGCATTTTGTGTGCGGCGATACAAGGGGGGTTGTTTGAAATGAAAATGTATTTGCATTTGTTTACAACAGCTGGTGTGTGCTTAACAGCTTCTGTAATTAATTTTGACCCAGCAGAACTCTTCTGCTGGAGTAGCAGAGTGCGGAGTGTGCCGAGCTCGAGTTGATACAGCGAACACACTTGCTGTATACACTTACGAACGCAGCACACCACACTCAGGAAGTGGAGAATCCTATTATAAGAATGGATGAAATCTGCTTAAAATTCTAAATGGACTATGAGAGTGGGGGGGAGAAAAAAATAAGAGTATGAAAATAGGAGAGTAAGAAAGAGAGAAAGATGGGCAGGGGAATGGGGGGGGAGGGGAGGGGGTAGAGAGTGAACAAGCATGTTAAAATTTCACACTCTCCCCAATCTCTGATTGAAAAATTGCAATAGTAATACAAATCTCCCCCAGGCAGAACAGGAGTTTGACAAGGTTAATTTTGAGAAAATGAACCCCTTTACCCACACTGAGCAAAGCACCATGCAGGCCGGCATGAGCTGCACTTTGAGAGTGTGTGTGAAGTCATCCATGTTAATCTTACCTCTTTTATAGTCACTACCCATTTAACTACCTCACCGGAAACATCCAGACTGTCAATAACATATGCACACGGCACATGCATCCTATTATCAGGCATCTCGGAGGCGTTTATTTTCGCCAACACACCCTGCGGAGTTCCGGTCAGCTTTTAAGCCAAGCTCTGGAATAAGGCGGTGTTTTTGTGTTGCTGGGATATTGATAGATTTTGCAGAGTGCAGCAAGGCTTAGTTGCGGGGAGACCCATAGGAACAGCTGGTATTAATGAACAGTCGAATGATGGAAAGGAGCAGCTTCAGTCCTCAAATGAACCGTGGCCTGTCTGCTTGCCTGGCTGGCGTGCTCGTGTACCAGTCCCACTCCTCCCCCTCTTCCTCCTCCACCTGTCTCGATGGCTGGCACCATCTCGCACTCCAGGCCTAACCTGACCACTTTGTTCTTCTAAAAAAAAAAACAAAAAAAAAAAACAAAGAATAATGTTTTTGGAGTTTTGGGGGATCAAGACTATATCCTATCATTTTTTCACTGATCCTTTTCTCAATGCGGAGCTTTAGCTATGTATCCCATCTACTGGAGCCGTGTGATTGCTGCAGTGTGTTGTCTGATGGCTGGGTTTCAGGGCCTGTCGCTGAACACCCCCTCCAGCACCACCCCCACTCCGTCTGCTTGCTCTCTCAATGAGGATGGCGCCATTTCCCCGGCATCGCTCTGCTGGCACAGCATTTACAGTGAGCAGCGTGCGCATGGAGATATATAGAGTCGGGTAAGGAAGGAGACAGAGAGATGAGGCAGGGAGATAGAGAGAGAGAGAGGGAGCTAGGGAGACGGGGTTAGGAGGGGTGAGAAGTGGATGACAGGAAGCAAGATGGAGACGCAAACGTTTGCTGAGCTCAGAGTTGTGGCACTGCGCTCTGACAGGGAGGAGATGGACTCACCGATGGGGCGGGAGATCACCCCACGTGGTGTGCAAGACTTTCCGCTGAATTTTACTATCTAGCTGGCATTCTTTGGCTTTCGCTGGGCAACACAGTGGCTCAGTGGTTAGCACTGTTGCTTCACAGAAAGAGGATCACAGATTCCCTCCCCAGTCTCAGTGCTGTCTGGGTGGTATTGGCTTGCTTTCCCCATTTCAGTCTGGGTTTCCTTCCATCCCTCGATTTTCCTCGCACATTCCAAAGACATGAAAATGCAGACTTTCTAATACCACCATTAGTTTTTTTTTTCTGTATCTTGTAGCCCAGAAGAGCCTTTTATAAATTAATTTATGGCTTAGTTTGTTTTCCAAAAATCTCGATTTGGCTTAACATTAAGCTTTCACAGGCACGAGGCTGGAAGCTTTTATTTTCTGGAGAAATAGCCAGAGCTAAGTATTTTATTCCAAAATAAGTATGATAATTCAACACAAACAGCCAGGTTTCTAGTTTTACGTTGAACTGAAATCAAAATTTGCTTTTGTTAAGATCCACATGTACTCTGTATTTGTTTCAACTGTGGCTGTTACATTGTCCCCTGCATTAGTGCCATCCAACGGGTGGGATTTTTTTGGTACTACATAAGTGTTGGTACTGATAATCTGATTGATGCAATATGTGTGTGGCGGCCAACTGGGGATGGCGCTGATGTTTTTAATAGCTGCTTAACAAATGCCAAAGACTAGGTTTGGTGTGCAGTACATTCCTCTTTACATTACTCTATGGCATGTTCAGGTTGTTGAGACCACAACACTGCCTGTTGCTGTGAGTTCTGTCATTAGATCATTTGCCGTCACATCCAATGGACCCATGAAAAATACAGCTTAAGCTAGCAAGACTCGCGCCTTTCTATTATGCGTATATGAACACAAATCTAAGTAAGCACGTGCTTGACAATGGCACTTACTAGATGATGAAAGAACATCTCAGTGCTTGAAAGAAATGTACCGTCTCATGGGAACCGGTGCTGTGTCGATCTGCAAATCCAAACTGCTGTTGCTGGGGCCGTGTTTTATTTGCTGTGCATCAACGACACTGTGCGTTCTTGTTTGTCAAATTGGTTTTTAACCAACTGTCATGGACCCTCAACCAGCCCGGCGCTTCTGTAACATTAATCTCCCCAGAATCTGCTCGAGTCCGCGCGCTCTCCAAAGGATTGCCCAACTCGGTCGACTTCATGAAAGGCCCTTGTGCAGGAATAAACGCGCAATCCACATGGCCTGCTGAGAATTACACCGTACACTTTCTGTACATGTACATGTTATCCAGACCACACTGTAACATTTCTTAAGTTTTCTGTCAGATCCTTGCCGTTTCCTTCGTACTTTTTCTGTTTCCCCCAGAGAGCCTTTTCTTATCCAGCTCACTCCGCTCCAGGTACAGCACTGTTTTTGTGGGTCACAATTCCCCAAGGATAATATTTGTTACTGTATGTTTGTGAGGCATGTGCATGCTCAGCCAACCTTCACTGGATAAATCAAGGTTAAAAAACATCTTTAATTGCTATATAAACATTGACCTTCCCTGTGAAGATGGAATATAACACAGGTGCTAATAGTAGGTGGTCTGCGTGAGAGCATTCAGCTATTCATTACACTTAGCCGTTTTTTTTCCCTTCATTAGATGTGTGCCAGCTTGCTTCTTGCCCCTTTCTGCCTGACTATGTGATTATGTCTTCAGAGCTTGATCCTGACATCATGTTGCCATCTAAATAGCTACCTGCCACGCTTGCTGGAGCCATAAAGCACTCATTCCTCTATTGTTTCTAAGAAGTCCCTCAGCGACTGCTTTCTCTGAATATTGTCATGTACATTATTCCTTTCCCCAGAATCTGTGAAAATGTTGCATGTCGGTTTAAAACATTTTGTGCCTTAAATTGGAATAAAAGCATTGCTTTACTAGCATCGCCAAAGGGCCAAACAGACAGACGCGGTGCTCTGCTGGTTCAAAAGTTCTCTCATTAGAGTAACCGTAGTGGTGAAATTGCAGTAAATATATTACAAGCATGTTTGTGCCTTTCTCTGGTAGGATCTTCCATCAAAAGCTCTGTCAATCAACCTTGGGGTAATATGTTGCCAAAAATCATGTTTTTGCTTCCAGCTTCTCTAACAAACCCCTGTGCTGGTCCTTGTTCTCCACTGAACAAGGGCTAATTTAAATGCAATTAACAGAGCCTTCGTAGAAGCAGAAAACAGCAGTATAAATGAATCTGTTGTCAGTAGAGCAGCAAGCAGGCAACTTTCCCGACGGAGCACTGTATTAATTAGTGTCCAGTGCACAAATAGGCCCTCTTTCTCTTGCTGAATGCGTGCTCTGTCTTATCAGGAACCCAGCCAGGGAAAACAACTGAATAGACAGATGAAGTAATGTAGGCAATCTAAAATAAATTCAGGTAGGCAGCAATGGCACCATTGTAAGCACATTAATTCCTATCAGGATTATTAACTGGGGCCACTTGCCACTTGTCAGTGCTGTAAGACATCTGAACGTTCTCTTCTGGGCCTTCAGTGTAATTTTATCCCTTTATTATGGCCCGGGCGGGTGTTATTTGTCACGCTCCCAGTCTTACTGTTACTAGTTCCCTCTCTGCCATCTTGACTTTTTAGCGTTAAAGTTTTTTGGCACTGGTTTGGTGTCAAAATGTTTTCCCCTGCCACCAACAAAAGCCACTTTACCATCACATTTCTTCCTGAACTATGAGTGTTAGTGTTTTAGTTTGGCCTTTGTACTGTAAGAAAAGTTTATCGGTCTCTGTGTGATTATGTATGCATATGCACGTGTACACAGTGTGAATTTTTTTTTTTTGCATACACAAACAACAAGACATGTCTTTGCTCCAGGACCTTCATCTCGTGGCAGTGTGATCGTACTCGCTGCCACCCTCTCACAAACAGCAGTCTGACATCTTTATGCCCGGCCTGTTGGAAACCTGTCTCTCTCTGTCCTCCCTCGCTTTCCTTTTCAGGACACTGTATTTATGACGGCAGTAAACGCACAAAAGTCCTCTTTTGTTATTGATCGGGTTCATTTTGATTTGGACTCGCAGCAAGGACTATCATTGGGACCGGTGGGGCCCTGCAGTGTACATTTCACACAGCTACCGCTAAATCCTGTAAGAGGGATTGGTTTCGGGAGGTCTGGCATCAGTCTTGGCTTCACGATATGAAATCATATTAGTTTCAGCTTTCCAGAGTCACTGAGAGAGTAGCCACCAACAAACGGGTGGAACACCTTCAAAGTTTGGTTATTTAGTTATTCAGCCCGTTTATTTGATGTTTAAACTCTGCACCTGATAACACCATGAATTATTTTCCCGCAAAGGATGTTTGCAACCTCAGTAAATTGCTTTGTTCTGTGCATGCAAACAGTCCAAATTAGTGGCTGGCTACACACAAAGAGCATTGTCTAGCGATATAATGTGTTTTCAATTAGGGGGCGTTGAGAGATTTAGCTTATTCTCAGGATAGGTAGCCCTTTTCTGCGATAGCTCTAGAGACCAGTAATTGATTACCAAGTGTGAAATGGAAGTTAAGAACGGACTGAGTGTGGCTGCGTCCCAGAGGAGAAGAGTTTCGAGCGGGCAGAGTGCTCGACTCGCTCACCTCCCATTGTACTGACAGCTTGACTTGAAAGTACGTAAGCACCCACTGACTCACTGCGTGATAAGAAACGCACCTATTACAGAGCCCTTTATTTCAACCCCTGTGTCAAATATCACAGTAATGACTGTGATTAAGCCGTGCTGCGGTCGTGCTCCTTGTGATACCAGTTTGAATGGACAGCAGCTTGCGATGACTCACATCCCCTTCAGGTTGCATTAATATCTTCCCGCTGGTTCGGACTCTGTGGCCACGCCTGTCTCCCCAGAGCCTGACAACTTGCAGCTCATTACAGACAAACTGTCCACGAGGAAACAAACTCGCTCCTCTTACCTTATTAATATTGTCAACTGTGTTTAATTTCATCACTTGCCCTCCTTGTGTGTTGCCGCATTAAGTGCAACTCTCTGTCAACGGCAGGGACAGCTCAGTGACCCACACCGCAAGAGTCTGTCATATCTATAATGTATCTGTCTCGATGCTTTCAGCCACTCACTCGACCAGATGAAGAGTGATGCCATTTGTAATACGGGGTCGTTTTCTTGATGTGGTTGTTAGAGGGGTTAAGCTGTCCAAACAGGGTTGCACTGCCACGCGTGTGCCAGAGTATCATGGCTGTTTTCACATCCACCAAGCCAAGGTTTGTGTTTACTGAACAAGTTTGGTGATACACTGAACGTGATTTAAACCAATAATTTTCAAATAGACATTTTCAATCTCTGGGAGAGAGTTAGATGAGAAGATCACTAGAAGCAGCCAGCTTTTTGCTCCATCTAGAGGTAAAAAAAAATCTGCCTACCAGTACAAAATGTAACTCAGTGAGCAGTGTTACATTTCCTTAAATGTCAAACTATTTGTTAAATACATCACATAAATCATTTTGCATCCATATTCGGTGAAACATCAAACATGCTTAATTGCTTGTGATTGCCGGTTAATTTTTTTTTTATCTAAAAATTACAATTAACTTGTGTAACTAATGGAAAATGAAGATGGGAAAAACACACCGAATTCAATAAATGAAGCACTATGTACTGCTCGCTTTAAAAAAAGGATGTCTCATTTTCAATGATATGTCTCATTTGGTGACCAGTAGATAAGGTGTGTTGTTGCGGCGTGTGCAAACACCTACCGAATGACACATCAGGGAGGCAGACAACTGATGTCCTTGGATTTCAATATTTCACCGCATCTCACTAAAGCCACGTAATATAATGTGATGACATTGTGGGCGCAATGATGTAACTGGTTATAGGCTTGAAATATGTGCTGCTTCAGCAGAGTGATGACTTACACCCGGAGATGAAAGTAAGTGTGTCCTGTTTTGTATTGTGTACCACAAGAAGAATTAGTGCCGGTACTCCAAAGCAGGAAAAGAAGCTGTCAAGGTTACAGAGTAAAATAGGATTCGAGTTGTAATCCTGCACATTGTAAATCTGCCATTGATTTATAAGAATGTCTTAAATAATGTTTCCCCAGTATTTTCTTGTTATTTATCATACATTTTAAGGCAAGGGGCAGACAGCTTCAAAGACGGCTGTAGTCTGCATCATAATGGTGTCAAAATATGATTTAAAAAAAAGGAGGAAAAGAGGGCAAACTCATTTTTACATTCGCTTCAAGGTCTTACTATCATTTTCATGCAGAAAGGAGGATATAAAGGTCTATTGTGTAACTAAAAAAAGAACAATACAAAGTGTCAGGAACTAATTGCTGGGAGAAGTAATGATCACCCATTCTGCAGCACGTGTGCTGTTGAGCCGGGTGTGGCAGTGTGGCATGCACACATCTGGACTCATTAGCCATCACGTATAGTAAATGTGACCTACTTAATGGCTTCATGGGAATATTCGGTGCACAGGTACATCTGCCATCTCCCCGTAACAGCCTGTTGGTTTACCTGTAATCCTGGTCGAGACCATGCAAGCATTTCAAACTAGAGACCAGTGCTTCATGCTTCCATTGTTCTGCTGGAAGAAAACTATCTCAAAGTCATGGGAGCAAGTTGAAGAGTCAGTTTTGTTTTTATTTGCCTGGAAAAATGCTTGCTTAGCATGCATGCTGTTTATAGCAGCGGCCTGGATCACACACTCACACCTGGGAACAACCACAAACTCCTTCTGCCAGTCACTGAGCAGCTCCACGGGCGAGTTTAGGGGTTAATGCTTTGCTCAAGGACAGCTAAACCGTAGCCTGCGGCCCTGTAGATTGTTTTCTACCATATCAACTCTCAAAAGTCTGAAAATGATCTTACTTTCCCCGTTTACAGCCAGAGGCGCAGAAATAAGGAAAGAGAGATCAAATTGTTTAACAGTCTAAACATTGTTTGACATTTTGACCATCATTAGATGCTTAAAAGTTGATCAATGTCAGATTTAATGTGTTGTTTTGGCTCTCCCTTAGACTTTTTCGTACTTCTCAGTTAGTCTTAGCCCTCAGCGTAGATGTGCAATCGCAAATGAGAGAATAAGCATCCTTATTTGTGCATTAACTAGCCTCGCTTTAGTCATAATGTATTAGTTTTGTGGAAAGTGCTACCCTTGTGGGACATTGGTATGAACATATTGTCCCCGACTTCCTTTCTCAGCCAGCAGCTAAGCATTTTCTCAGGCTAAATAACTTAGCTACACACAAGTTGTGAGACTGTGATTAGCTATATTCCACCGAGAGAGAGATTTACAGAGTCGTTTTTTTTTCAGTCTGTCCAAGATATCATATTTTAAAAGTGCTGGAAGGAGACAAAGTGTATTTAAGCAATAAGCCATGAGAAGCTGTACTTGACAGTGATTTTGGAACAGCTTAGAGGCATTGTTAGGGACTCTTCTAAAAGAACTGTCAAAGCACAGCCCCAAGTAGCTTTTTGCTTTTGTAAAATGACTGCAATAAAAAAAGGATGTAAATGTGCCATAAATGTTACATTTTACTGTAAAAAATAATGATACTTTAACCAATTTGAGCGGTAATTTGGGGTTACATGCTATTTTAGGGGAAAGAAGAACTTCAAACACACACGATCAAAAGTGAGGCATGAAACAGTTTTATGATTTAAGCCCCATAAACGACCAGATTGGCCAAGAGGAGCTATATGTATCGATCCAGCTGAGCCCTTAATGGACACAGAAAAGATGTTTCAGTGTTTAAAAGCCTAAAATCTTTTAAATGTCTATTCTTAATCATTTTATAGCTCAGCGGATCCCGGTGCTGACTTCCAGACCTCGGCCATTTATTTAAGCTAGCAATGAGTCAAGGAAATGGAAAGTTGTCGGTGTGAAACAATGCTATGTTAAGTCTTTCTAGCAAAAGGGTAATACTTAGACAGTAAAAGTTTAAATTTAATTTAAAAATCAAAATTGTATAGACTATGGTTTGCTTTGTTTAAGCTAGATGCTCCTTTAGATGTCTCGTCCCAATCACAGGTACGCCACTTTTTAGAAGTCCTGTAAATGAATTTCATACTCTTTCTTTGAGCAGAGAAGCAATTGTAGAGGAAAAGTTTGACGCCTCTCTATGCCAATCTGCCCTGAGACGCTGTATCCCTGCTTCCACCGATGTGGGTCAGGGTAACAACCTGACCCCTGACCTCTGTGAAAGCAACCAGCATCTTGTTTCCAGGGTGTCGAACAGCGTATCCAAACTGAGCAAATTCTAATGTAATCACGTGAAGAGGTTTCGGTTTCGCTGACCAGCTCCGGAGCCTGCTATAAACGCTTTGAGAATTTTCATCTGTCTCTCCAGTAGCCACCAAAGACTGCAGCAGAGGAAAATGAGAAATGCTGTTTTATAATGAGAGCCCTAGGCAAAGACATACAGAGACATGTCTTTTAAAAAAATCTGTCATTATATATTCTCCTAGTAATACTGCAGTGGGAGAAGCATACTAAGAACTTGCACTCTTTGAAGAGGTCTAGGCACTTCTTTAATGTTTTAGATAGAACTTGCATTGCTTTGTGATTTAGGGTTAACCTTACATCCCGTCATTTAGTATTCAGACACGTTATCGTATAAGCTTCCTGTAGATTTGAGTAGCGCAATTTGTTTCTTCATAAACAAAACAATTTATGCTTAAAAATCCAATCGACAATGGCTGTGAAAAGTTTTTGCACACTAGGTACGAGGAATCAGTGCCCATTGCTGTTTAGCTTCGGCGCTGCAGATCGGTAGCAACCAAAGAGATGAAAAGCGAACGTGAAAGACTATTACAAAAGCTAGTGCAACTGCTGGGTGTGTTCCCGACTTAAATGAACACTTGAGTGGATGGTTCAATAAGTGCCATGTTAAAGTTCATATCCTGGATGATATTTCTCACCCACTTTGCACTATACTGATGTAACACAGGAGCTGTTTCAGCAATAGGTGTGCACTTCACCGGCTGTCTGCAAAGACATTCGAGCTGCAGATTGTTCTTGGTGCAGCGAGCCGCTGGAACGAGCACAATGGAGTTTTGGGTCATTCACCATGTGAGCTGCTCTTTCGGGACTGAATATTACTGTTACTATTGATTATAAAGGTTTACTGTTTGTCTCTATGTGTCACCTATGTGTAACTTTATGATTTATGTGATTGATAGAATAACACTGCAATCGCGATCAGGGTCAAAGTTTTAAGCCGATCAATATTTTTATATTAAAAACTGCTGAAATGAACCAATGTGAAGAATAAATAATGAGCTGCTCGTGGTAACAAACCCACAGAAAATGATCAGAGAATTATGCTCCCCTCAGCTCTGTGGAGGGTTTTACTTTGGAGCATTTAGAAGTGATATTTTTCATGGGAGTTGGTGGAGACCAAAACAGAGAGAGTGAATATTTAACTTGCATTTATCTCCAGAAACACAACTGCAAAAATAAAGCTAATGTTGCTCCGTGTCTGCTGAAAGTGCACTGCTTGCTAACATGTTTGTTATAGCAGCTTGTCTTCAGTGATAACATGTCAGTGTTGTGTTTACAGCTCATTGCGTCAAGCGGCTGAAAATTTCATTAATAGTGCTTTGGGAACCAGCAGGTGAGGAATTAAGGTTGCGTTTGTTTAGAAGGATTAATGCGTATGCTTTGTTTTCAAAGGCTCTGTGGGACTTTCACACCTATTTGTCCTTGTCACTCTGCTCTCAGCTCCTCTGCTTGGCATTATCAACTAGCCAGATAGTCTGTTTGGGTACTGATAGCTGTCACTAGTGATTCTCTGCTACACGTCCTCAGCATCTCGCGGGCAGCTCTTGTTTAAGTGCTAATTAAAAATGTAGGCATCACGACTTCGTAAAGTGAGTGTTGCACCCGAGCTCCACCTGCATTGCTAAGACGGCATGGTGAAGAAATGAAGCAACCAAAGAAAGGAAAAAAAAAAAGAATAAGAAAATCAATAGTCCACTCTGCCTCCAACATCTTAATGCCACTCTCAGTGGAGAGGGATGTGTGGAAGTGATGGAGTCTCTGTCAGTTACTAGACATCAGAGGAGTTTTTAATTGAGGCCCCAGTGGGGCTGGGAGGGACATGGGAGATGTTGAGAATGAGAGAGAGAGAGAGAGAGAGAGAGAGAGAGAGAGAGAGAGCCTGGCCGGTGTTCGATGAGGTGCGCCGACCAGTTGTGAGACAGGGCCGTGTCCCTCTTTCATCCCTCTCCCACACCGGGGCTGAGCAATATGACACAAAATGTACAGCACAGTACATTTAAAATTTTGATGGTAATGACATATATCATGATGTCTGTTGGATTTTTTCCTCGTAATTTCATTAACAGCCTGTGTCTGTGTATGTGTGTTTTGTGAGTGATTTTTTTTTTTCATGTACCACAAATCCAGTGTTTTCACCAAGTCCGTCCACAGCTGACTTGTCTCATCACTGGGACGGGAACTCGGAATTGTTGTTTTTCTTTTTACGCCGGTGCCAGTGCTACTTGTGTCAGAGCTGGAGCGCATTTTCAAACCGTCCTCATACTTGCTGACATGTTTCCTCATATTTTGCTCTGGTCTCTATTGAGCTGTCTGCCTCCATTTCTTCACCCGCCCTTTTCTTAGCATGCAAATGTGCGTTTGTTTTAGTGTAAAAGGGAAGCGTATGCTTGCTGGTTAACATGCAGTGAGCCAATGCTCGCCGTGCACTTTGACATGACATTTAAAATCCACTCTCTACCAGAAGAAACGGTGTACCCAAATCCACATCAGGGCACGTATCTCCAGCGGTGTGAAGTTTATTCTAGTTTTACTGCCCGCCTCCACCCCAGGCCATTGTTTATATATTCCAGCACCGAGCTATTTCGCATTCTCACACCTCTCTGCCTGTAACGTAGCCTCTGCCTTACTAACACGACAACCATGCAGTTGGCTCTGAGCTGTATATTCAGTTAATTAGCCAGTCTACTGGGTATGGGATTACCTTCAACTGTAAAGATGAGAATATTCACTCTAACCTTGCCCCTGGCATTTCCGAGTAAGACTTGAAATCATCCCTTTGAATGTACCTGTGACTTAGCTTCCCCCTTCCCTCCCAGACAATTCAGCGACTATTTTACTGTTGGTCTGGTTGGATCATACGCAAGTAATACGCAAGAGGCTGCCTGACAGTTTCTTCAATTATTTTGTTTTTCTCATTTGTTTTCATGACACTGTGACATTTTTAAAAATGTAGCGCCATCAACAGACCTCCCATCTCATGAATTATTCATGTAAAATTGCATAAATCTATATGTAGATAGTATAATATAATCTGTAGTAATGCAAAACATATAAATACAGATAATGTGTGTGCTACAACAAAGCCTCCGTGAAGAAGGTCTTTTTAAATAATGTGTATGGATGTGAGATTAAAAATGCACATACGATGGTTCTGCATGCATGTGGTGCTGAACGTCACCAGTGGTCTGTCTTATGTGATCAGTTCACACAGTCTACTATTAGTTTATCAAAGTTGGGAACACATTTCCACATCTTTGAGGAAGTCACTCGACCCATCTGTCATCACACACACACACACACACACACACACACATATATACATGCATACATGACACAAATAATGCATAGTATATATCATATCGGTGTATTTGCAACAAGGTAATATTTTGCCATACTGTATATACAGGCCCTGCCATTTTACTCGGCATTCTGGTTTTCAGCAGGAGATTTTTGTCCCAGCTGAGTTCTACAAAGGTTTGGAATTTCCAGCTGAAATAATGTTAAAGTGATAATCAATAATTTTGGCGTTCAACATCTTCTGCTGTCCTTGTAAGTACCTTTCACAGACATCTACACCATTCTTATTTACTGTTAACTTGAGTTTTTTATTGCGAAGGAGTCACTCATTGTCCACTGGCCCTATTGTCTTGTTTTGTTTGAGCATGCCACGGTGATCCAAATCCATATCCTGCATTGACCCGCCAATTGTATCTCAAGCTCAGTCCGTCTCTTATGTCTCATTGCAACCTTTCTCTGCAGTGTGTGACCGTTATGCGTCAGGAAATATTCACCTGTGGATCAATCAGATTAAAGTCTGATTGATCTCTCTTCATTTTATGAAGAAGGTAACCTTACCACACCAACTCATCATTCTAAATCCACAGTGCTCCACTATAAGCAGAGTATCTGTGGGCTCTGAGCCAACTTTCCACTGGAGAAAGGTCAGTAGCAGCCTGACATGCCTGACAGACAGCTTACGAGTTGAGAGTGGACTAATACCACAAAACCTCATTGTGATTCCAGCCCAGTCCAGCATTCACGCAGTTACCAGCTCAATTCCTACTTGCTTGCAAACCCACAAACTCATTCACCTGCTTGTTTTTTCACCTACTCGGGTCATTTGGTCGCTCACCCGATTACCACATCCCCGCAACCTTCACTGACTCACTAACTCATCCACCTTGCTCTCCCACTCACCTGCCACCACTTCCCCCACTACCACCAGATGGCTTTTATAGTTCTCCCGCTGAGAAAAAAAGAGGGCTGTTAGAAACTTTATTCCTATAAATGCAGAGCCATTACTCTGTTTTAATGTGCACGTCTGCACATCATACACTCGTGTGTGCCACGAGCCCATGGCGTCAAGGGAAGGGCAATAATGTCAGACAAATTGTGTAAGTAAATGGGCGCTAGGTCGTCCTAGAGACGAGCGCATTGCCTCCCTGCATGCCAATAAGACAGTGAGGTAGCATCTCGGTGAAAAGCAATTTATTGAAATGCAAAAAGAGGAGAGAAGGCTCAGAGCAAAGATGCTGACAGGACAAAAACCTGTCGACATCCATCTCAGTTTGCCAAGTTTTCCCTCTACAAGTGAGCTTCTTGTCCTCTCCCAGAGAGGAGAGGTGTTCCCTAGAAATATTGCAAGAGCAGCTGGTGTGCCTGTGTGGTCACAGGCTTTTCATGCTGGTTCTGAATAGGAAGGGTTCAGAGGTTTTGATGGACACCTGCACGGGTAATAATAAAGGCTTGTAATTGAAACTGAAGCTGAAACAAATTCAAAGTCATTCGTTCAATGTAATCCTAATATTCATGCTCATGTTTTTCATTCTGGCTAATCCGTGTCCTCTGACACCGAGGCCATCTTCTTTCCATTAGCGCTATTGTTATTGTTTCTGCCAATCTCTTTCCTGTGAGATCGACGGTGCTACACAGGAACTGAATAAAGAAGTTTAAATCACCAGTGTCGGCGAGCCTGTTTGCACTCGCTGAGGTAGTATGCATCAATCACCTCACCAGTGAGGGTGAATGTGATTTAAGTGTGAGCTCCTGTTTTGTCTCACTGAGTTTTATATCTCATTCACTTTACTGTTTCTTCTCTGCCTCACTGTATTGTCAGAATGAATGTCTTTATTTCAGCCATGTGACTCATTTCTTAGAGAGATATATAAGCCCATTTCAAGTCCTGGGCCTGGCTGTGCCTCTCTGGTCTCCAGGGCTGTAGAGGCCCTCCAGCAGGGCTGGGCCCTGCTGCTGCTCAACCCCTGGGCTAGCCCCTAGTCCAGCTCACTCTTCTGTGATCAACACTCCTCCTCTACGGATCCCTTCTCTCTCTTCCTCTGTTTTCACAGGCAGGCAGAATAAGGCCAGGTTGTACATCCTGACAATGAAAGAACAACCTAATTGACTCTTCCTCTCCTCTTCCTCATCCCTCCAGCTTGTCTACAATGAGCCTTGAGGCTCTTTTTAGCCCGAAGCCATCCTTCTGTCAAGGGACATTATTCTCCTTTGGTCACAGCTTAAGAGGCTAGGTTTCTTCTAGGCAGGTAAAACTGGGCTGACAGTTGGAGAGAAAGCAGCTTTGATCTCCACTGTCTTCACGTTGCAGAACCAAGATGACAGGCAAGGGAGTCTTAGGAGCACTTTATTCCACCAAAGGTGCTGGAGAGAAAACACTCAGGCTTGTAAAAATGCCTGCAAATCTTGGCTCTAACATTCAGTGAAGCCCAAACAATACCTAAGCTGGCCCCTTGCGAGTCCCCTATAGTGTCTTCCAGAGACTAAGGGAGCCTCATTTCTCACCGATGATGTGCCCTGTGTTAGAGGCTCCATATGGAGGTGGCGTTTTATCATACTCTTGCCTGCCCCCATTAAATATCTATTTTTACCATAGCAGTCTGCTGTGGCCTCGTATGATACACAAAACACCTACAATGAAGCACCACCTATAAGAAGTAACAGAAGAGGATATGCTCCAGGTGTGGTCTATATAACGCATTAAAAACATCGCAAACATTAATTGAAGGTACATTTGTAGCTACCAGTAGTACCTTTCCACTGTATATCATTTTGATAGTTTTCAATGACAAATAAGCTGCAAGGGATGGACACAATAACACATTATATGTACAACATAATAGAATACAATATAACAGCACCATTTTATAGCCTTTAAAGCTGCCACTGCGTTGACTCAATTCCTCACAGACGTAGTTTCAATAAAATCTGAACATTTTAAGTAGACTGTTATATTGGATTATATTGTGCAGGTGTTCCTGTAATTGTGTCCATCGACTGGGTCTATTTGTAACGTAGGAGACAGATGTGACCTCTACATGTTCAGACAGCTGTGGATTGTGATGCATCTTAGAGAATAGCACACAATGGTGATATCGTTTAAATAGATAACAAAAATACCAGGATCTTATTTGATCCAACAGGAAACAAACCTTTTTTCTTTCCTTTTATTTTTGCGAAATCTTTATTTTCATGTTTTTTACATGATCAGAATACATACAATATACACATGGAAATAATCATAGTAGATAGGGGACAGTAAGCAATAGAGAAGGATTCCTGGGAAACAGTGGCAGTAAACTCAAAGGTTACCGAGTGCAGCTTTACAGAGAGTCATCAAACATATAGAATCCAATAAAAACAGGATTCATAAACGCTGCGTGCAGTTTAGCTGTGCTGAAATGTGCAGACTTTCATCATGACTCCAGCTTTTCATCTGGTAATAAATTATATGACAAAACATGAAAAGATCTGCTACATATATCTATGGTGTTATTTTACGTACACTGACAGGGTACATACCTCAGCCCCTCTGTTTTATGTTGACACTGAGTGTCGACATCAGCAAAAGTGGGAGGATGTAAATACAGACAGGCACCCTCCCGCTGAGTGTGTGGCATTTAGGTCTGTTATTAGAATTGTCTTGTTTCATTCTCTATCATATCGTGTCAGCTCGTTACAAACCCACTTTCTTTTTTTTTTTTTCTTTTTTTTTTTTAACGGGTATTCTAATTCACAGTATCTAGTAAACACAAAGTGTGTGAGGTGAAGTTTGCCCAGCTTGGTGCAGCTCTGAAGTCTGCAGACTCGAGGTAATGTGACAGTGCAGCCCAAAGCACTCCATCCTTACCCTTGCACAAAGGGAATAGGGAAAAGGGGAAAGAGAGGATAGGTAAACAGAGCCATTAGAGACAAATCTATTTCTGAAGAAAACAAAATCACATCATCAAACAAGAGAAAAAGAAAAATATGATCCTGCAGCCCTTTGGGCCCCGGCGTAGCAATGATAGCCGACTATGGCATTTGTCTTTATCAGTCTGCCTTGAGGGAGGGAGAGTGTGGTGGGAAGGTGTGAGAATAAAAAGCGAATGAGAAAGACAATGGGAACAGAGAGCACAGCGTCTTCTTTACTCGTCACAAAGAGCCAGACACAGTTGTTACTCTTCTGACTTCACGAGACGTCGCGTCACCCCGCGTGTGATTATCCCTCGTTCATGCATGTTTGGTGGCTGTGCTGTTAGTACCAAGTGGCTTTCAGATGGTCATTCTTTAAATATAACAGAGTGAAGGGCTCGGTGGACAGCGAGCCACAGCATCATCAGTCACGGCTAGCCCGGGGAGGCATACGCAGCTTCATCAAAATGACAAGATTGACTTTCCAGATTTTATCCTTTCTCTGTGACATTTGGTTGTTTATCCTGCTTTGCAGTAGCAGCACCAGAGAGTCTTTATAGAGCCATATGTATTGAGAGAAATATATGTATACATATATATTGTATATACAGAATATATACATGGTTACACACAGTATGATAACCTTAGAAGTAGTTTATCATAATTATTTGAAATATATAATAGTAATGTATAGAAATATCTGTAATTTCCATGCTAGCAGCTCTATGGGGCTGTCTAGCAGTGCTTTGAGCTAAATGCTAATGTCGCCATGCTAACGTGCGGGCAGCGACAGTGCTAACATGGTGATGTTAAGCTGGAGTAGTGTTTGTCATCTTAACTATCTTGTGTACTCGCATCCTAACATTTACTAATTATGACTATATGTAGAAAGTCCAGCTGAGAATGTCATTAGCATTAGTATTTCTTCATAAGCCGAAGAACTGGGCTAAATCAAGATGCTGACGCCATGATGACTTTAGATGAACAGTCAGAGGTCTTATGATTCATCCTAAAGGGCAGCATGAATATCAGCTCCTCATTTTATAGCAATTTATCTAATGGCTGTTGACAGACATTTAAATCAAAACGACAAATAGGAGTCATGTTTGTGCTTGTGGAAAAGTCTGTGGAGCACCAGAGTCATTACGCTTCATCCTCTTGGGAACATGAACATTTTCACAAAATGTCATTGTAGTTGTTAAGATATTTTAATGTGCACCAAAGTGGTGGACCGACTGACCGAGAGCCAAACCAGGAGAAGAAATGTTATAACCAACAGCAGAATAAAAGCTGAACTGATTTCTTTCTCTTTTTCTTTTTTTTAAACACCCTTTTCACTCCTCTGTGACTACATGTTCCACCTCCTCCTCTGCTCTGTGGCCTTTCATTAACTTGTGGGACAATCAGGTACATCTGTTTCTCGGCATCAGATGGACTGGATTTCCATCTGAGAATTGATCACCTCCAAAAGGATGCCTCCATTTGCCCTCCATCTTGGCTGGGCTGTATTATAGCCTGTCTGTCTGTCTTCATAGCTGATGCCAAGTCCTTACAGATGCTTCATCATTTCCTCTTTTCAATGCCAGTCATTTTTCAGTCTTTTTTTTGGTGAATATTATTATCTGCCCAGAGCGGGCCCTCTCTGAAGGAGGCCTGTTTGTGCCACGGCCAGGCTCACAGCTATTTAGTGGCTCTGCTGTTTTCTTTCCTTTCCCCCTCTGTTCAGTTTGAATACCCCAGGGAAATTTGGCTGTGTCTCTGATATCTTTTTTTTTTTTGTCCTGCTGACCAGTTTTTTATTTCTCCTCCCATCAGTCTGTATTTCGCCAACATACTGTCAGTCATTTTGATGTATAATTGTCTCTAAAGTGATTTTAGTATAGTGCTGTCAGAAATATCATTTTGCTCACAAAAAGAGAAAAAAATTCAATTGAAAAATGTGCCGCCCATAGTTGGATAGTTTTTCTTATTTTGCTAAATATTGACATTGCATTCCCGCTCAGATTGAAAATGATATCGAAGAAATTATAGAATATTAAAGCAAACGCATCAGAACTTCAGACATCTGAGCAATGTGTAGCAGAAGGCAGGGGGTTGGATAGTTAGCGCCAACATCCTCTTAAAGCCGTGCCAATGCTGTTTGAGTGAAACGACAACACAGTCGTGTGCGACTGGTGAGCTATCTGCCATCTGGACTCAATTGAAAGACTCAAGTGTCTTAATTGGACTCCGTTGCCATAAAGCAAAGGTTCTCATTTCTGTTTTCTGTGACTGTTTCTGAAAATCAGACCTAATACGACAATGATGCGACAGCGCTGACGATGATGACGGAGAGGGCGATTGCAATAACCATCATCACTGTCATCATGTTTTGCTTTAATAGTTCTGCAGTCTGGGTGATTTGGGATTTTTATGACAACAAACTCTTAACAGCCAAATTGTCGAATGGTGAAATAATGGTGATGGAATGGCGGTGACAGTTGTGCTCTTATTTTAGCTCTGTAAGAGTGAATAATGAGGCTCTCCCATCTCTGCCCCCCTCTCCCTCACTGCCCTTTGCTTCAGGTCAGAACATCGCGTTCCCCACGGTGGCTCTGTGGGTAACTGTTGGCCTGGCCGTGTGTCTGCTGGTGCTGCTCATCGCCCTGGCTGCTGTCTGCCGCAGGAAGATCAAGGAGAGCTGCGAGGAGGCCAGGAGAGAAGGTACCGGGAGTGGAGGGGGGGAGGTGGGAGACAGTGGGGAGAGGTGGCCCTGCACATTCGATACTAGTGTATATTCTCACAAGTAGTACAATTCATTTGGGATTACTCTCTTGAAAATCCATGTTAAATCCTCAAAGTTGGATAAAAGCATGTTTTTGGGCCACTTTGCCTTCATTAGGGGCAATGTGAAATGTTAATCTCAGAGCAGTGGCAAATTTTCAGCTACATAAAGAAGATAATGTAATGAAATGATGTTCTGTTTTTTTTTCTTTTTTCCTGGACCGTGTTGGCTTCCTCGTACACAGTTCAAGGGCTTGCTGAATAATGGATGCTAACCTATCACGGTCCCCGACCCTTTCAACCCTATCTCAGGGCCCTCATTAAAATGCAGAATGACTCCTTAAACCCTTCTCATAGTGGGCCAGTAGATGATATGCATAATTGCGACGTGGCGCCCGGATCATGTGGGAGGCACGACGAGAGCGGGAGAGATAGAGCAGAAAGCAGTGATGAGATGTTAACTGCTCAAGGAACTTTGAGAATCCAGAGGGAGTTCTGCTTAATGCGTATAGGCAGGATCTCGGATGGTGGGACACATATCTTCAGCAAAGAGGAACATCATTACTCGGGTCCAGTAATTAGCGTTGCGGAATGGCTGAGGATCGCCGCAAGTGCAAAGAGAAAAAGTTTTGAAATGAGATAGATAGTGCAGAGCCACCAGCTCCGCTGTAATGAGATCCGCCCAGAGTGGAGGAGACATTTAAATAAAGGTCAGCCAGTGTCTGCACCAGGGCCCAGAGGTTTGAAAATAAATATGGAAGTGACACAGACTCAGAGGAAAGAGTAAATAGCTCCATGGAACATATGAAATCAAATGAAATGGAAAGAGAGAAATATAATGCAGTCCCTCCCACGGGCAAAAGGCTCCCAGGGTTGCGGGGCCCTTTTCTTCAGTGGGGCGGACGAGGAGCCGCGTTTCCTGCCTGCAGCCGTAACATCGGAGCCGGGATTGATTATGTGGTCATCCACTGTCCGCTTTATTGAAATGTTAAGTCTTATTCTGTCCCCTGCCAGCAATGCCTCGGCAATCTTTGGTGGTTTCCGAGCACGAACCGCGAGGAGTGGGGGAACGCTGACTTATTCACACATCATGCAGACTCTTATACTCCTGATAGAATGATACTGCGTGAATACAGATGCGCACAGGGCTTAAAAATAGGATTGCTACGCACATATACAGTGCTGTGGGGAGCGCAGGGAGCAGGGAAGTGCAACCTAATTGTGGTTGTCTTATCTTTTAATGGCGTTCCCCGGCATGGCCAGATTGAAGTTGACTCTCTCTTCGGCGTGTCTGGCTAGCGAGGGTGGAAGGGTCAGTAAAAGTGGAGAAGTGAGCGAGTAATTTTTCTTCCCTGTCATAATGTATGTGGAGCGGGCCAAACGTGTATCATAACAGAGCAGAGCAGCTTGTGGTGTTGCAGTTGGAAGTGAAAGCTCGATTCCAGGGGCAGTGTTGTATCTCAACACCAGCGCGGCTCTGTTCTTCCTGATATTTATTCTTCTTTCATCCCCCACCACTTCTGTCCTTCCTTACATAATGATTGTGACTATGTAATATATGCTCTCAGTGACCTATCCAGGGCCACTGTTCCATTTCTCCAAAGCTCATTTCACATTTAGATAAGCATATGATTTAATCAGACCTACGCGCGGCGATCATGTGTAGGTGACATGAGACGGATCTCCCCTGTGTGACAGATGAAAGTCACAAGGGAAGCAGTGTTTCCCCATAGGAGGTTCTCACCCCAGAGGAGCACATGTTTCACAGGGCTGAAACCTTCAGGTCTATCACGGACCAAATGCTGTGACTGATCGCTTTTGTGTGTGTGTGGCTAGGATTTATTTCACTCCAAATTTACAGCATGTCAAAAATGCTGAGGGAAAAAAAACACATTTCCAAAACCCCTGATCAAAACACTTGCAAGAGAAAGCTGGTTCTCCTGTTTTTTTTTTGTTTTTTTTTAAATGAGAAAAGTTGTTTCATTTTTGTCATCAAGAGTTGATATTCAAAGGGAGAAGAAATGAATTAAAACCTACGCTGCACAAACACAGCTGTCATTAAGCCTCATGTCCTAATATGCATGGATCTGGGTGCAAGAATGAATTAATTAGGCGCACTAATCAGTTTATTTTTAGTGCTATAGGTTTACTAACTGGGACCATTTGCTTTTGCTTACATTTGAAGCGCTCATGATGTCACAGCAGTGTTTGAAGAGATTCAGCAGCAGCGCTGCACCACTTCTGTGTCGGGGAAACAGAGGCAGAAGGGAGGATGACGATGAGGCACAGTAACACTTTTCTGGCTGCAGTGAGAAGCTGTTTCTGTCCCCCGACTCTCTCGTCTTTTATGTGGTTTGTTCGGCTTTTGCACTCAGACCATAACCCCCCTCCTTCTTGCCCCCACACATTGGGATGCAGCCAATAGGGGCATAAAATTGTAACTTTCTCAATGTACAAGGAGAGCAGTTCTCACTCCCTGACCTGTGGATGCCCTCGTCTTCGTCCTGACTTTAAGGTGCCTTTAAATGAGCCTCACTCATGCTATCAAAGTCCAGCCCCCCAAGGTATTCTCCCTGCTGCCACAGTGGTGGGACTGTTGGTCGATTTGGAGGTGTTGAATGAAGCAGGTGAAGGTAAACAGGCTCACACTGCTGTGCCGATGTTACAGTGCAGTTCTGAAGATGCAGGGTTGTGGAATATATTCCTTTATCCAAGGTGCTTTTGTGGACTTTACTCCCAGTGTGTGCACATTATTAACAGGTTAACTCAAAATCTGAGACATCCAGTTCAGAGTCATGACAAAACTTTATCCTGGCACCAGTGTGTAGAGGTAAAAAATATATATACTGTGAATGCTACAGCAACACGCGGTTCTATGTAATCTGATTTCGAATGCAACATAATCCAGAGGAAGGGAAACTGAAGAGTGTTGGGTGAGTAGACTTGAGCATATAGGAGACAGTTTGAATCTGGAAACTCAGCTTGTTCTGCTGCTGTAATAATAAGGATTTTTTTTGCTTAATTTCTCCAGGGGATTATAGTTCCTGCTGTCAAAGTCAAAGCAAATCAGACAAATGTACAAGAATCTAAACAGACAAATGTGCCGCTTTGACATTTCATTCAGTTCAATTATCAGTTTAATCTCACTTATCAAACACTAAACAGTGGATCGCAAGCCCAGTTGCGGTGAAAATGGCAGTCGCATGGATACTCTGTCTCAGGCTTATTTTTAGCCAGAATGTGTGTGCGTGCATGCACACGTGTGTATGCAAGTGTGACAGCCATCACTGAGTTGCCTCCTTAACTCTGTTGACAGTGGGTTTTCAGAGAGCCAGCAGCTAAAGCCTAATGTGATTACTGTCTTTGTGAAAGGGCTGGATAGGAGGTTAAGGGATGTGCGTGGCTTTCTGTGCACGTGTGTTTGTGTGTGCGTTCGCGATGTGGCCGCGGTACCATTGTGCTTTGCAGTCATATAGCTCTCTCATCACAGCTTGTCCTTTGAGCTGTGAAGGATCAGCTCACCATAGGCTTGTGATGAATCGACTACATTGTGTGCCTGCCCATGTACTATGGTTCCCACTGATAATGGCTTCTCTGTCTTCCCACAGCTGAAGAGGCCAAGGAGCTGGAAGAAGAGGAGTCAAAGGCAGGTCAGCCAATCCGCACCTGGTCAAGCTTCAGCCTCCACATGCGTCAGGGACCTGCTGTATGTTTTTGCCGGCACTTGCTGCGCGGCTGTTCGTGGCAAATGCCAGTCAGGAAACAGCAGCAGTCGAAAATCCACTTGTTTAAAGTTTCACAACCTTTAGCTAAAACTGATATTGAAATATTTAAGTATGTTTAATATTTTGCATTCAGCACTCTATCATGCAACCGTGTAAACGCTGTCAGGCAACGGTGCATTTTATCAGAGATAAAGAAAAAGTAATTGGGCACGCAGACCAAACTGAGCCTGTAAAGATGCAAAAATTTCATTGAAAGCTCGATCTGTAATATTATACTGTAATACATGTTATTTGCATGTGCTGTGCGGAGCAGTCCCAGTCCCAAATGTCAGATAAGACAAAAATCACTGACAGTTTGGAAAAAAAAAAGTCCAGGTGGCAGGATGGTAGAGACCCAGCAGAACGAGTAACTGAATGTTAAGTTTGTTTACTGAAGTGTGAGTGAACACTGATGAAGCATGAGTGCACGTGAGAAATGAGACCAGCTCCAGGCACCGAATCCATTCAACACAGCAACCCACTGGCATAACTCTTCCACTATATGTGTGTGTGTGTTTGAAGCAGAGAGGGGGAGACGGGCGCACTAATTTAGTGATGCCAACAAGCTGTTTTACATTATACATTCCCCCAAAGCTA
This sequence comes from Amniataba percoides, assembly GCA_037176925.1. Lineage (NCBI taxonomy): Eukaryota > Metazoa > Chordata > Actinopteri > Centrarchiformes > Terapontidae > Amniataba > Amniataba percoides. Next base: position 17,837,219 of record JBAJHX010000001.1, read on the forward strand.
CAGCCATAACAGTGAAATCTATCTTGTCTATAAATTTAATGGTAACAAGTTCCACAAGTTCCAAGTTTCACAAAATGCCAACAATAGTGCTGGCGTGTCCTGCACTCAAATGATCCTGTTTACCAAGCCGAATTGATTTTGCACTGAGTCGTGGCTGAAATGTGTTATGCATATTGTGGTCGCCTAGAATAAGTTGCTTTGAATTTTTATGATGAATAAACCAGCAAAATGGACAGCCAGCACCTGTGACAGTCCTTGCACCACTTAATGCTGCGCAGAGTTTGACAAGTCACAGTTCTTTCAAACTAGTATAAATCAACAAAGGTAATGCCCAGAGGGAGCTATGGTCTGTATTTAGAAATGCTTCTTGGTAAAGGGACATTTCACAGCTGTTCAAAGTCAAGCATTTAAACAAGGAGTTAAAGATGAAAAAAGATTTGAAACAGCCACAAATGAAAATGATGATGAAAATGAAAATGAAATTATATTTATACACAAAGTGTAGGGGGGGGGGGGGGGGGGGGGGGGGGGGGGGGGGGGGGGGGGGGGGGGGGGGGGGGGGGGGGGGGGGGGGGG
>JBAJHX010000001.1:17837835-17848514 GCA_037176925.1 Amniataba percoides
AGGCACCCACCAAGTGGAAAGGGGGGGGGGGGGGTAGGAGGGGGTTTTTTCGAGCTCAAAGGGGAGTTCCCCCCCCCCCCCCCCCCCCCCCACACACACACACACACACACTTCTTTATATCAATTAAACAAATTTTACAGTAATGTAATTTAATTGGTGAGCTTTAAACATACTACATGGCAGATTTTATTAACTTTGGACAGACTCATTAAAACTTTCTCCCATTGTTTCAGGTCTTTATGCTAAGCTAACAAGCTGTACAGTTTCAAATTTGGTAGTGGTGTAAAATCATCTCATCCCGCTCATCATCTGAAGAAAGCAAATAATTACATTCTTCAGCATGTCAAGTTATTCCTTTTATACCTTTTCACTTGCAAAGTCTAAATCTTCAGGAGATTTCTATAACTTTACATTTGAAAAAAGTCACAGGTTTTGCTCAATGCTCATCTTTTGCTTTTTTTTTAATCACTCCAGTGAACCAGGACAAAATACTTCTATGTGTGCTTCTTTTTCTGTGATGTGATATTTTGCTTGGTGTGACCTTATGAGTCCAGAATTAATTTCGCCATTAGCAAGCAGAGCAAGCCTCTCTGCCCGCCCCGCCTTAGCGCCTACCCCTCACAGTCCTGAGCAGTTCTCCCTCAAGCGTTAATGTCATTAGAGTTATTCATTTGACTCCTTCTTTAGTCTGATTGAATTATTTAGCCTTTCTGTGAACGGCAAAGTTAATACCATGTGATTTTAATAAGCTGAGAGGTGAAGGAGAGTCTCTGAGTGAAGGGGGACAATGACTTTTATTCTCTAATGCCTCTCTCATGAATGTTTCAGAGAGATCCGTGCAGCCAGGAGCTGGGTCAGCCTTTGCCACAACCAGTGAGACTTAATAGTTCAGCTTTAGCTAAAGGAGCGAGGCGGAGGAGGGTGGAGCTGGGGGACCGTGCTGCGTGCGTGTGCTCCGGTGGTGAGACGGGAACTTGCAGCCACCCTCTCTCTCGCCGCCTCGTCACCGTCCGTGCACCTGCTTGATCCAGGTGGACGTTGTGGGCGGTGAGCTGGTGAAGTCAAGCTAATGGCTCAGCCTTCTGAGATCACTCTGTAAGCACTCCAGACAGGCAGCTTTGTTTTGCCATCTGGCTCCAATTGCGCTGACAAAGGCAGAGGTTCCTGCATGAGACAAAGGAGCTGAAATGAGCCCCACTTTAATAAACCCAGGATGATGGGGAGCCACGTTTGTGTGTTATCTTAATGAGCTGTCCAAAGGAGAGCGCGCCTCCCCTTTCAAAGCCAGCCTGATTTGAACAATAACCAGTGATAACTAGGAACCTGGGCTCATTCAATTGCAATGGGGTTGGATCCCTTTGTTGCCTTTACAGCAGAGGCAAATAATGTTTAACAAACAGTGGAGCTCAAATTCTGGATTTATTTGCAGGTGCTAAAGCCAAGAGCAAACCCTTCACACACGCACGAACGCTCGCTCACAGGTCTACACCCACACCTCGCTCAGACAGGAGCACTGTTATACGCTAATCTACATCCACATGCAGAGATGTGCAGTTTGCCCAGCTCTTGCCGGCTTCATCCCCCACCTCCCCGCCTCCTCCCCGAAATGTGTTCAGTAATCTGAGCATGATGTGCTGTTTAGAGGGGGCTGCAGTCACGCAAGTGCAGCTCCTCCTGTCAGAAGCTGGCTTTAGTTTGTGTGCACTAGCCCCTGTCTCCCTAAATCCTGGACTCCGAGGAGTCGGGCCTTAGCAACAAGGCCCTGGAAGAGAGTGTTAGTCAGTGACCCAGTTCTTTCATAGACAAAGAATTGTCGGAAAGAACAATTTGACACGCCCTCTGAAAAGGGAGCTCCATGTGAAAAACGGTTTTATTAACCCTTCTTAACTGAGGCAAGGTCCCGTGAAGGTGGAAGGTTGAGGAACATTGGGCCTTAGAAAGCTTAGAGCAGAAGGAAGCCCCACCCTTCGCTGTCCTCTGACTCCTACACGCCAAGGCCACCACTGAAAGATGGATGACAGTTGCTAAAATCGTATTAAAGCCTCGAGCCCAGTAGCTCATCAGCCTAAATGTGTTGATTTTAAGAAGCTAGCTAGCTAAGGCTGTGTAAAGGTGACTCCCGAGCAGACAGACAGAAAGAAGGACAGCTGTACCCGAGTCAAAGTCACCTCTGAGCTTATTATATCCCCCTTCTGTCCTGTCTGTTGAGATATCCACATAGCAATGAAATGTACCTTAATGCACAAGGAACATAATATTCACCTTGTGTGTGGGAATCAAAGTGTAATATTTTGAGTGAATGAATGAAGTTGTTTAAATGTCAGTAAGGAATGTGGCAATATGTTGGAATTACTAATGTGGGAATATAATCCATTATGGATACATGATTTGACGGCAGTCAGAATATTCTTTTTACGTCCATTTAACCATAAAATCATTTTCTAAAGGCAAATGGATAACATTAAGCAACTAGTAATGACTTGACATAAAGTTGAAGTCATCAATTCTAATCAAATACATTTACTGTCAGATTCAGCAAACATCTCCTCGCGGCCCATTAGGTGTCTGTCCTTTGAACCACTACTAGTACAAGTACAATGCTTTTTCAAGCGTTTTGTTCATTTGCTAGCAACATGATTCACTTCCTGCAATAGTTTCATACTATTCCATAGATAAACATTTGGTGGCCACTGTGCCAATAAACTGAGCAAGGTGCCAAGAAAAGCCAGAAAACATGGATGGAAACACTACTTTTTTGTAACCGACTTTGCAATTAAAACCTGAGTTAATAAGGTTTTGGTGAGAAATACTGAAACACGACGTTAGGGCTCCTGTTTAAGTTAGCTTGGTTTTGTTAATCACTGAACTGACAAACATTTAAAAGCTCAGCCCAAGCCACTAAGTATAGAGGTTGCCAGTGGTTGAATTATAATGGCGCCCTGAAAAAAAACTTCTTGGAATTCATTTTGTGCAATACACGGCATTACCAGACCAAGGCTTATTAAAAAGTTACATACAGTATTCTTATAACGTAACCCAGTCTGACAGTGCTGCAGGTCACGAACATACCATTCCACATTGCTACAGTTGGAAATGAGAGGCCCTCGGAAAGCAGCCCCAGGCAGCTCTACTTGACATGCCCTCCCCTTTCATTGGCACCACATACTCAGCCACTGGGTTCTCCCAATGGTCACACATTACTGACTAAAGATATGTAAATAGAACATTCATGTTGCCTTCATTATTAGATGTGGGTCATTGGATAACTTCAAGAGCACTAATTAAAAGAGCTCCCCGCGCACTATTGCTGTGGTAGTTGCGCACACATTATTCAAGCACTGCACTCATGCTCCTCGCCGGTTCAGCAACATACAGTATGCCACATGTTTGCTACTATGTTTTCTCCAAGGATGAACCCTGAGAGATGTTTTGGAATTGAAGGCCCAGTAATACCAGTTGGATAATAATGGCAATTATGAACTTCACGTATGGTATACATTTCAAATACACACACAGGTTTAATTATGCATAAAGAAATATTTCCTGTGGTTGTGTCGTTCTTGTTGTTTCTGTACGCTTAACACCTATGACACAAGAAAGCATTGATTACAAAAGGCTTTTCTCTCCTCTTTTGCCTCAAGTTTGGACAGGAAGCTATCAAGGATGTGCTGCACACCGAGCTACTTTTGCAACCTCTCAGAGGTTATCTGCTGGTCCGTGAGGAAAAGGCCACCTGATCATTGTCAGAAGAGACAGAAGAGAAATAGCAGCCCCTAAATCATTTGGAAATAATGAGTGTTGTCACAGTTGATAAAAGCAGTCAAACCACTCAGTGCTGTGCGTCACAACAACGGGCTGGGTCTCGCTGCTGGCCGGTTTGCATATCAGGCAAAAGTAACAACGTCGAGGGCGCTTTTGTGAGAAGACAGTGGTTTGGGAGTGAAGGCAGTCTTATTCCTGGGATGAATTCCCCTGTACAGATGCCATTTACATCTTCCTGCCATCCAACCCCAACACCTCCCAGCATCCCTCCCTCTCCCCTTTTCCCCCTTCTGTCATGTAATCTACGCTCCTCTGACAGCGCAGCCAAGGCCCGGTGGGAGAGTGCCTATCCATCTCACTACCCCAATCTGCCTCCCCTGTTTGGTTCCACATGAGCACTCAGCTGCTGTGACTAATTAAATAAAGCGCTGTGCCCTCTGCTTCCTGTTAGCCATGGCAAGGTTGGTGCACAGAGATGGAGCAGAGGAGGAGGAGGAGGGGGAGGGGTGCTGAAGGATGAGGGGGACACAATAACAACTACCAAGCCTGTAATGATGCTTTGGTCCATGACACAATAGACATGAAAGTTACATCGATGCTGACACGGCCACTTAAAGTAGCAGCTCACAGCACAGATGCATTGTTTTCAGCTTAAATATTCATTCTTGTTTGTTCTCTTTTTTTTCTTCAGCATTGACTCTGCTGAAAAGCTAAAGCAAAAAGAGCAAAGGTGAGTTTGATTTTGATACTTTTACCGACGTGTGTTTAAGCGCACATGTGTCTTTATGTGTCGCTCAGGTGTCACACTTTTGTTTTGTTTTGTTTTTTTTCATTCCTCCTTATCACAATTGCCTGGTATTCTCAGCAGCGATGCTCTGGAGGACACAGTGTCTCTGGAGGCTATGGGTAAGTGCTGCTGTAATGAGGCTAGGCTGCATTAATTCAGCAGACAGTCGGGAAAACGAGAAGTCTTGACATTTTGATTTCAGGAATCACAGGGTCACTGGCTGATGTGACAAATCTATTTCATTTTATCAGGCATGCAAACATGAATTTCCCTGGCCTGCTCAAAGTCACTATAAGAGTCTGATTAATAGTAAACATTTAAAGTGTGAGTCATGAAGCCGGTCTGTCTTCTTCTTTTTGTCTGAAACTACTCATATTCACTGCCATGTTCATGAAGTTTCCAATCTGCCAACCTTGCCTTTTGAGTAGACTACTTTGGTGTTTGCCTTTCATAATAAAGTTAATATCATCCTTTTGATACTTTTGAGCGCTGTGTCGCTGCTTTTTTTGGAGATGTTTGGCCAATCATGGACATTATATGTATTTTAAGGCAAAACTCGTTGAAATATATGCAGTATTGGGTACCCATTAGCCTTACCTGTGGTGCCCATTATTTATTATGAATATTGCAGTTGGAGATGCCTCCCTCATATCAGGCTGGCAAGATACACACACAAGCTACCATTATAGAAAATACCACAGTAGTTAACTTAGTTAACCTTCTTCCTGTTGCCATTGGTTAAAGTCACAATGTCACCAACTTTTTCACACTAAAATATCAGCTCCAGTGTTAAAGTACTGTTGGTTGAGTGACACTTCATCTGACCTAGAAAACACTTCAGTCCAACTACATGTGATTTGATTAAAATTATGTGTTACATCATCTTACATTACACATCTAAAAAAACAGATTTCATCAACCAGACATGAATATAAACAAAGAATATGTACCTATAAATGAAAGATTTTCAAGAAACCTTCCTCAGAAGTCAAAGTATAATCTCTGTTTATAGTGTGAGCAGGCATTCAGAACCATGGACAGTTCTGTTTCTCACACAGCTGAGGGAGAGTGGTGAATGAACATGAGGAGCTCATCTGAAATGTTTTTACATTTCTTGACATTCGACATTACTTGTTGACTTGGATCAATTAGTCTTTTTTGTCTTGTTTGTATTTATTTATTTTTACCTTAATTGGATAATCCATATTGAAAAGGCAGGCAGGGAACAGGTGGAGAAAGACAGAGTACGACATGCAGCGCAGATTCCCTGTCAGAATATAACTGTGGATGTTGGGTTTAAGCAACATGCACTGTAATCATTCGACCTAAAGGACGCTCTGACTTGGATGGACTTGTGGATACTGGTACTGTAACTGGCACGCTTGATCTGAACTGTGGTCTATTCTGGATTAGCCGATGACTCATATGAGCAACTTGACAGAAGGAGGAGTGTTAATAACTGGGAACACAGACACATTAGTAAGTGGATTCTCCCCTGTAGGACATGTGGAGATTCTTTACGTTATCTATGAAATGGCTTGACTCGACTGAGAGGAATCTCATCAGTGCAGCCGCATTACAGGGAATCATCAAAGTATATCCACCATAGTTAGAAGCATTTCTGGAATACCCAACTATGTCTCCTGGCTATGGATAGCACTGCATCTCACTTTCTGTGTGTTAACTCTTTAAACTATCTCTAAGTATTTAAGTTAAGTTCTACCAAGAAATTGTTTTCACCTGAAATAAAGTGTCATTATTGTGTTGACCTTTCATCGGTCTCCAGTTGTGGGGAAAAAAATAAAGAAGAAAGCTCTCTCGATTATTTTTGAATGTTGAGTACCTCGTTGTTTTTTAAGGGTGTAAGGGAAGAATAGTGCACGCTTTCCTCACTCATATTGTCAATTGCATGGCTGGATTCCCTAATGAGTCCACTCTAGTTGCAGGCTGACCTGGAGCAAGAGCAGCAGCGGTAAAATAGTGTTAAGTAGGCAGGAATTCCCAGCAGTGATGGGAGCCAGGGTGCTGGCATTGTTGGATGTTGTGGCCCTCAGGGAGAGGAATGGGACACTCCCAGCAGTGGCCCCGTGTGTTCACTCAACCATGGCCAGCTTGTGTCAAGCACTATATCCCTCCCTGGACCCAGCACATGGACCTCAATGGGCCGGGAAAGCCTAACACCTTGGAGCTATTTTGGGGGAAGTTACACTTCTGTAACCAACAAAGGACTGGAGTTGTGAGGGCAGATGATATTTTTGTGTTGAAAGTAGACTTAAAAAATATTTTTCCATCCTCTTGAGACACGGATGTTATGATATTGGATGCTGATATTTTTAGAGACATTTTAGGACCACTCCATCAATTTTGATTTGACAGATATTGAAGTGTTTTGTTGTTGTTTTTTTTGTCACCTTCTTGCAGGAATGATAACGGGCCAGCGTAGCTGCTCTGTCACAGAAAACAATGCATAATTTGTTAAATTCAGCACATACCTGGACTTGAATACCCACATGCTTTACTTGACCTAGCAGCATCTTAAAAGTCTTTATTCGGTTTCCAAGTCTGTGCACGTGTGTGTGCACATAGTATGGCCACCGGAAGTCAAGAAAAAAAAAAAGAAGATAATACAGTTCGGTCACACCACCGTCTATGAGTCACAGTTCTCTACTATCTCACATCGGCACTCAGTGTGAACCTACACCGTATCTTCACTTTGCCTCTAACTCTTATTTTAATAACCAGCAGTTTGGTGTCAGTGGTGTGAATACTTTTTATTACAAGGTTGGACAGTTACAGCTTGTTTTTATTATACCCTGATTGGTCATTGCCATAGAGCCGCAGCATGCAGAGTGAGTAGGAGATGATGGAAGGTGCAGAAAGTAATTTCCTGTAACTGGCCAAAATAAAGTCTGGCCAGTAAGAGTCAAAGAGAGGACATTTGTCATTACTGTAGTATCCACTGACCTTCACAGAGACTGTTAATGCTAGGTAATATCCTGCAAGCCCCTAGACCTCTCCACTGCTGAATCATCCCGGATCAATTATTCTAATATTTGTGTGGCAGTTTTGCTATCGATTAATGCATTTATGCAGAGTGCAGCATATCTTATTTAATAAAGCAAGCCTCTGCATTTAATTAAGTCGTTTTAGAGTCAGGCGGCACTTTGTTTTCATAAACCTTTGCCTTATCGATACACGTGTTCATTCGTGACTTATGTTCTTCTACTCAAACTTTTATTGTTTCATTACTAGCAGCCCAGCACAGATAACACAGTAAATGGCTATCTGCAGCACACTCAATATTTTGTAGATTGCGCTTGTGGCTTTGTTGCCATGACCAGTGGCTCAGACTTACTGTGTGTTATCAGAAATACAACATACTGATCACTGTGGCGCCTTATTGCTTCTGGAAATGTAGAGATAGTAGTTGTAGCAGTAGTAGTTCAGTGCATGAAAAAGTAGTTCATACTAGAGCCATCAGCCAAAACACTATGTGATGCTTCAGAGGGCTGAGTGAGTCAACTGGTTATTTTCCAGAGTTATCATCTTTTTTTTTTTTTTAGTTTGAAATTCCCTCTCTGTATTTTCCAGTGGAAGGATTCTCACTGATAGTTGCATAACCACAGTGTGAATAATGCTGGTTCCAGCAACACTTGAAAAGAAAACGCTGAATATCCGTGTTTATTGTTCTTTGGCTGCTGGCGTTAATGCATCACATCACACAATTGACTCATCTGACATAATAAAAAATATTGTCTCGGAAGTAACATTGCCAAGAGAAACCTTGCAAACTTTCCAGGTGAAATTCTGCACCGGACTGCTAAACCTTTGTTCATAATCTGAAATATATTTTCTTACAAGCTTTTTTCTTCTTTTTATGTTTTAAGTGCAAAAAGGAATGGTGTTGTGCAGAACCTTGGCCTCCCCAGAGATAAATATTCAAAGGGTATGTGTGTGTGTGTGTGTGTGTGTGTGTGTGTGAGTGTGTGAGAGAGAGAGAGAGAGAGAGAGAGAGAGAGAGAGAGAGAGAGATACATGGAAGGAATAAAGAAAACCTGGTGGAATGAGGAGCAGCATGGATGGTCCCGGTCATCTACCTGATGACTTTCGATGAATTCCAATGAGAGAGCAGATTACATTTTGATTACAGATTGGTCCTATAGGTGTAATTAGTGCTACATAATGGCCATTCCTCAGCTGCTTCAGCAGAGTTGTGAAATATTGATTTAATTCACCCCTATATATTCACTTAAACTCTGGGCTGCCATGCTCAGAATACAGCTCATTGTTATACTTGTTTGCAGTAATAGCTCAGGGTTCACTCTGTCATGGTGTGTTAAGAACAGACTGCATATAGGGAGCCCTTCCTCAAAGGATAGGGTAGAGATAAAAAGGGGTAAAATGGACTGAAGTTTGAAAGGAGAAAACTTGTCTGAGTGTATTTCAGAAGCCTGCTGCAGCCAGCTGCCTGAGATGCAAGTTCTCAGATGATCAGATTTTTTTAAGTTGGTGGGAAGAGGACTAAATCACAAGGCGAGACCAGGCTCCTCCAGTCTCTCTCTGCTGTATGTGGCAGGTGAGGCTCGGCAGACACTGATGATGTCAGACAGGACACTTACGTTGGACTCTCCGGGGAGGTGTCTTGAAGTGGAGTTTGACTCACTATTCCAGTGTCTCTAATCTCTGCATTATTTATGCTTTTGTCTCAGCCATTTATCAGCATTTTTATACCTCGCAGCCTCATTCTACAGTACAACCTCTGTGATGGAATAGGCTGCAGTGATGATAGCCTCTGAGGGAAGCCAATAACAGAATATAGTACCTCATATTGATATCAGAAAATTGTGGAATGGACAAGTGTGCTGCGTAGCAGTCTCTGCATACTGTTGAAAACCTTGGCGAACATCCATTCACATCAGAACAGTGCACTGAAAAATAAAATATAACGGGGAAAATGCTGCTCTGGCTCCACTTTCTTACCTTTATATTAATTTTTAGGACATGAAACCTGTAATATGTGGGATGTGGCAGGAGCCGCGCAGCAACTGAATCACTGATCAATGACAGCTAATGAACGCGGCAGGAGTTCTGCTCTGTTTGCCTCTCGACAGAGAGCTGCCTTCTCCAGAGAGCCCCTTTTTCTTCAGTTTTTGCCAGAAAAGCACAGGAGCCTTCATTGAAACCAACTGCCTCTGGGCTCAATTAACAGCCATAGATTACTCATAATGCAGATGAGAGACCGCGTAGAGGATCAGCGGTGTGACGATGTTGAAAAGCGCATACAAACAGAAATGCACGCATGGATACAGGCAACTGGGATCTAGTGACACTGAGATATGCTATCTATGTATACGTGACAAAATAAAGCTCCTTAACAAGCAAAATAATGTCCGTATACATCTGATTAAAAGTGATTATCCCGTTAACTAAAGTAGACATCTGCACCCATAAACATACATTTTTTTAGGCTATTTTATAATGTTGGTTGTTGTTTATAATGTTAATGTATTGTTGCATACATGTTGATTCAGGTACACCCAGCAACACATATAAGCTGCAGCAGAGCTAATGCAGCCATTGTATGTTTTTGCATTGTTGTCGGGCAATGGAGATCTCCATGGTGACGACTTGATTTGCTTTGTGTGTGGTCACCAGGCCATGGCCTTTGTGATAACATATAAGCATCGCTTGATATCCCTCTCTCCAGCCAATCTCCATTAGGTTCATAACATCGTCTGAACGACAAAAACGCTATTCCTAAAAAAAGTCAACAAGACTCTCTAACATTTGGTGATGATGAACACGATGATGGAGTCTCACTGGAGGATCTCTGAACTTTTCCAAATTCGTTGCATGCCCCTCACAGCAACCAGCTGTACTTAGGATATTGTTTATTAACCTTAACTAGTCTTTGCCACTGGTAGAAGCTGGCATTTTGAAATGGATCTCAGCCCGTTGTTTACAGAGGACAGCTATCAAAGAGAATATGTTCAGCACCAGAGAATTTACAGATGGCACAAACCTAAATACTGTTTAAATACAAATACTAAATACAAAAAACCCCACAAACAAATAAAAAGTTTCCATTTATTGTACAACAGGCCTCTCTGAAACTACACCTGGCATAGC
>JBAJHX010000001.1:17848880-17863954 GCA_037176925.1 Amniataba percoides
GCCAAATTGTGAAATAGCTACGTTTTGCACTGTGGACCAACGTTCCTATTTAACGTTTTGCTATGAGACTGGGTTGGTCATTTACATCCCCACATTTTACACTCTGTGTCACTGGCAGCAACAAGGTGTAGAGCCGCAGTAGGCTATCAGTAATTTTTACTGATAATTTTTAGGCTTATTACTGTAAAATGGCTCCTGTTTTTACACATCACGAAAAGGTCATATTTTACATGATTAAAAATGATCCTATGTGGTATATTTATATATACAGTGTGTGCTATATACTGTACATACTCATCTGCTGTGGTTTGTGGTGTCACGGCAAAGTGCAGCACTGACCTCCGTGTACGCTCATTATATCATTGATGAAATAGGGCTGAATGTAAACCGGCTGACATGAACTTATCACGGTCTCTCAGCCTTTGCTCGTCTCCGCTCGGTTCGGCTTACAGGGCGACAGTCACCTTCATGCTGCCTCAGTTTAACAGCGCAGGTGGGAGACGCTCGAAGACGGTCGATTGGCATGTCCCCCCGCGTGGCTCTTGATATTCATCCAGATTAACATACTGAGAATCTAAGTGGTAAATGATTGACCCACCTTTCGAGGTGGCCGACGTCCTGGTGTGAGCGCAGAATAAACTGTGACTCTTTCTTTTCCCCTCCCGTCTCCTGCCGCTGAGTCACCCCTGCCTTTGGGGCTTACCACAGGAGTCTCTTCAAACCATCCTTTAGACTGAAGTGAAGAATCAAGATTAATGCACTTCCACGTCCCACCCAGGCTCTGGGGGGAAAAGTCTCATAATTAACACCAGGGGGGCTGCCGGCTGCTTTTGGAGAGGGGTCGAGGGTGGGGTACCTCGACCTCAGAAACAGAGCTGATAAAGGTGTAAGATCTCTGGAGTGTGATGTATGCTGCTGCTTTGGAATAACAGTGGAGTGGTAACAGAATGACCTGTCAGACACCTCACTCCAGCTTATTGTTGTTGGGGGGAAAAAGTGGAGCCTGTAGCAAGAGCTGGCTGCTGCATTAGTGCATCATTCATAATGGTCATTGTTGTTCATTGGAACCTCTGTGAATTATCGCTGGCAGAAGGCCACATGCTTTTTCCCCCCACAAGTTTCAGCTACTTTTTGTTTTTCTGTTAAGTCACTAGAGTGAAATGTATCAGTCTAAAGAAACATTTCAAACAATTGCTTGAAAAATATGCTAATTTATTTTCTTGACGAGAGATAGATGAGAAGATTGACAGTGTACCACTCTCATATCTGTATGATAAATAGTAAGCTAGTTTTATCAGCCTTCTCATGTAACATTTAGAAAGCAAATCCCCCCAAATGCCAAACTATTCCTTCAGTAATCCTGCTTTAGAACATTAACTCAAAATAAGTATGCAAAAGGCCTTTAGTAGCACCCCTGATACTTGTGTATCTCATTATAGACAGCGTTGATGGTGTTTTTATTTACTAATCAGCTTTAAATTAAGATTGGCCAGAATGTCACTGATGTTTATGTGACGCACCTCACAGCTTGTTTAAAGAGAGGGGGCTAAAGAAAAGGAGAGACAATTTAACACTGAACTTTATTTGGTGGCGTATTTTGAGGGATGCACCACACAGTTTACTTGAAAGGCTATGCATTCATACGTATGGTTAAGCCTAATAATAATAGCCTCCTATGTTCCTTCCCACGCTGATGATACTAACCGCTACTTAAATATATCCCACACTCCGCCATTTGCATCCTGCGGTTCCCAGGGGATCCTGTTTCCACTGCGCCCCCCTAATGTATACTGAGGCTTGTAAGGCATTTGTTGAAATGTAAATGTATCCAGAAAAACGGCAATCCACTGTGAGTAGTATACATTGTACTCTGTAATTATCCATTCCTGTGCAAAGAGATTGTCATGGCGCGTTTGATCATCAGGTAATGATCTTTAAGTTTCACCAAGCTTTAGCTGCTTCCTCATTATCCCAAACACTTCCTCTAAGGTTATTCCCAAACATTTACTTTCATAGTTCCACGCCTGGGCATTGTCTTTGATTGCTTCTCTGATTGTGTCCAAAAGCTGCGGGCCTGTTTTTAGGCGCGATGCTCCACAAGTATATTGATTTTTTTTTTTTTTTTTTAAGTTTTTTTTTTTTTACATTTCAATGTAAATGAGGAGAGAAATGGGCACAGTGTGGATTTACAGCGCTTCATTAGATTGAATCCACCGCTCCGCTGTATCTTTCACGTGAACAATCTCCTATAGCTCGGGTGAATTAGTGTGCAATCTCATGTACCTGCTGTAAATGAATCTGTCCATCAGCTTGTGTCTCAGGTGTTGGGAGCGGAGGGATGGTTCTGCTCTGCCGAGGCTGCTTTGAATTCTCAGACAGGGAAAAGCCTTTTTTGTTAAATACTTTGGTCAGACTTTACTTTTTGATTGCTAGTGTTAACAATCCCAGGGGAGGAAAAAAAATCATGGTTGTTTCATTTATTTAGATTTTAAATTACTATGCTGGAGATGCTTGTCCACCATCTTTCATTTCACCTCTGACCTCTGGACCCGACGACAAGCATGACCCCTCTTTGAGATACAAGCACTCAGATCCCTCAAGGGGGCACACAGGGGTAGATTTGAATCTGATGAGAAAATGCATGTGTGAAAATTGTGTTGTGTTCATTTGGGTGATGGATAAGTTGGCATGTCGGATAACCCTTTTGACAGGGAGCAAATGGAAGCCAGACTGCACTTTCAAATACAGCGCTGCGCCGTAAAACAGATATTCTTCTGCGAGCTTCGCAATTTGCAAAGATTCCTATCATTTAGTGTGACAGACGTTATTACTGTTTGAGTTTTTGCTTTGACATTTTGAAGCTGTTAGCGATGCCCTTAGGATTTCATTTAGGATTTATCCACATCACACCAGCCTGTCATGTGTAAAATGTAATAAAGGGATGATAATGAGTGTCAATTAGGAGGTAGAGGAAGCTCACTAACGGAACTATTTTTGTATTTCCTGTGATGAAATATTAGGATAGACACAGCGAGTGCTTCAAACACGAGAATACATGCGCTCAGAGTCAAAGCAATTCAAGTTACAGTACATCTAAATCAATTCGTGGCAGGTTTAGATGAGTACGGCTGAGGTCTTAATGGAACACAGAGTATGAGCAGAATTTTCACAGCAGGCAGAGATTATTAGCTCCTCTCGGGGTACTTACGCTGGAGATCTCGCCAGGAAACAGAAACAAAAAGAGTCGTCCTGATGGGCAAGTCCCCTGTTTTCATTTCGGAGTCCAGTTGCATGCAGATGGAGCTGACTGACTTGAATAATGTATCTAAAAACTGAACCTCCAAGCATATAGGCAGCTGCACTCCTTTTAAAAGCTTCAAGTAGGAGAGCTTCATGTGTGACATAATTAAATTCCACCGGAGTTAATTCAAACTGTTTAATGATGCAGGGAGAACAATTTCTTTCGCTGTGCTAGCAGTGGGGTGGTCCACCGGGGCTACGAGTGAGGAGAGGCATTAGAAGTTCAGTACTTGTGATACAGAGAGGAGGATGTCTTGATAGGGAGAGACTTGAAGGCTTCCGATTGGGGTGATTTTTTTTATTTAATGATGCTGAATTTGCTTGGTTTTCCTTTTTTTAAATTTTCTGTTGGTTTTTCACTGCTATTTCACACTAGTTTATCACTATTTTGAAATTGTTTTTACTGTTATTATTAGTAATCTGTATGAGGCCAGATTTTATCAGTGGGATTACATCTGCTTTTTGCCTTAGTTATTGGGTTAGCTGCTGGTTGTTGTGACCAGCCTGCAGTGTTTTATTATTTTTTCTAAGCTAATAACCTCTCCCACGGTGAACAGCCTGACATTATACACATTGTGTTTTTGTGTCTTCTTCCAGGAGTCGGGGCCAGGCGGCGGGTAGGAGATGAGTCTGGCAGGTAATCCCACTCCACCTATCCATCAACCTGGAGACTATTTCCAGCGTCCCCTACAGAATGTCAAAGCCTCGCTGAGCAGAAGATGAGTCCATCATCTTCTTTCTTAGACTTTCCCTCGAGTTTCCATTAAAAGACATAAACACATCATGTGCCATTATTTTCTATTGCCCTCCCTCCCTTTCTGTCAATGGAGGGCCGCGGCAGTGAGTGAACGCAGTTGAGCGGGTTGTGTTGTGTGCGGTATGCAAAGGAGAAGCTCCATTTGAAAACTACAGGATGTGACAGGATCCTTTCTCTGTCGCTGACATCACTCCGTATGGGCTGTGATGGGGCATGTGCCAGAGATCTCCTGTCTAATAGGAAGTGAGACACTTAAAGAGATGACCCTGCCTCAGTTGCCATCACTGTTTCTCTGCCAGAGAGAGAGAGCTCGGCTCTCCCATTACTCCTGCACTTGCTAATTAGCGTCTGTCGCTGGAGTAACTTGTACCTGTCAGTGTGTGCCGCTCTCCTATATTCAGTAACTTGAGGGAATTGAAATTGAATGCCAGCTAAGCTCCAACAAACTGCAAATGGTGCATGGGATACACCCTGATTTTCTCACTGACCTGACAGCCTTATATGTAAGAAATTGTTTTTAATGAACACAGACTAACCCAGCTACTTTCTACTGCTCGTGTAAAATGTTGTATTTCTTCCTGGCTGGGGGCTGTACAGGTTGTTTTATTGCATTTTTTTAGGTACTTGATCAAGTCCCCGTGCCATATGTCCATGTATGAATGCCAAAGCCATTTGTGTCAGATAACCCAGTGCCTATTTACATTAAAGAGACATGGTGAAACTGCCTGGTCATTGGTAATTATTGGTCCCATTCCCAGGGCCACTTTGTGCTCATTCGAGCAGAACAAGGTCGAGTTTATTACAGACATTTCTTCACCCACAGGATTAGCCATGCTGCTCAAATTCATCCTTCCACTTTTCCATTAGTTGATTTATCTGCCGACTATACTATTCTGCATAATGAGTAAAACATGAATTATGGTCAAAGTAATACAAATATTTCATTTACATGCAGATCAACACTGACATGTTGAATTGTTCCCAGTTAGACGCAGTCCTATTTTAGGGCTAATCCCTCTCTGTTTGCAGATGCTCAGTCATCCCAAACATTTTACTTGTTTTGAATAATGGATTTTCTCTGTGATTGTTTGTTGCTGTCATATGCGAAATAGCTACCTTGCATCAAGTCTGACTTGTGTAAGTAGTGCAGAAGCACCTCCGGAACACACACACACAGACACACACATGCACACGCACACATACTGTGTCCTCTTCCTAAGCTGGATGAGACTGTTGATCAAACCCCAGGCTGTGCCGAAATGCGCAGATCTCTCTGTACAGTAGCCCTTGACCTTGCTGTGTGTCCTCGTGGCCCAGACACCCGCCTGAAATTAAATTACAGATTAGTGGCTCCAGGCCCAAAGAGGGGTTTATTTGGTTGGCCCCTCTCTGAGAAGCGCTCATTCTCTCATTCAGGGACTGGGAAAAATGTCATGGGATTTAAGGATGAAAATGGCAGTCTTGGAGACATTTTCTTTCTTCTGCTGTGAGCGCTGGAGCCAGTGGTCCCCTAAAACTGAAATGTCTACAAAGACTTCTAAATCTCACATTGTGGGAAAAACAGACAGTGGAAATAGGTTTGGGACATGTGAAAAATTGGTACTTGGAAGCAAATTTAAAAAATAAATAAATAAATAAAAATAAAGAAAGAAAGAAAAAAGAAAAGCTCAGTCAAGCTGGAGGAGCTCTGATGAAGCAGCAGCTCGCTGTTTCTTTAAACCCTGCTGAATGTACACCTTGGAAATTAAAAAATCATTCTTGTGAGACAAAAGAAGCAAATGCCAAGCCCTCATTAATTTGGAAGTCTGTCAAGCCTTTCGCAGACCTTAATTCCAAATTACATTGACTTCAAACAACATTGAAATACAAGTGACCATCTCTTGGCAATCAAAGAGAAAAAAATTAATCCTGAATGTGTTCTCACAGTGGAAAAGGTGAATCTGAGACAAATGTACAGCTCGTTGTAGAATGACAAATGTGTAATTGTGCTGGGGCTTGATCACTTCACTGAGATGACAGAAGGAAAAATTACAGTGACCAATTTAAACTTACATTTGAGCATGTGACTTTTGTGTCAAGACAGACTCAGTTCTTCCAAATTAGAAATGCTCCCTGCAGGATGTACATCAGCATAAGGGATGATGAGTGCAGACTGTATCTAGTTTTGGTAGAGCAACTCCATATGCTTACAAATTTAGTCTTAATTTGGCCAAATGCATGGTAGCGTGGAGCACGAGCCTGCTTTTAGTTGGACTCACCTGCCAACATTTCTATACTTAACTTACTTCACGAGCGTAATTGATCACACTTAATGTCACCTTTCACACACCCGGGCACGAGGGGATAGCATATAAGATGCTAATATCACATCTTTATTTATCTATCAAAATAAAACACTTGGCAGGATTTTGCGTTTTTGCCCCACAGCCAAGCTTCGGACTACATCACACGCGTAAGGAGGAAACTCATTGATTAGATTGTCTTAAATTCAAGTTCACGCCTAAAGTTACGAAAACATTGATCCATGACACAAAAACCTTTGTGTGGTCCCCATGTTACAAATATAAATAAAATAAAATTAAAATAAAATGAGCCAAATCATTTTATGGTCCCTGGCCCTATAATAAGTATTTTATGTAATTTAAATCAAAGCATGGTCAGAAGAAACTTTGACCAGTATCTTAAGCCAACACAGTGATTTGGTATGATAAATTCCCACTCGTTCCACAGATGAGCTCATCTGATACTGGGCACAGCGCACACACTCAAGTGAAGTACCTTGGAAACTGGAATCTTTGATGAATTACGTCCAAAACTGGTACAGACACAATCTGAGTGACACTAGAGAAGCATAACATATTAAATGTTGATCAAACATCAGTCACTGAAATCACTGCCAGCAGATACTTCATTTGCTGTGACTAGTATATGTTCTCACAAAAACAAAAACAGTAACAAAAAAAAGTATTTGTCTTAGGCAGCACAGATTCATGCAAAGATGTGTGTGCTCACATTGGCAAAAAAAAAAAAAATGCAACTATCCCAAATTGGGAGTCTCCAAAGCGACAGTTCCTGGTAAGTTTTGATCAGCCAGACACTTTGAGCCGGCGCTTGCTGTTATTGGGAACACATCTGTTGGCTATTTGTGGCTAAAATGACGAGGAAAAAAGCACAGACTGAACAAACACTCCGGCAGTCAAATTCGCTCAAATAAAGCGAGGAAGAAAATCTGCTATCTGTGCAGATGGGATGAAACGGTATCTTGGAGAGAGAGAGAACACCAGTGCTCCCGTTTTGCAGGCTCACATACCCTCGTTCAGACTGTGGTCCAAACACGCAGGAGATTTATATCAGCACTTCAGCTACTGCACGTTTGACTTGATTTGAACACGAGGTCCTAGTAAAGTAGTCACTCAAATGGGACCAGATGTGCTCCTTAAATTTTAGCACAGAGTAAATGCTTAGTGTGCTCTTTGGTTAAGATCCTCCATTATTTTCCCCCTTTTTTTGTTTAGCAGATACTTCAATGTAAGCATGTACACTCTTCCATCTTTTCAGCACTGCATGAATTATTTCTTTCTCCTCTATCAAATGTAACTCCTGTCAAATTGAGAGGAGGCAGCTGGCAGCTTCTGCCTCTCGTGCTTGCTGGTGGCCCATATTCTGTTTGGGATGGGACACCTGAGGTCAGCAGCTCTCGGTCCAAGTAATCTGCACCCAGAGCACTGCTGGTTTCATTCAGCCTAATCAGGGACTGATTCACACCGGAGCAAGTGAACGCAATTAAGCAGGCGCTAGTAAAGAAAACCAGGACCAGGATTGAAGACCACTGTGTAATTGGTTTATTCATGGAATTGTGGGATACTCTATCACGAGTTATCAAGGTGCATGGAAATAGCTTTGGCTGCAGCCAGTAGTCAGTTACTCTGGAAGGAGGCATAGTATGTAAACACTTGCTAAGAATTCTGCTCACTGCGAGCGTCCTTGCATCATTTTTACGATCTGCTGGGTTTGTTCACCGCTTAAGGAGAAAACACTGCCAGCATTTTACACAGTGTTTTATTTCTCCTGAGGAGGTTCGATAATGTATTTAGTATGCAGAGGCTGGAGCAAAGCATAAAACAGGCAAATCAACTGCGATAGCGTTCAAGCAGTACGGGGTTGGTGAGAGCTCATACTGAGGCCGATACTTTTTAGACCAAGGCCGCCAATAATCGTACTGTTTGGATGCTCAGAACCCGACAGTCCTCATTTCACCAGCACACACAGGGTCCTGTTAATGTTAATGTTGAGAGAACATGCCTAGATGCTAAAAAGTCTAGGTTTAGTGGTGAGCCAGTGGTTTTTGTGTGTGAAGGCCGCAGCCTTGTATAAGTGGGTCAAACACGAGTCAAATGTGTGTTGATTACACTCTAACAGGTTTTTGTGAGTTAAAGCAGTATCGGCATGGACGCCGGAGCAAATTCAGACAAATATACCTCCATGTTTCATTAATCACTTCAGTGGTGAGATATCACATTTCAGTGTAAAATACTGACCCTTGATTTAATCTCCTTTTCAGGTCAGTATGTATCATTTCTAAGGATTGGCAGGAGGAAAAGGTTGTCAGACCTTCAGAAAAAACTCTGTAGGTCCTTGTTTACATTCGGCATGTCTTTTTAGAAGCTGTACATCCACAGCAGTACATCTTCAAGGACGAATCAGTTCGTTTTCAAGGTTGGATCAAAATTCCTTGAGTGAATCATGATGTGAAAGTAAGAGAAGAAACAAAAGACACACACACGAAATAAAAAAAAAAACTTGAAAGCTTCTGAATTCATAACACTCTCCTCCTCCACCCTGAATAGCAAACAGCCTTACTGGGCATGAGGTGTTGACGTAAGGATTTAAGGAAGAAGGTATCTTTTGGGAGGGCAGACACTACACGCTACGGAAAAAAAAAGAAAGACAATTGAGGTGCTAAGAAGTAAAGCCTCCATCCAAAATTTCTAAGAATACCAGCTGTGAATATATACACAGAATTCCTTGAGGGATTTCTGTAGCTTTCAGGTTGCACTGTCACGTCGGTCCCTTTGATTTCTCAACCGTCAAAAAACTGTGCGAGGGCGACTAATGTTCACAGCAGCGAGACAGAGAGTAAGATCATAGATTGGTGGGGCAGTAATGATATGTTGGGCATTGTACCAGCCTGTCATGGTGAAGAAGGAGCTGAGCCTGAAAGAAAAAAAAATCTCTTGGTTTACCAGAAGACACCTTTCTAAAGCTCAGCATGGGCTCCAGGTGTTGACAGAGGGGATACAGAATCAGAAAATTGCTGTTTCCTCAACAGGCCACACTCAGGCACACAGTAGGAGCTCGAATGCCCACAGTGACCTCAGAGGTGCACCGCTGCTGCTTTGCATCAAAAGATAAGGTGGTATGGGCATCTGATCAGGATGCATCCCACATTCTTCCCCCCACGGCGGTGCTCAGAGTGTGTCCAACTGGGAGGAGACCACCGGGCAGGCCAAGAGCACATCATCAGCTTAGGAAGGTCTTAAGGTCCTGCAAGTGCTGGAGAAATGATCAGGGGAGGCACCCGCGTGGGCCGATGGATGCGGGTAAGCAGCTGAGAATGGAAGAATGGAAAACTCTGTAATGTCAGTGATTGTGTTTCTGAATGTTCTGCAGGTGCGTTACATGCTGGTTCAAATCGGTGCCTCTGTTCTTAAACAAGCATCCTTTTACTCTATAAATGATTTCAAAAATTATTCTCATCTGCCATTGTATTATAAATATTCTTGACTGGAGCTTTAAAACAACTCGTGTTAAGATGTTAGTCTGCCACTAAATTCAGGGTCAAGTACAAAATCAAGTTTGAACTGTAAATCTGTTGTTGTAAAAAATGGTTAATGGTTACAATGTGATGTGTTTATTAAAAAATATTTTACTTTCTCCAGTGAAATTATTAAAATTGCAACTATTGAAATGTATGTTTGTACATTAAGGATCAGTACGTACATCAATATCCAAACTACGACAGTCCGTTGTGAAGCTTAGTTAATATTGTTGCTAAACAGTATAAATAGCAACAGAACTGATGTGATTTTTGAGCTGCACTTGGATGAGAAAGATGCAGGAAATTGTTGTTCATATTCAAATTCAAACCCACTCGCTAGCAGTATGCACAAGTTCACAGATTTGCAGAGACTGCCTACACGTTTAACAGGTGCAAACTGCACCTGATATTATTTCATGTGCAGTACATACTGTGTTGAAACCTAGGCCACCGAAACTGGCACTCATCCAACTTTTGGCTCCTGCAAAATGAAATAAAATGGCTAAATCCCCCCTGCTAACTGAACTTAGCAAGACGGTTCATCAAAATACCATGATTTGCCAGAGGAACGATTCCCAGCGTCGTGCCCTCTATATGAGCATGAATGCGTGCTTTTTCAATGCGCTGCGATCTGAACCAGGGTTTATGTTCTTTGATCAGTGTTCTGTGAAAAATGCTAAGTGAAATTCTGCCATAGTTCCTTCTATACATGCCAGACTCTAAGAAGGCGGGAGAGAAAGGAAGAAAAGGTCAGCTGGTTGTGGTTTATTATTGAGAATCAACATCAAAGACATGTAGGTGCAATGGGCAAAAAAGGCAGTGGGGCTGCACCCATTGAGCACAGAAGGGTGGACCCCTGTGGTGGTATATTGTATAATATGTTGGCAACTGCTGGCTGGAAATCCCCTGATACTACAGAAAACATCAAAGGAAATACCATAATAATCGATGTCAGAGGTCCAAAAAAGGGGGAAAGACCATGCGATGCCATGTGCAAATCAACAGCACCAAGAGGTTACACACATACATTAAAGAAATGTGAATATCTAATATTGTAATATATATTCATTTCACTGAGGGATCCGCACAGAGCCTACTGGTTTATGTAGAAATCATTTTTAGTCCACAGTTACCTCCCTTATAGATTCATTCATAATGTAAAAGGGTTGGGCTTACATTTTCTCACTTTACTTTGCACACAAAGACATGACTATCACATGCTGGCCTCACACACAAAACACAAACGCGCAGCTCTCACATGAGGACAATATGTGAATGAGCAGATAACCCAAATACGTCATAATGCTGAATGTATGGGAAAAGCACCACTGAGCCTGCCACACAAGTAACGATGAACTCGGGCTCAAACTGTATCAAGAATCCACCTCAAGTCAGGTCTTACGACTGAAATATTTTGCCGCCAAATCCTAATCAATAAATACGCAGCTCTATTCATGACTCAATGTTTTCTGACACTTACAACCCCTCATTTATATTTAAGATGGACACAACTGTGCTGTTTCGACTTCCACCCTTTATCTCTTTCTGCGTGTTTGGATTCTGATGAAATAAAAGCATTTTCTTGTAATGGCATGAAAGTTTAATCACCACTTATCTGTGTCACATCATATTGATTTCTTTTTTCTTTTTTTTTTAACTTTGTTGATGCATATCACAGAGAAACTTTCTGAGGAAGGCGTGCAGAGCCACAGGGAAGGACACATACCCTAAACATTGTTTTAAACATTAGACTCCCAGAGGTAAAGATTTACTCAGCGGCTTCTTGTAAAGCAGCACCACTCAAGCATATGTCTGCTGTAGAGTGGTGTTTAAAAGTTGGACCAGTGTTCCTGCCACAGGGTGACTTCGTGGATTGTTGTTTCACTGCGTGGGCTGTTTGCGTTCCATCTCCTGAAACAGTAAGTATCGGTTTACTTTTAACCATGACGGTGATCCCTGCGTTACTTTAAATAGCTGCTTACACAGAGCAGTCACAACTCATATGAATCTCTTTTCTTCAACAGTCATATAGGTTGTTATGGAGGGTTCTTACAAACACACAAATCTATAAAGTTTATTTGAATTACACAGTCAACAACAAAACCACAAAATCCATCTTTAATACAACGTCTTGACATCCCTGAGCTCTTGTACTTAGCTCCTCTTTCTTCAAAAAAAAAGAAGACACAAACAAACAAATAAAGATAATGGGATGATATTTTAGAAAATTACATGTTGTTTTGCGTCACCTTCAGGCGGTGCACATGGACCCATCCCCATAAGTGTTTTTCTCTAAATTGCTGGTGTTGATACAGTGTACCTCATTTTAATTTTAGAATACAAAAGCTGCTCTTGTTTTTCCTTTGCGGCGCCACTCCAGCTGCTTGACTTGATAACTTTCTGTCAGTATCATGTAATAAAAGCATTTAAAGCAGACCTATCCTCTTGCGTGTCCATGTACCCAACTGTACTGTATCTGCTGCGAGCTTAAATATTTCATACATAATGATCAATCGCCGGGCGCACTGTGGAGCAAATAAGTAATGACACTGCTGGTCGGCCAATGAAAACTGCAGATTTTATTTGACTCTGCGGCTGCATATTTGATTTTTCTCCCAAATAGTATTTAGAATCTCATTACCTTAAATCAGGATGAAGCGATATCATGCTTGATTGTATTCCCTTTTCGAAACAACTTCTTCAGAGGCACTGAAGTAAATCACTGGCCCAAACTTGGGGTAAACAAAAGACACTGCATAGGCAGAGGCTTATTTTAGCAACTGAAACGTGTGCTTTGTCAGACTCATTCAGTTGTGCTGGGCTAGGCCGTCCCTAATTAAAGTGTTCTGCTCTACAGAGTCCCAGACTGGTCCTGAGCATGCAGAAGCTGTCTTATTCTTTCCATCCATCACATCTACTGTAATTACTTTTGTTTACAGTGGAGGAAACGGCAGCTGTCTGATTAGAAGTTATTGAGGAGATAACTCATAGGTAATTTAGAAATGGCGCGCAGCTTCTCTCCTGGATGCAGATGAATCATTTCCTGTGTGAAGTGAGGGGACGATGTAGAGGCGCTGGCAGAGAACGACCCTGACAAATTACCACAGGGCTGTAAAATCTCCGAACCATTTTCCTCCAGAGTGGTACATCGTTGTCTTTCTCCAGTGGTGATGATGGTCTGTCTTCTTCTGAAGCAAAAATAAAAAGTTTGCAAAGCAGTGTAATTAGTTGTGTTGTGTGTATATTATTGTGAAGGGCAATATCAGTTCCCAAGGACTTTAGTGAGACCGATATGGCGAGAGAGGATAATAGTGATCTATTTAAATTGTGAATTGTCACTGAACTGAGAACTGGAAATTCCAGGGTTTCGTAGTTTTCTACGACTCAGTGTTTTACAGCATGAACCACATGACTATGTATTATCACAGGATTGTCATAAAAAACACACCTTTGTGTGAAATGGATACTGAGATGTCCATTACTGAAATAGAAAATGGATGTGCAGTATCAAAATGGCAAATCGATACTGCAATATCCACTTCCAATATGGGAAATGGATCCTGCAGCAGCAATATGATATTGGATTTTTTTTTCCACAGCAGATTTTGAAAATACTGTTGATATTGCTACAGTAGTTAACTGTATTTTGGTTATTTAACCTTGGTTATTATTTTACTTTCTGCACATTCAAGTATATGTTGCAAGATTAGCATTCGTTTTCGATCTAATATTCACTTTTTGCTCTTGTTTACTTATCTCCAAGTGTTTGCAAGACAAAAGTATCTGGGTATCTTGTTATAAGTTTGACTTATCTTGCCACCTTTTGTTGCTGCGGAGGTGGCTTGTGGCAAATATATCAGCCCCTTTATTCCTTTGCTTTAACAGCCAGTTGCTGGGAACAGGACTGATGAGGGTGGGTTGTACAACTAGTACAAGTTTAACTTAAGTGCCCTGCAGAACTGCAAAGCTGCGTGACATTTCTGTATCAAAAATGTGAATCAACTGAATTATGTTTTTATAAACCACACTAAAGATGGCCGTGGCTACAGACAGTGAAATCAGATCTTTGTGGTCGTTAAGAGTCTCTCGCCGTCCTTGAGAGCTGAGTGGGTTCACTCAATTAATGGCTGTAATTGGACTGTTTGGAATATCAGCACCTCTAATGTTACTTTGACAGTGATTTAATTTGACATGTTAATCAATCATCAACATAGCTGGAGCACACACTAATATGTTAACAAGGGATATAAATAGCATTTAGATTGTACGCAGACAAAGGCGCAGTACACAAGGCACTGTGTATGATCATAATATATTTGCACTTTGTTTATTGATTTATTTTGCTCTTTCATCTTCGGCCATTTTGCCAGGGGTGTTTTGCTCAGCAGTGAAGCCAGAAAATAAAAGGAAATGTCAAAAAATAAATAGTATCTGATAAACTATTGTGTGGAGTGCATGTCATGAGTACTTTCAGTTCTTTGTGCTGCCCCACTTTAGTCCTTGCTTGCACCATTAATTTGTAATTCAGTGCCTCGTCATGTGTAAATATTATAGCTCAAAACCAGTTTCAATGAACTTGCTGTTTGTACAACAGATCCCGTCCCTTGCCAAAGTGTTAGATTAATTACTTTGCTTTAATGGGCCCCACTACTGGGTACTAGTAATTAAAAGATAATGATTGGTCCCTTTGAATGTTACAAATAAAGATGCACGAACTCATTTGTGTTATTCAGGTTGTTCAATAAAAGATTAGGCCCCGTGTGGGGGTAGGGTTAGGGGTGTGTGTGTGCGTGCGGAGGGGGGTGTTGGGGCTACTTGCATTTTCTGCCAAATTATCCATGCTTTCCTGTGGTGTGTCTGCTCTCAGGAATCCATATCAGATAAACTTTGGATTATCACACTGGATAAGAATAATGAATAAACACAGCTGTTCATTGGCATTCATCTCCATGACCCCCTCCTTTATGAATAACTGGAGAAAAATAAAAGCGAAGTCATTTAAGTTTTATGTTGAGGACTGAATCGCTTCTCCCTACTTTTTATTGGATGTTGACAGCTGTGTTTGGTGATGAAATTAGTCCAGTCTCTTCCTGTAGGGACTGGTGAAATTCCCCATGAAGAAGAGGGGGGGAGGAGGGGGGGGGGGGGGGGGGGGGGGGGGGGGGGGGGGGGGGGGGGGGGGGGGGGGGGGGGGGGGGG
>JBAJHX010000001.1:17866833-17917035 GCA_037176925.1 Amniataba percoides
ATCTATCTATCTATCTATCTATCTATCTATCTATCTATCTATCTATCTATCTATCTATCTATCTATCTATCTATCAGTAGAAGCACTTCTTGCTCCTCTGTGTGGGCGGGCCTCAAACCTGCTAATTAAACTGATGTTTCTTTTGGCCAATCAGAGGAGTAGGAGGCGGTGATTTGGCCTCTGAAGTTTGGTGCAGGTGAGCAGGTCGCAGGACATATTAGGAAACTTCAGGACGAAGTCAACAAGAAAATCCGACGGAAGCGCCATTATTTACGTGGGAATCAAAATCTTAGTATTAGCACCAAACAAATGAGTGCAACTTAGCTACAGTGAGCTAGCAAGCAAATTTGACACTTAATTTACAAGTTAGCAAAAACGAAAGGATGGCTAATTCATGCAGTATTTTCATACCACTGAGGAGCCGATGGAGACTTTGGCCGCTTTTGTTAACTCTGTGTTTGCGAGGAAAGAGACTGAAGCTCTTCGTCTTCAAAGAGACACAATCTCTGTCTTTCATGGTGAACGTCCTCTGGACCCTGGTGAGTGTAACAGTGTCCCACAGTTCAACTATGAATGTAACCTTTACAAAAATATTAACTGTAATGTATCAAAAATATGTGGCTTTAAATGTAAAACAACGACACAACATTTATGAAAGACAAAAAAACCCAACAAAACTTGAATTTATTGGAAATATTGAATGTTTGTTGCTTCAAGGCTATTGAAGCAAAGTTTTATTTGTGGTGTTTACACAGAGTGACTGAAGTGACTATGCCTTTATGATAAAATGTGTAATAAAAAACAAAGTGTGTATTCAGACACACACAATATACACAGGGACAAATTAAAGGAAAAACCTGAACAAGTGAGGGTGAAAATATAACAAATGCAGATGTTTTCTTATAGGTGAGGGACATTTTGTTGGCATGGTTTGTGTCCCCTTAAAGAGACAGGACACTGCAAATCACGAGTGATCACCTTTATCCCATGATGAAACATTTCCATCCTGCTCTCCACCACCACCATCAAAACACCAAATGGTGTTAATCCCTCCAGTAGAGTTCAGAGATTTGGAGAATCAATGCAGAGGAGCACTGAAGCTGATCTGGTGGCCCAACACATTACTAAATACTTTTTCCTTTCATTTGTCACTTATCTTTGTGTGTGTTACACGTATGCATGTAAACACAAAACCTTGAAAACATTTCTATCAATATAAGCCATGTTTTTTTTTTTTTTTATTTAGTTCTGAGTTTTATCTAAAATCAGTGTTCTTTAAGGGACGTTCTGTTAATTTCTGCCCATAATATTGCATCCAGGGAAGGACTGCATTCAGAGGAGGGATCTGTCTTCAGTCGTGTCTGGTAGGTTGTTTTCATCATATCGCTCTGTGGATGGTGTGTTTGAGTGATAGATTTCCCGGTACCATTGCATCTATTGTGAAGTACAATGAAAATCTGGACTGTGATGCGAGTTGTTCATGTGAAATCAGGACGCATGGTGGAAAAATTTATTTTTGATTGCAAACCCTTACGTCACGATGCAACATTGTACTTTTAATTTAAAGCACCATGTGATGGAAAATATGGTAGCAAAGCAGTTTTAAAACACTGTGAGTGGAGACCTGCAGGAACAGTTAATTGTTAATGGCGCTCCGAAGTGTCTCCATAAAGGCCTTTTGATTTCAATACCAGGCAAACAAACAGGAGCTTTCCATTAACAGCATTTGCCAAATCAACATCTTGAGGTGATTATGAACATGTTTCCACGAGCAAATGCTGTGATGATGGGTAGACAGAGTGTGTTGATAATTACACAGTGGATAATGGACGGAGGGCAGTGGCACATTGCGGGAGGTGCTGGACCCAATGGGCCATGATAATTAACCAAAATCTTAATGACACTGGGCAAAATGATTCCCCCCCGTCTGGTATATGATAAATATTTAATGTTTCATTACAATAATGATGGGAATGCAAAATGCCAAACCACTAACTGTCAAACTTTTGCTGCTGTTGTCTAGTAATTAGAGGAAGCTCTAACTGTCTCTGACTGTCTAATTTCCCAGTGCAGCCACTGCCAGCATTTAGTGCTTTCATGAAAGAGTGGTGACAGGGAGGGGAATTGTGCGTAGAACAGAGCTGGACTCCACATTGAAGAGTTTACCATTAATTCAGTACTTGGCATCCACTGCGTGTGAATGTTTATCCTTTTGACAATTAAGGAGTTACAAATCATAGACCTACTTACACAGACCGCAGTCCTTGGTGTACGAGATAAGCCAAAGTTAGTTTTCTTCCCCAGAAAAGAAAAACACTTTTATGTAACAAGAATAATCTGCGAGCAAAAGCCCTGCAGAGGGGACTTTTTTTTTTTGTTACAGCTGTGGCCAGATGGACAAATGAGTGGGCATCTTGTAGGGATGACAAATTGAACCAGAGTGGTCTTATACAAACACATTAGTCAAGTTATTTTGACCACCTTGCCTCTGTGCAAGCTTGCTCTACACAGCTGAGAAATCCCAGTTCAATTTCCGTCCTGGCTGCTTTAACCCACATAGACACCAGAGGGAGCGGTGATCAATACACTGTACTTGGCCATCATTATCAAGACTTATATCCCCTTCAGCTCAGGGCCCATTAAATCAGAGGACCACATTCTTCCCGCCCAGTGTCTCAACTGAGACTCTTGAGTCACATTAAGGTCTGATTTACGCGTCTTTAATGACAGGCCACCCTTAATTAGCTGATGGCGCAAAAACGCAGCCACTGCTGAAAAGGATGGCCATTGAAGGCCCGGGATGATGTTTGCTCCGGGCCACTCTCAATCTGTCATCCATATCAAGCTGGGCTCACATTGCAAAAACAGCCTCCTCTCGTGGCTGTGGCCATACCTCATATGTTGAGAGGCGCCGGAGGCAATAATGAATCCTTGCTGAGATGCCTGATCCCTTGCATCAATTCAGGGTACCAGTTACGTGAGGCTTTTGATCTGCAGCGAGGTCTGTAACTTTCCTCTTCCTGAAGTATTTGCTGTCACACAGTGGACCCTGATGACTTCCTCCTCTCTTGTTTTGGTCACAATCCATTGGTTCTAGCCTGAGAGGCTCTCTATATCATTAGCAAAAAAATAATTTGGTTGGTTTAATGGAGTGACTTAGACTAACAAGTTGTTGCAACAAGAATACCCTGAAGTGACTTGAGATGTATTACCACAGTAGTAGCGGCTGCTCATTAGCTCCTTGCAGTGTTATTGCAGTTAGGCTCATAAGAAACCTGCATAATATCCATGCACGGCTGTAAAAGAGAGACGGCTGATAAATTGCATAATAACCAGATTAGCAATATGTCACACTAAGCCTCTGGCAAACGGCAAGGGAATTGGGAAGATTCTACCCTCCCTGTGAGATGAGAAAGATATAAATAGAAACCTTGAAGCACAATTTGTCAAGTTACATGAGCAGAAATGCATTCCCCCTTTCCAGCCCACCCCAAACATGTGAGGGGTCCTTTGAAGCAGATTTCATCAAGTCATTATGGAAATGGTGATGTATCGTGGAAGAATTGACAAATATCTGGTTTAAAGGTCACATTCTTTTGATAGCCCCCAGTTTGTGATCTTTATTTCACAGTGAGCGTGACTGCAGATGTGCAGCAGGACATGACAATCTTCTGTGAGACAAAACAAACTGGCTGACGCAATTTGATAATGTATTCTATTAGGCAAAATGATGTCGGGCTGTTTAAAAGGGTCATTTTGGCTGTTTCAGAGCTAGATGTGAAATTAGATTGTGCACTTTTGTCAAGGTCAGCAGCCTGGCTGAACACTTTGGTCACCAATAAAATGTGATGAAAGGGACCCAAAGCAGCTTCTTTTACATTACAATGGAGACTTATTTCTTTTTGATTCATTTCTGTATAAACGGTACAATTGAGAGAACTTTTTGAAAGATATACTACAAAATACAAACATGGCGGCACAGTCTCTCGGCCATGCAGAACAGTTTTTAACTCAGTTTGGTGAATGAAAATGTATAGAATTAATTTTTTTTTTCACATGACCATGCTGACACTTGACCATGTCTCATGGCACATTGAACTCTGACAACTGCCCAAACACACGACACACAAATTTTTTTTTTCAAGAGATTTGGTTCTTTGTGATGACATTGTGATGACAAGGACATAATTTAGACAGCCTTCAAAACGTAATATACTCAACATTTTGATCCTCATGTTCTGCACCTGGAGACGGGTGTTATTTATCAAACAGGCACACCGACCTGCGAGTTCAGTTTACCTGTCAACGCTCCTCCACTTTGAAAAAACTGTTGCAGATTTGCACAGGTATATTAAAAAAGTTATGCACTTTGGTGTGGTGGAGAAGAGAAAATGTAATTAACCTGTATTCTATAGAAATATCAATGACAAACAAAGAATGGGGAAACTGCAAAAAAAGAAAAAAAAAGTGTACTGGGAATCCTCTGGGAGAAGAATAAGTCAGCATTACAACACTGTACCTGACTATTTTTTAACTCCAAAGAAACAAAGGATGGAGAGTTAATTTGAGATTTGACATTCACTGAGATTCTTCATCTTTAAATAAGATAACCAACTGAGGCAATAACCTTTCTTTTGTGTTTACTTTTACTTCTTGAGTTTCATTCAGTGATATATTTTGCATTAGATTTTTTCCAAAGTTAGTATAATCATAATCGTAATTGAAATGCTCAAATAATTGTCTTATCGTTTGAATAATTTAAATTGCAGGTGAATTAATACATTTTTCAGAGTGTAGCAATCCTCCACCGCACTCCACCTCATAAGCTCTGCGTGGTTCACAGATTGTGCCTTTTGCTGGAGTCCCAGTTGCTGATTACTCAGATTGGACACAGTGGTCGACAAACTAAAGTGCAAATATGCTTCACGTTTATAGCAATATATTTAGCCCCAACAAATTATGAAAATAATTCAGTTATATGTATTGTCTTCATGGCATGTGGCAGAAAACATGTTTGGACACAGAGCAGTAGCTGGTAGATGAGCTGCTCTGTCCACAGTTTGCTCCGTGTTCTGACAGGAACTCCATCCTTTACTCTACCTACATTTCTTGTTCGCCAAGTTTAAAAAGTGGCCACAACACAACATGTTTTCATTTATGAATGGTTCTTTCTCTAGTGTGCTCTTCAGTAGTCCGTACTTGACCTGTTTACTTCGTCATAGCGGTGAATCTAGTTTAGTCTGCTTCCTGGTTTTCAGTGGCTCTGCAGCAGCCTCTTGTTCTCTACAGGGCTACAAATGAAAAACGTGTGTGTTCCAGTGACGTTGCAAACAAGCCAAGCCATGAATTTAGAACAGGATATTGGCTAGAGGGGAGCTGTTTGGAAAGTAATTACATCAAAGGCTGTTGTGGGAATATTTGCCACACAAAAATTGCTGCTGATGATAAGCAAGGCCCCACAAGGCAGTAATTAGGGACTCCTGCCTTATGGCCAGTGCATTGTGGCTCTTTCTCATGCTAAATAATTCTTCTTACATTTATGAACCTGCCAATGTATAGGAGCTGCAGTGAGTGCCGAAATCTGTCTCTGTTATTGCCCGTCATGCCTCTGAATGTCTACATCTCACGCGCTGATCCTTTTGAACGTATTTATTTATTGTCCTGAGTTTTAGCCGCAACCTACGTTTGCGTCGAAGGTGGATTTGTATCTCCGAGCAAAGGAATGATGTGCACGCCTTCTATCTCGGGAGATTCTGGGACGCCGACTCCTCACTTTATCTTACTCTAGTCGAGTGAAATGAAGTGAGCTGTGCGACGTTGCTGAATCCTTGTTTTTTCCGATGCTGTAGAGCCGAATCAGTTGCCTTGTGTGAGTGCTGAGATGCTCATGACTTCTCTTTTGTACCGATTCCGACTGTGTTTAGCCTCAGTGGTTGAGTGGGCGTGTGTATCATCCGCAGTGGGCACCCTCTAAGCATAAAGAGCCTGTCAGAGGGTGCTGACCTACATAGTCACTGTCAAGTCATGGATGGAGAGGTGGATTTTAACAACGTTGCGTGGCTTTGCTTGGCAAGAAATGCTAGCTTATCCTCGTCGGCCATCAGCGTGCTGCTCTGCGTAGGAGGGTGGCCAAGTCTTTTTTTTCCACAGAAATTTGATTACCATGCAAAACTTTTGTCTAGCTAAATTTGTTAGAGGCAGACAGAAACCATTTCCACCATCCCCTGTTTGCCCACACACACATCATTCATGTCATTATATGCTGAGGCAGCACACGCTCGACGGTGAGTGATGACAATCAAGAAATTTTGCTAAGACAAATGCCCATTCATTTAGTGACAAGTTTGCAAGTTATACTTTATTCCGCAATAGAAAAAAATATGAATGAACACTGTCGGATTTGCATGAATATTGCACCACCGCGGCTTTAATAATGGCCAATCTTCTGTTCTCTTAGGAGAAAACTGTTGTTGTGTGGGAGGCACAAAGTCCCAAAGCACACATACTGTATGTGGCACCCAACATATAAATGAGCAGCACCCCCAAATATGTTACACAGGAACACGATGTCCCTTTTTATGTTGAATTTATGTTTTATGCAACACTGAAGTTCTTGTCATGTTGTCATGAGTAATGACGCACACATGACAGTGATATATGTGCACTTCTGCTTACACTCCACCAGCTTGCAGTGAAATATCTACATTTATGTGAACTAAAGAGACAAACAAATGTGTCATCCCATTGGTAATATTTGGGTACATTTACATGTGCAAGTAATGCTGAAGAAAAAGGAATCCAGCCTGTTCAAGGCATTTATAGTACATGATTTCATAAACCGACAGGCCTCCATAATAATTCCATTTGCACAACATGTAGTATGGTTTTGATTATCCAGAGAAAATGGTGTCTGGAGTTTTGCCTCGGGGGGGAAGAAAGTGCTGTGAGATATTTTAGGGGGCTCAGTGTGCATTGATCCTTATATAATCTGAGTGAGAGTGATTTCAGTGCATAAACTTGAAATCTGCATGGAATAGACAAACAGTTTGATGTGGCGAAAAGCACAGGAGGTCACGCGGTTATTCTACCAGAACTTGTTGCGGAGTTGTGAGGTTTAATTGAGGCTCCTGTGCTGCGCGAGACGTGACTGGGAAACATGCGGCACAACCCTGAAATTAGAGAGTGCAGATGCAGTGCACATATTATTCCTGCTTAAACCAATTGAAAGTGACGACCCCTAATATATCTTCCAGGAAGTTGTGAAGGACTCATTATCAGTATCCCTGGCTGGGACACCTGAGGCTCTGTCTGAAACGTCTTCAAAACCAATAACTGAATTAGCAACCATATCTGTGGAAAATATCTAGTATGAGATAACAGATCTGCATCAGAAGGGTGAGACTTATTTTTGTAATTGCACAATACCGATGGAGGCAGTGATAGAATTTACGCAGCAATAATAACATAGTACATATCTGAATGTAAAAAAAACTTTCCTTTTATGTTATTGTACAACTGTTGGTTATAATCAGCGAATAACTATAAGCTAGTACAGAGGCTCTGATGTGAATATTTATATCAAACCGAAGTGCTTTGTGCTTTATGGGACATAGATTATACCTGCTTAAACCTTGATATTTGCTCTGTGCACATAGGCAGTAACACAAACAATCAAATCCATGCCAATTGATATGTTTGAGATTTTCGATACAAGTTTAATCAGGTTAACTTTGATAATCCTTTTATTACTTATGTTTTCATGTATTTGTGTATGTGTCTTTTTGTTAGTTACAGCAACATTTCGCTCTTCTTTCTAGGTCAAAACATTAAATTCAACTGTAGGTTATACAGCAGTCAAGATAGGAGTGTAAAGAGCTCTTAAAATGTTGAAATTCAGACTATCCTAACCCTCAAATGATAAGTTATTACCAGCTTGTCTCATTTTTAGTTATGGAATTTTGCTGCTCATGCTTTTTAAAAAAAATTAAATTATTTTCTAAATGTTTTGGAAGAAGTGATAACTCTTAATTCTAGAGGGTTCATACCTCTCAAAGCGCATCTGAAAACAGATAAGCAGTGGGTGGATAATCTTTTAAGCAGTGCCTTGTCTTGTATTATATCTTTTATCATGTTCTTCAACATAAAGCTTAACATGGCATCATTTTACCAAGAGTGTTGCTTTCCACTAGGCTCTTTTCATCATTGAAATGAGCCTAAAGAGGACTTCAAATATGGTTAAATTGGTCCTTAATGTCCTTGGAAACACATTTATGTCAGATATATAGTACTGAGCATGTAAAGCTCACAGACTAGGCAAGTTAAAAAAGCACTGAATGCCATGTAATGTTTTTTCATTTGTATGAAAATAGAAATAATGAGAAGATTAAATTAAACTTATTGTTTTGGTATTTTTTGAAGTACATTTTAATTTCACAGTTGGTGAGCAAAAGGATAATAGCAACAGAGATATTACAGTTCTATTTTGATGTGAAAGGAGGAAATTAAAATGAGCTTTATTATTTAACAAAAAGCTGCTATTTTATTCTTTATTATGTGTGTTTACATGGTGTGTGTGTGTGAGTGTGTGTGCTCATGTGTACCAAAATAATACTCGTGTGTATGTAGGACTAGGATTGGGATCTGTGTACAAAAGCAGATGTTTTCTCAGGGGGTGTGTGGCGCACTCAGCAGTGTTTGGAAAAGGAAGCATGCTGTGCTCACTGTAATTGGTGCATGTGTTAAAGCCAATCCTTGCTGAGGTCCCTTGTGCAGTCTGTTATCCTGCATCCCCACCTTCCTCCCGATGGATTGGAATCCAGGTCGTTGCACTGCAGACACTGAAACTTGCCTATAGTGACTGAAGGGAATACAGTGAGATAGATTACACTCACAGACACTGCTTTTCCCAAAGCAGTTGCTCATCAGTATCGCCTCTGTGCGTGTGTATGTTGATCTTATTGGATTATTGGTTTGATTCTTGATCCCATGAGTCCAGTCAAAGAAACGATGTGGTGCAGATTTAATGTATTTCCTCCACAACCTTAAGTGAGAAGACGTGTATCCCACTACCTCTGACTTGACTTGTACTCGATTTTGCTGACTCTTGACAATGAATGTGAGAAATAATTGCAAGAATGTATTGCATTAGACTGTTACATGTTATTATAATGCATCAAGGTTTTAAATATCACAATGATGTGATGGAGAAATGCAAATCTTACATGGGTATATCCTTTTGGCCATAAAAGAATTTCTCTTTGAGGTGTCTGCTATATCACAACAGAAAATGCTGTGTTGAAAATGTGACTCTTTTACACTCTTGCGTAGGTGAGTTTCAAGGTCAAGAATAAGGCCTCAGCATGTAAATTACAGATAGAATATCAGACGAAACTGTTTTAAAAAAAAGTGTTTTCAGGCTAAACACTGCTGTTAAGTTAAATGAACTTAGTAATTAAAATTCTGATTCATATACAGGCTGCGATTTAGGTAGATTTCACAAATTGAATCACTCATACAAAGTCATTTTGCACTTAATTACATTTTTTCTCAGATTTTGAAGAAAGCTATGGAGCCCTGTTGAGTTTCTAGTAGGAATTGTGTGTTCAAATATCAGCCAGTCCAGTTTATGTGGAGTTTGGATTTTACTACTGAAAAACCATCTTGTAAGAAGCTCTCAGTAATGAGATTGTTATCAGTGACAATAAACATGTACACGGACACATAAACAGACAGACAACAAGCAGATTTACAGTAGATAAAGGCCCTGCAGTCGCTTTACAAAGCACATTATTGTGTTGGCTGCAAAGCAACAAATGAATATGGATATGGACAATGTAATGTCAGAGAGAGGAGATTTGGTAAAAGAATGAGGCCATAGCGCAGATATAATTGAACAAAGCATAAAAACATAATATGCTGTATAACAGACAAAAACAACTATTCTCACTGCACATGCACAGCAATCAGATCGCATAAAATTGTGTTTTTATGGTCAGATCCCAAAACTCACATTCACACTCAATAGCTTGATTATCAGTACATGAATGTACCTACAATAAATGGCACATTAATGTCAATGAGACATTCTTCTGGAAAAAATCCCCCATCCGTAACTGCTGTCATATACTGTCCAACATGAGGCAAGATCAGCAAGAAATCTTTCACAACAACTTCTGATATTCCACAGGAGATT
This sequence comes from Amniataba percoides, assembly GCA_037176925.1. Taxonomy (NCBI): domain Eukaryota; kingdom Metazoa; phylum Chordata; class Actinopteri; order Centrarchiformes; family Terapontidae; genus Amniataba; species Amniataba percoides. The sequence continues at coordinate 17,877,026 of JBAJHX010000001.1, forward strand.
TATAATATAATGCCCATATTCCTTATGTTTTTCATAGAAGCTCTAGCAGCTGGCTGGTCATGATGCTCCCTCTGTGCTTGTCAGATTACAGGCAGCCTAGACCCTGGAACCAGCAGACTATTTTTAGATGGCTAATAAGAATTCATTTAAGGCGGCGCCTTCAGTTGAAACAATATGTTCAATGAACAACACTGTCAAGCCAGAAAAAACGAGAAGAAAAGTGAGCAAAGTGATTAATTACCTCCATGTCTTTGTTGACTATAAATATTACGAGAATGAAAAAAAACAAAAAAGCGGTTCTCATCTTTTACTCATAACCACATGTGAAACATTAATGGCTTGCTGTGGTTTTCAATCATGTCATACTTGAGCTACAGCAACTGTAAGTGTCTATTGTATCAAATAAATATTTCAAGCTGCAACATGATAAGGCCCTCTTCCTCTGTGTCGCCTCTCCAAGGCAGCTCTTTGATACTAGATTCCTCTTTGCTCAGAGACATCATGATCTGTCTCTGACCCAAAAGCACCATCTAGATGCTCTGTAGTTTCACACACTGTGGCCAGCTGTCATATGTAGTCCAATAAAACACATCTGAAGCATGCAATATTTATCGCAATACCCACAATGGCGCTTCCAACGACACAACTGTTGCAAACTCCTCTCCGGCTTTCACAATAAACTGACACCATTTATAGCAGACCTTGCTATACGCTGATGAAGAGATTTTTCTTTAGCCTGTTGAAATTGTTCTCAATTATTATCAATGTAACCAGACTCAGAAGTTTAGTCTGAAAGCAACATTTTTTCATGATGGATGTGAAATAAGGTCAGCAACAGATCCACTAAACATGGTTTGTAAAGAGGCAGTAGCACAATGTACTCCTGTTTGTCATCTGTATTTTCTTTCTAAATGACACTTTTAATACTTAAATGGAAAATTTTCCAATCATAACTGTAATGGTTTTTTAATCTGTAGCAATAATTACTCCCTTTAAAACAGTTTTAAATATGAGGACACAAAGGAATCAGATTCAGTAAAGTATGATGACTCCAGTGAAATTTTAAGTGGAGGCAGTACCTTAGTGTGCATTGTAGACTGGAATATCGTTTTTTAATGCAAAGCCCTGTTGAGAATTAAGCCATTTTCTGTTTTGAGGTAGGATCGGTAGCAGATGGTGCTAGCATTCAGTTCCCTCCCCACAGCAAATGAAAGTTAGGAAAACAGCAGTGTGTTTTAAAATGTCCATAAATACAAGCTCGTGATTGTCAACTGTAGAACAGCCGTTGGGAAGTAGTATTTAATTGTCTCAAAGCAATGAGGTTGTGCCACATCACCTATTAAAGTAGAAAACATTTGTTCCTTTCATATGCCTCATCTGCTACATTGTTCAAATGGCACTGGGAGCCCTGTACAATAAATATATTTTGGATGCTGGACCACAGTACACGGTCAGGGAGCCAGGGCCCCTTAAAATATCCGCTGGCGAGTTCCAATTTGACACTCAGGAATCTTAAACTACTCACTCTTATGACAATTATGACTTAATATCTTTAGTGCTGTAAAAACATAAAGTCCTCATACATAGATACAAAATTTACCATATGAACATTTTTGCTGACCACTTACCAAGGCCAAGGCACTTAAAACCCATTTTCCAAATCAGTTTCTCATTATGAATGACGGGGTCACACTGTGTTTTTTGTTTTTTTGTTTTTTTTTTTTTGTATTGGTCTAGATAAATGTTTTTGAAATTTGAAACCAGATTTTAGATTTGGATTTAAGGTAAACAATTCTAACTGCTTTATTTAGTTTTGGAGGAGATCAGTTTCATGGTTATAAGAAACCATTTTTGCTTGTAGGATCCACAGCACTGTGAATAAATGACCAGTGCTGTCTTATCAAAAGATGTCTGCCTGCATTTTTAGAGAGCTGAAGTTAACAGAGTTGTCAGTGTTGGTTATTTTAATATTAAAGGTGACAGGGACTGAGGTGTCAGCAGCTGTTATGTTGCAAGTTCAAAGCTTGTCATCATGTCAGTCTAATTGTCATGTGCAGCTGGATCAGCGAGCACCGGATATAGCAACACTGAGACAATGAAAAGAAGAATATTCATTAATTCAGGGAGATTCAGTAGATGAGTAGAAAAGCAGGGTTCGACATTGAAGCTTGCCTTCCTTTTTGAGACAAGTGAATTTTTTTTTGTTGGGTAAATGGAAGAGACGTTTACCTGCGCCACCGGACAAGTTGTGAATCAAACAAAAAGCATACTGCAGGTCTTCAAATTATGTGCCACTGATTACACTGTTGTTCAGGAAAATGAATACTTCAAATTTTAAACAATATATCCAATTCAGAACGCCTTAATTTACCAATCATGAGCCAATCCAAGTATACCGTAGAGAAGGAGCTGCTGGCAAATCACCTATTTTACCTCAGAAGGACAGTGTTCCTTTTGGTCTGGCCAAAGAAGCGGCAAGAAGATCTACAACCATGATGTCAAAAAGAGAATGAAAATTCCTCAACAGCTGGAGAGATGAATTTGACTGAGTGACTTCCAACAAAGAAGGGCAATGGTCTGTGGCATCTCCTGGGGGAAACCCAACATGCTTGAAAAGTAAGTGATTTCAGCTAGCTAGCATTAGTGGCTATGTAATTCACTAGATAACGGTAATGCTAGCTAAGAACCAACCTAGATAATGAATGAAAATGAATCAGTCACATTGTCCCAAAAATACTGTTTGACATTAGCTAAGGTACAAACAGCCTTAACTGGAAAGAAAGGAGAACTAGCTTGTTAGCCAAGTTTGACGATTACCTAAACATGAGGCATCTTATATACTGTATTTTTCGGACTATAAGGCGCCCTTAAAATCCTTAAATTTTCTCAAAAATCGACAGTGCGCTTTATAATCCTGTGCGCCTTATGTATGAATTCTGGTTGTGCTTACTGACCTCGAACCGATTTAATGTGGTACACGGCGCTCAAAAACCTGTCAAAATGTTTTAGTACGACTTTGGTAAGCTACAAAGCTGCGCTGCTTGATGGATTGTTGGAGCATTACAGCCACCGTAGTCAGGAGCCTCGCGGAGTGATATGTACTGTGTGTAATGCGCCATATAGTCCGGCGCGTCTTGTTTATGAAAAAAGATCGAAAACAGACCATTCATTGACAGTGCACCTTATAATCCAGTGCGCCCTATTGTGCGGAAAATACGGTAGTAACATGTGCTCAACTAACCTCCCATTTTTTGTGTCTTTTGTCAAAGCTTTTGAAGAAAGTGCTGTTGTCTAGAGGAAGGAAGGGTTGTTGGGATTTAGTAGCAGCGGAATAGCAGTCATTGTGAAATGCAAGAATGGAGCAGCTTCTTGGCTTCTTGGATGTCCCATACTTCATCTCCATACACTGCATAGCTCAGTGCCTGGAGCTCGGTGTGACTAAAGCAATTAAAGAAAATCCCAACGTGGTCCACCTTAGGAACACACTGACACACCTATATGACCAGTGCCACTACCCCCCAAGGCTCTTAAGGTGCTTCACCAGATTGCTGTGGCTCTGGAGGAGAAGGCACTGAAGCTGAATCTCGGTCTCTGTGCTGCCTGATTGCTAAACATAGTTGCATGGTGCAGCAAATGTGAGTGCTAAAAAAAGTGCACATTTTTTAAACAGCGCTTATTGCCATGATGTAATGATAAGGCTGTTTTTTGCAGTTGTATGGGATCCTGACCTGAGGACATGGCAAGCACGGAGAAGAGCCCCAATCCATCATTAATTGTTGGCAGAAGACTGAAACTTCAACATAATAATCTTATTATTATTAGTAGGAATCTTCCCCTGTGTGACACACTTGACCATCTCGCCTTTTTTGAGCAAAAAGTTTCAGGAAGAACATAAAATGGTTTGTCAAGTGGTTTAAAGACTGGAGACATGTTCCTGGAACATGACTGCACTCAGCACAGAAATGGGTCCCCAAATAACTAAAATCTACAAAGCAGTGAAGTCCAGTAGAGGAGACAGAGGAATTGCACTTTCAGGTTCCATGTGGAGTTCCAAGCTTGGAAGCAGAACAAGCAGCACGATTAGTAAGAGATATCTCGTGTTAGTTAGATTATGTAAATTGGTCTTGTAATTTAATTTAAATTCAAGGCCTTTGATCCCTCTTGCTTGCCCAAATACTATAGGTCAGAAGCCAGTGCCAGTGCTCAATTCAGAGAAAGTGGTCAGGAAGATGTGAGGACACTGACTGGGCACTTCATTGTCCTCCTGAGTAGGGAGGGTGTAAACACAGAGGATGTCATATCCAACGTTAATGACTGCAAGATTTTTGCCCAGGGGAGAACAGCTGTTCCAGTGAGACACACATTATTATTTTCTGAGCTTTCTGAAGTCAGGATGTGTACGACTATAAGGATTTCATGCAAAGTTTTGAATGATTGGCCTTCTTGCCTTCTTATTCTCCTGATGATATTTGATATTTGATATTTTTATCATTTATGTTCCTATCTTTTCACAGGAGAGGTGGTAAAGGTTCAGGAGTTTGATGGCATCCCTGAAAATGTACTTGGTCCTGCCAGCCAGCACAAAAAGATAAAATTTACACGGGTCAAATATCTTTCTATTTTTCCTCTCATTGTTCATTTCCAGTACCTGTTTTTTTTGTAGATGTGACCGTGGCTATTATGTTCCAGATGATCCTATCTATGGGGTATGGCAATTATTTTATATTGTTTGTCACAGTGTGCTCCACTTTCAATGATCCACTTTCAATTACAGTATTGAAACTGTTAATTATTTCAACACAGAACGTGTTATATGTTCTGTGTTGCTGCTAGACAGCAGTGCTCTCTGTAGCCTGAGAGGTAGTTAGCCATGAAATGCTAGAAAAAGGCAACTCAGTGAGATTATGATCAGCAAGTAGCATGGTGACAAAAAAAAAAAAAAGATCCAGGAACACAGGACAGGACACCCCCCCAGAAAACACATTGTGGATCATTGTTAATGTGATTTAGTTTTCTCTATCTGTCATATAAAAGTAATATTTCATGCAAACTCTCCAATTTGTTCACAAATAGTGTATCTTTTAGATGATTTTAAGCATGTGAAAGATCAGTTCATTGGTATGAAGATGGAGGTGGAATAATAAGCCATGCAAGTTAGCATCACTATAATATATTCATGATTTTTAAAACAACAACAATATAATCTGATTAGTTTCACTCAAAGCCTTTGTTGTTATTGTAATGACAATCTGGGATGCTGAGGTTGAGTGCTAAGGCAGTTGGCATATCTCATAAATAAGCAGCAGCAAAAGAAAACAGAAAGGCTACGATACAGTTATAGTTGAAGAAAAGCTTCAGTACATTATGTTAATTCACTAATCAGACCAGTTCTAAAATGATTATAACACAGCTGTCACAAATTATTTTCATATGCCCTCCTGCTTTATTTTGGGTGAGGGGGATAAGACGTGGCAATGTGCCGCAACTTCACCTTGAAGTGCTTTAACACCACTTGGACGGCTAGCTGTCGTGCTTGGAACCAGGCTTCAGGAAATGTAGCTGTGGAGGAAAAAAAAAATATCTATGAGGGGTTGTGAGCAAGAGAGCGGTTGCCATGGTGATGCAGTGGCAGACGGGCCGGGAGGGCTGGATGTTGGTTTCTGTGGGCCACAGGACGTCAGATGGGGTGTGGAGTGGCCAGGGCTGTAAATGAGCGCTGTGAGATGCGGTGACGAGCCAACCTGATGGGCATTTGTGCCACACCCGGGCCTGAAAATGTAGGGAAAATATATATATTTATGTATAAGGGATTTAGGGGGCTCAGCCAAGTTTGCATTTACTGAGCATGAATTTTACAGGCTGCTCTTCATATGTAGATGAGTGTGTTTAATTGTTGCAGCACCTAATTCCTAATGTATGAGAGGAAAGAGGAAATGCATCCGAAGATGTGTATTCAAATGAAATATTCAAGACTTCTAATGAAATATTCTGTCAGTTTGGAGTTTCTATGGGCGACTCAGCCAGTGGAGCTGCTTTTAAGAAGAGGGGGAGGCTGCTTTAATGAGCCTCTGGGCAGCCGCAGCCAGCCTTTTAAACTCTGCCTGTTTGTTTAGTGGCCTTTATTCTTTGTCTGCCGTGGACTTTTTCAGTGCAGGATGATGTACCAGAAATTACATTAATAGCTTGTTGAAATCCTTTGTGCCCCATTTCTGTCTTGACAATACGCAGGTGATCATCTGACATTTTTGAAGTCTGTTTCCCCATCTTGATCTGTTTTTCTGATATGCTCAATCACGAGGATAATCATGTCTTGTGGGCATAGAATATATTGCATTTTATCTCTGAAACAAATTTTCAATTAAGAGGGAGATGGAAATTGATACCCCATCAAATTTGATAAAAAAAAGAAAAAGGGAGATGAAATTCTTACAGTGTTCTGTTTTTTTTTAACATGTTACTAATGGGCATATCTAGATTGCTTAATTAGAGACACACTGGATATGTTAATTATGCCAAGAGGAAAGGAGCTGGAGTGTTAAATTACTCCACAATGCAATGGCTCATTCACTAAAAACAAGAGGCATTTTAAAGGTTTGAAATATAATCACAAGGGTACAAAGAGAATTTAAATAACAGTGGCCTTGATTGTGTCCTGAGGTGAAACTACAGAAAGGAAGAGCAATTTTATACTCAAGGGAGGTGCTTATCATTGTTGGCTATAAAACATTTCCTGTTCAGCTTTTAAAATAATTTTTAGTGGGTGCACTAACGAAGCAGCTGAACTTTTGATTATGCAATGCAATCAAAACTCTTTGTTAAAAAAAAAAGAACTGATACTACGTTCCCCTCTGAACAATTACATGCAGTAAATCAGCACCTAATCACCAATTTGCCTGCTTTCACTCTGAGGAAAGTTGTTTTATTTTGGAGGTTCACTGGTAAGTAATGAACCTTTTTTCTGGGCACCACGTGTGGCAAAGAGGCTGCAAGTGCTTGTAGCTTTGTCCCTGAAAGCTCTCCACGGAGTTGGTCAGAAAAAAGGGCTCTGCATGTGTCATTCATAGCTAGTAAATACTTATTTTAAGTTTTATAAATATTGAGCAGAGACTAATTCACAATCGTAAGCAAATTGCTTATAATTTGACAGCATCAGGCAATTTCAGCTTTGTTGTGAACCGACTAGCAGAAGTTGCTGTTGTTCGTCTTGGTTTTGGTGCTTACTATGTAGCTTTTTATAATCCTAAATTAAAAATGGAACATATTTGTTTTTCTATTTCAGACCCTCCCAAACATGGCACACACAATCTTTAATTAGCCGGGACAGGAATATGAGCAGTCACATACTCTATGAGCTGTGTGTTGATCTAGAGTTTAAAACGAGGTGAGACAACAACTTCCACAGTTTGTTTCTGTCCACAGGTCAGTGTCAGAGGATGCAGACAGATTTGCATACAGAGAAGTTCAAGTCTAGGAATTTTAAAACAGTTTCTAAAATGTTGTCAGTGATGCTGACTGGAGCTGACAGCGAAAAAGATAATTGCATAATTAACAGATTAAATTGAGCTAAAAGTCTCAGAACAAGAGTCAAGAGTCATATTTTGCACTGCACAAGTCATTCTACACCCACAACAGAAATGAAAGTTATTATGGACTGAAGGGATACTGAAAGCAGAATTTACCCTAACACTGCAATACTACATCATTAATATCATGAATCCTTACATTTATCCATCAGAGAGTTCTCCATCAACATACTGTACCTTTCCACATCTTTACTAATCTTTGGACTGCTAAAGATTCATTAAAATGAATAATGTTCATTCATATTACTGTGAGCTTTTACTATCACGCATACTTTTTGCTATAAGTGTCTTTGCTCTGTTTACGCAGCCATCAGAAATTACGCTACAGCAGCCAGATGATCGACGGCCATAGCACAATGGCCAACCTGGTTTGAGACCTTATATAGTACTGTACAGTCTACAGTGGACTCTGCTCCTGATCAGAACTATGTTTAATACATTTGTTAAAAATAATAGGTTTAAAAATGTTAGCTGTCAGCAATTCAACTAGAGGGGGATTATTCCCATATCAACAGTCCAGTCACTGAATTCTAAGTTGCAATGAAAGATGATATGTATGATACGCAGAACCATTCAGTCACTGGGTGAGTTAAAGATGGAGTAAATGATCCTCGGCGTATTTTACAGGAGGAACTTCATGAGATTCATATTTAAACCCTTTTCGGATTGACTGTTACTGGGCAAAATTCTTTGCTCCAAGTTCTCTGGCCTAATTTGTCTAATGTTGCTCAGAAAAACACCCCCCTTTTTGGTATCTGTTATGTGGTTTCTTTCATGTTCATTTGTTTGGAGTTTAAACATGCTTGAATCTGTAATACAATATTGTTTCTATGGAGCAACATAGATCCTAATTAATCACAGTAGAAAAGAACCAAATTCTATTTATAATCCACTGTAATTAGCCTGCATAGAATGAAATTAGGGATAGTTACATTAGGTGTTTAGTGATTAAAAATGATTTATTGGGACTATTTAAAGAATGAAAATTAAAACAATAACTAATACACAGACCCCCTCTTGCTTTTTATCCAAGAAAAATTGAAAGTTATCCCAAAGACATTTAAATTTTACAGCTAAGTAAAAAGGGAGAAATATGTCTAAGTCTGACATACAGTCCCACATCCTCCATGGTAAACAAACACTGACAGTTTTAATGAGATTTTAACTGAGATAGTTTTGCCCTCCAGAGCTACTAGCTCAGAGTATAAAAATTGCTTATCAAAGTCACAATGGCTTGTGTCTAGTTTTGTAGTACTTTTGTGCCCTTATTGCAAATATACAACATCAGTGGGAGCTCAGATGTAGCAATAGTTGTCTGCGAGCGACCGCACAGTGTTGTTTATTTATTTGTGGATATAGAGTCTCTCTCCCTCGTATTCCTCTCCCTCTTTGAGGTTTAACTGTTCCGCTCCAATATTCAAGCCCTCCTTCGTTGCCTTAATAGGACCAGTGGTGTAGCAGATGGAGCTTTACAATGAAGCGTGTGTAGAAAATTAATAGTCCTGAGGTGCAGAGTGTTGCATGATGCTTTTATAAGTTAACAAATATTTAATGTGTCCTTCTGAGGAGAGAAAATGCCTGAATAATGCATGCATCCAAACTGGTGTGTTATGCTAGCTGGATAGTTAGCGTGTAACTACAGTCAGTGGTTACATTGTCAAACCTTTTCCCCTCGGACTCGTGATGAATCTGTTGTGTGAAAATAGATGAGTGGTTTAACCAGGTTATCAAAAAACATGCTGAATAATGTAAGCGAAGCAAAAGATGAGTCACAGTTTACGTGTGTGTTTGTGTGTGTATGTGTATGCAAGCAGGATTTACGCAGGAGTCAAGGTCAACTCTTCACTCAGACTGAGATTTTAAGCACACTTAAGGTGGTGGAGTCATGGTCATATAGATTTCCACAGCAAAATGTATGGATATTTATGATGGTATAACACACGTTCCTCTAATGTTTTAGTAGTGGAATTATTAGTGTTTTTATTCATTACCTGACCCCCTGTTCTTTCATTTTACTCAGTGCTTTGTGCATCTCAGGTGCACCTACCTCAGCATCCCAGCAGAGGAGACATAGATGCTGCATTGGAATGAAGACTTCTATTTGACATTGATGCACCTCTGTGGTATTATATGCAAATTGACCGAGATGAAGGCGGGGACTGTTTGATGTGCAAATGATGATTTTGGGGCACTGCAAATGTGCACACCACTGCTTTTCTGTTAATTGCCTTCCCTGTGGAGTCAAGAAACTTTATTATAGAAAGAATAAAATGTGAGCCTGAAGAGAATGGGTCTCGGCTCCCACAGTTTGAGCCAGTGGAGGATGTAGTGCATTCAACATCACAACACTGAGTAAAATCATAGGCTATGATTTTACAGGGTGCTCTATATTTTTATGCCAAGCAGAGCCCAAGTCTTGCAGTGACAGAGGGATTGGCTTTCAAATAGAAACAGAAGTGCAAATTGCAACACTATAGTCCCTTTTGAAAGAAGAAGGGAACAGTCACAGTGAATATAACCGGGGTTAAAAGAAATGCAACATGTCTCTGGCAGTAATCTTCATTGCACTGCTCCAAATGTGTGTGTCAGGATCAGATGCAGGCTACCCCACTTTTATTGATTCCCTTGGTGCTCACACTAAAACTGTAATAACTGGATGTTATTACACTCTATGGCCTTATCAAGTATCACCATTGCCTAGTATCTTATAGTACACCAAGAAAAGGTCAGTCCAGCTGGAAAGTTTACAGTAGCTACAGGACATAATGTGTAAGCTGCTGCCACACACTGACTTTCAGTATCACTGTACATTATTTACCATTTCATAATTGCAACTTAGCATCCTTTAAGTGACCATGCCGCTGGGTGAAAATGAATTGCTTTGTCAAATCTATTCCCTTTGAATTTGTGAATGACCCTCTGATTAGCCTCAGATGGTGTGTAATCAAAGAATTCATATCGCTTACATTTTGTATTATCAGTTTTTTTCAACTGGCCATGGGCGGTTTATTCATAAGGGCGATCAGGCAACACATCACCAAAGGGGAATTTTTTTTTTTTCTTTCACATTCTTACACAAAATTAAGGTAGTTCTGACTCTCTATCACTTTAATCTGCCTCTGTATGTCATTGACCAATTAGTGTAAGGCTGTGCTTGAAAATTGCCCTGCTTACTGAGTGTAATGTAAAATGTTTTTTTTGTTTGTTTTACAAATTTCAGGCACTACAATACCATCTCTATGACTTCTGGGAGGGCTCGCTCTGTCGTGCTTTTGTCATACTAAAGTAAAAAAAACGAACTTAGTGCCACAAGCCGGTCACAGTCAAGGTCGGTAGCATGGCAAATCTACACAGAAACTTCATAATTTCTTTAAAAGAAAATGCTTTTAGTCGTAGTAGTGTTGAAGGAAAATTGGCAACAAAAGAATTAGGATCTTATTAATTTACCCATCGAATGAGTCACCTTTGTCATCATCACAACAATTGCACCCCCTGACAAATTTGTCAGGAGCCACCGCTGCAACTGGCTGTCGAACACACTGCATTACAAAAAGGCCGCCATGTCTCGTGTGCACCAACCACAACTTTATTGGCAGCTGGTTTTCAGGGGCTTTTCTGATGCTCCACTGGAGGCAAGAGAGGGCATGACTCCCACTGCACCCAAATCAGAAGCACGTTTTAAGACTTATTGACAACTATATGAGGATAAAGCTATGGAGCAACACTTTATTTGTTAAGTCACGTCTTTTAAGTGGATTATTTTTCCTTGTGTTATCTTCCTAGGCTCGATGATGTTGGAGCTCAGTGGAGCTTTCAGCAGTCGTTCAATGTCAGAAGTAATATCAAGAGCTTCTTGGACATGATGTTTTAGTCTTACATGATGTGCCCGGTGAACTGAGACTATACATAAGCTGGTGTCTGGCCCTCTGAGTCAAATCTAATCAGGAGGCCTTACTCAGCAGACATTTTGACTTGTCAAACTCAGGTGCAACTAACATAATTATCAATGGCTGCATTTGATTTAGATGCTCCAGTGTCATGGACCTGCAAGCTGTCTCAATGGCTCACATGAATGGAGCTAATCCAACTTTAATGTTAGGAGTTGCATTTTTTCTTTCCCTTCTTTAACGTGTCAAAATGTTGACATTGAAAGATCCTTATTGAATTTGCTAAAGGGGGAATTTCAGTCAAGTTTTATAGACTAAGATGATCAAGGAAGTTAATCTTAAGATGTTGTACTTGTGTGATATTGAATTTTCCAGCGTTAAGGATTGATTAAAATGAATGGATTAATATCATTCTCTGTATACAAGGTCTATAAGAGATTAATTACTAGTTACTATAATTACTATTATAGAAATTAGACTGGCTTTATTCCATATTTTTTGTCGAATCCCATGAAAGACCTAAACCAGCAATATGTTAGTCCTTCTCTCAGTACGTCATCGTGCCGTCCCAGAATCTCCAGTTGACTTTGTTGCACCTGTAAGAAAATCCTTTGGCTTTAGTTTTTAGGGATCTCAAGCAATGTCCAGTTTAGGTCTGCCCAATTTAAACCTGAGCGGAGGATTAATCAGCCCAATTAAGAGTAAACACCTGCATGGGTGTGCTGCACCTTTAAAAATGGGTCACAATAAGGTTTTATTTTATGTTCTAAAACAGCTCATTGCAGTGTTTCTGAAACACACACAACAGAAGTAAAAAGTATGTTTATTTGGAGGCTTTTTTCATAGGTCATCATTTAGTCATTTAGTGAACATTTACAGTACAGAGTTGGCATTTACCACATTGTAGATTCTTTGTATTCCTCAATACTTTTTGCAGGTCCAACTAGGGCTTGGCTATATATTAGCCCAATAAATTCATTGTTGGTTGTTCACAGTAAAAAAAGAAAAAAGATTGCAACCATCTTTATCTTTAACGTGAAACATTAATTTAAAGACACGTGAGTTGCATTCCAATCAAGGGAGCTGTACACCACATGTTTTCATGTTCAGCATGATTGGTCTCTAATCATACGGTACAAGCACTGTATCCATACAATACGATACAGGATTCCTCGAAGGCCATGGTTTGTTTTGACCGTGACTGCAGCAGCAGATTGTCTGATAGGAACAGAGCCAACTTGTGAATTCTCAGTGGCTTGTGGTTGTTCTTGCAATGTGCCTTTGGTCAGACGCTTCACCAGCACAGCCCTCCACTTTCTCGCTGCAGGGAGAGTGTTGTTTTCTTGCTTCTTCAACAGCATTTGCGAGACAACAACTCTGTTTTTGCAGCGCTGTTGTTTGGTGGTCAGAACTGGAGAGAGACTCAGGTATTGTCTCATATCCTCAGCGGGAAAACAATCTGATTGACCTGTAACGATTTGGTGTATTGAGATTCAGCTTCCGTGAGCACTCAGACTGTTAATATTCTAGATATAATGTGTATTATCAAGAAATAATTTAAATATTGCCATTCTGAAAATGAGTCTGCTGTCTCCTGAATGCTGAAAAATCCAATGCATCACTGGCCAAGTTGTGCTGTATGGAGGGACTGAATCATTTGCTCTCTTAGCACGCTTACAGCTGCCTGTAGATAAGGCTTTGTCTTGTGTTTTAAGCAGATATTTGACGCAAAGATGGGTGTTTTCTGTGCCTTGGAGGAGTGAGCAGTAAAAGGAGTGCAGTAAAAATTGCCAAGGTTGACTAAGGACAGATAAGAGCCTCAAATTTATTATAATTAAGCAAGCTGCCCCTGCCTCTCAAGCTGTTGTACTATCTACTTCCATTATGAAAACAGACCAGAAGAGCAAAGGAACGCAGGGAATAATAAATAAATATCAGTTATTCGCCAGTCAGTTATTCAGAGCTAATTTCAGGTAGAAGAGTTAAGGAACATATCAGGGGTAATCTTTCCAATTTCCGTCACATTAATAAGAAATTACCTTGAAATATTATGTAAAGATACGTGGACAGTTGCTTCTAGTTACACTGACGGTAAAATCATTTTCAAAGCAATGGGCCCAACAATGAAACTAAAAGGGCAGCATTTTATGTGCATTGGAGGGTCAAGCTAGCTAGCCCTGGTAATGGGATATAGAGCAGTATTTTTATATCCTAACCCTCCAGCCACATACTGTACACACCGCTTGGCATGTAGGAAAAGCCAAAGCTTGACACGCCTGCCATGCTTAGTTACTGTTGCTAAGCTCTGATTGAACAATCACAGCCTGATGTAGAAGAAAGTATTTTCTGTTCATTTTTCCTGGGACATATTTTTCTCCCAATGAGACCTGTAGTGGAATTGCTTAATTTACGCTCTCTGTGTGGTAAATTGTTCACTTTGAGTGTCCACAGAAAGGGAGGAAGACCCTAAAATAAGCCCAAATCCCATTCCCTAAATAGATTAAGGTACAAGAATGCCAGCCTTGGGTGTGTGTTGGTGTGCATGTGCTTGCAGAGGTGTGTAGGTGAGTGCATTTGGGTGTGGGTGTACGCATCCAATGACAACACAACCACTCCAAGAAAGAAAGGTTTGCGAGACCTGGGCCTGCAGTACGGTGAGCTTGTGATTAATAGGGGGGCAGCACAGGAGGTCTGCAGAATGATTAATTGAGCTCAGGACCTCATCTGCAATGTTTTGATGAAAATGAAGAGAGGATGAAGGGCCCTGCCAGGGCAGCTGTGGTATGTGTGTGTCGTGGAGGAGAGAAGACAGCAAAGTACTTTAATGAAGCTTTTACATATTGGTATACAGTGGGTGTGCCCACGCGGATGGTCTTATGTGGTTATGTGCGACGACTCTCTCTCTTCTCACCTGCCTCTCACTTTCCGGCATTTAAAGCTCAACACCGACAAAACACACAAGGACTCGAACGTCTTCTCCTCACCAATGCACGAATCATTTAACCTTGCCAAGCACAAAACCACAGTTTACAGTTGGGCTTTTGATAAAGTTTCATTTAACCTTGCCTGAGGGGAATGACATTGTGCTCCAGTAACTTTATCTTATTCTGTTGAACTACCTTCTCAAGTCATGCACAGTTAGGAAAGGGATCCAAAATGGCGAACAGGGCCAACATAGAAGATGCACCTTGAGAGGGAGCACGAAAACGCCGTTTTGAGATGAGCTGCAATTATCACTCAGCATGTGAAGGGCTGACTCGTACTCAAGAGGAAAGTCACTCTACTGTGTTTGCCTGATTGAAAATCAGTTCTCATAAACACCGCAATCACCTTTATAGTCTCCCCTAGACAGTTTGATCCTCAGGGGCTGCAATAAACTCCCAGGGGAATACGAGGTGACATGCAGTTGCCATTTTGTGGTAAGCGAGGAGTGATAGCCTACTTTGTCATGAATGTATTTCCTTCAATTGACATTAAAGATTAAAAATCTAATTGGTATGTAAGCTGCAGTGTGTAGATTGGTCGACAGTAAACCAAAACAGATTTTTTAAAGAGGCAGAATTTCTGCTTCTTCAACCAGCATATTGTTTCTTAAATATGTTACCAATAAGTGAATCATGCACACTTTGTGAGGAAACTTGAATGTACTGTACACTCATTGGTTTCAACCTTTGCATAAACGACTGCCTGTTTCTGACTCATCAAAATATTCTTTTTCCTCCCCTATTACGAGATGAAGCTCGGCAAGAGATCTTTAGGCGGTGCAGTGCTCAGTTGAGCTTGGTCCATTGCAGCCCTACAGGCTCTGGAAACCTTTTCTCATAAATTCAGCAAGCAATTTTCCTTGTCTCTTAGCAATTACTGACTTTTGTATTCTGTTTTTAAGGACACATCTTCATCTGTGAGTCAGTGGATATGTATGAGAACACATTTTAGTGTTGTTTAGTAAACAATAATAAGTAATTTTTTGTATATTAAAACCTAGAAAAGCTTAGATATTGTATTAACTTTATGAAAACCAGTCAACTGCAAAAAATGATATATGGAATGATTTAACAAATCTACAGCTTTGTCCAGGGGTTGAAGATATGATGTACTGATTTGTGAACAAGGTGAATGACATAGAACTGACATGACATGCTTTAATTTATGCAGCACAAATTTTCTTCATTTATTAGAGCGAAACTTGCATTTGCTGCATTACAACCTGGGTGACTTTCCCCAGAAAAAGTGGCTCACAGATGGATTCAGTCTTAAACTCTCCTGTGTGTCAAGTGGCATACTGTTTTTTCATGTTTATTTTCACACAGAGAAAAGAAGACTACAGATGATGAAAGTTGAAATTGAAGTGAGGTCCAAAATCACACCTGCAATTACAGATTATCGCCATAGGTGCTGTGACACCAACAACAACAAAAAGAAAACCTATGAGATTATAACATTAACTTCAAGTTTATTGTCAAATTCAGAAAAATTGTAACTGTCCCCGAAACCTCTGTCAGCCTCTGGAATGTTTTAAGATCCTGTTAGCCTTCTTCCTACACTGCTGAGTGTGGAGGTCCACCACGGATGGCAGCTACGTCCTGGTGCTGAGCAGTCCTCTCCACCCTCTGTAGAGCCTTATGGTTGAGGGCGGTGCAGCTTCCAGACCAGTCAGGATCCTCTCCATTGTGCACCTGTAGGAACTTAAGAATATCCAGCAGTCCATGTTTAGCCTCCTCAGCCTGCAGAAGACTAAGAGCTGTTGTCTTGAGCTGTTCTGGTTTGCGTTTTCCTCACAGATTTTTGCAACAGTAGGTGAGCTTGAGACAGACAGCTTCAAGATATACTTCATAGTTGAGAATAACTATTTCAATGACGCGCCAGAAAGAACCTTAAAGCGTATACATTTATTTTGTTAGTCGACAGATAAATTATGGATTTACAAAATGGACCTCTAGGTGAGATCTAAGAGAATCAACATAAGCTTGGTTTTGGCTAATATCCCTGTCCATGTAACTTTCAAGGTAACCTATTCAGTAAAAGTCAACAAAGGCGACAGAGTTTCATTCACATATGATGCGAAAGCGAAATTGATGTTTCCTTTGCCCAACAAGTAACATAAGTAGTACTAAAAATAATAATAATGATGATGATGATGATGATGATGATGATGATGATAATAATATCTTAAGTGATACATAGCTACATTGGATTTCATATAGCTGTATCACAACAAAGGTCACAACATGGTTCTCCACTGTGACTTTTCCACTTTTGATGTGAACTACGTGGGTTGGAAATCATGAGTTTGCAGTAGTAACAAATACGACTCTGCTATAGAAGTTGTTAAAGTAAGTGGAAAACACAGACAACACTTCTATTTGACGCGAAACAAACAATAACATGGAGTACGTCAGTGAATTTTTTATAGATAGGTCATCACAGAGTGCAAATACAATAATGAAAATCTAATTATAGCATTAAAAATGCTTCAGTATACTGCTTTCATCAGCTGAGTCACTTCCTTCTGAAGAAATTAAAACAATTGTGGGCACTTCATTTCATTCAACAACAAAGGGTGATATACAGCATAAGGCCAGACTCAGACTTGCCACTTTAAAGGCTTGGCTGAAGGCACAGCTTATCATTACAAATCAGCTTCCATCCATCCATGCCTTCTTTGTGAAACACTTGAAATACCTCTCCAGAGAAGCAATTAATGCTCAAAATAGAACTCCACTCAATATATGCGCTAGTTTGCATTACATTGTCATGTCAGTCAACTCAATGTCGTCTCAAGACAGAGTTGTCTTTCCTTTCAGTTAAAAAGAAACAACCATATAATATAAACAAAAATAAAAATAGAGCTCGATATAATTGTTCAGATTTAGAGTGACATCTCGCAGCTGCTCAGTACAACTGAATGTGACAGGACTAACTTCAGTGCTGTTTTGTTTCTCCTCAGGCCAGTCTAAATGCAAAAGAGGTGTAGACTGAGAGGGGAGGATGATTTCTGTTCCTGGGGTGGCTCTGACTGTATATCTCAAAGAAGCGGGCTTTAAACCCCCTAAAATGGATCCAATTACGAAGAGAGCTTTTTGGTGACGCTTGTGGAACTGTGTGTAATTGTGTAACCCTAATTTTCCTGGCACGGAGGCTCTGACAGAGGCCTGTCATCTCCCCTAAGCCTCTTCTCTCAGGCACGATGCTGAAATGAGATCTCGTCTTAGCTGCAGAAATGCTGAAAGTAATATAACGGACACCAAGAGAACAAAATCACCTTCTTACAGAGAAATCCCTTAGAAAAAGAGCTTTAGCTTCCATATCTATGCTGGCCTCTCAGCTGACATGATGCAGTAAAGAGGGCTGTGTGATATCCACTCGTGCTACGTTCTTGATGACGAGAGGACGCAGAGAACATGTTTAATCTCTCAGGACACTTGACTAATTTAATGTCGGCATATGCGTAATGTCTGAATATTAAAGCTGGATACTTACATATTCTTTGAAGAAGAAAAAAAAAGCTTCACATTTTAAAGGCAGATGAAGAAAACTAGCGGTCTGATTTCACCTGGCATTTATCCCTCCCCTCACCCATCCCTCTCAGACCTCATAAGCAGCAGCCACATCCTCTGGCACGGCAGTCTAATGGCTCATAAATGTTCTATAGCAGTGCATAATAGTGCAATGACATCTGGATATGCCGCGTCTACCTCGACTATTGCCAGTTCTTTAAGAGGAGCTCGCACTGTGATGAAAAGATGTCCATTGTATGCCTGATTGAGGCAAATCATTGAAAACTGGATAGAACGGGGCTGTGAATTAAAATGAATAGAATTAATATGAGGACCATTTTGATATATAATTTAAAATGTATAGTTAAAAACCCATTTATTTATTCTTATCATCATCAATAAAAATGGAAAGGAGACAGTCAATCATTGATAAAAATGTAACAGATTTTTTCCCCCTTCAAAACGTGAACTGTTTTGAATGTTTGGTGTAAGAAATATAGATTAAGGGAGAGTGAGAGTATATAGAGGGGCGCGTGGGGGGGCTTTAAAATTACTGCAGATCGTTGCAAATCTCCTGCCTTTGATCTTTGCAGCCATCAAAGAGATCCGTCCTCCCAAAGTCAGACACCCAGCTACATAGGGTGCTGCGTTTCATATGCTTTGAGAGAACGTCAAACAGCATCTCTTCATTTCTCTCTCGCTGGTCAGTAATCTGGACATAGAAATGCTGCGAAATTGTTGCTGCCTGGATCACACACTGCCAGCCACCAGTGCATTACAGCCTTTAGGTACCGACAGCGCTTTGCTTTCACATTTGTTACTGCGCTATCAACGCGTGAGTAACAAAAAATGGAAAATGGAGGCATTGTTTGGCTTTTTTCCCTGCACGTCTGACAATTAATCAAACATTAAAATCCATTTTCCGAAAATAAACCAACTCAAGATGTGGTGCTTTAAAGCTCAATGCCTACTTAATGCCTCCTTGTGCCTTTCTATCTCACATGGTGCTGAATAATTGCTTATGCATCTTTATACCATGTGACCAATGGCTATTTTGCTGCTGGAAGAGCTCAGCTATCCAATGAGGAACATGAAGATTGTACTTAATAAACCTTATACCTACTTAAAGGGACATGGTATGAATTGTAGGAACTGAATCAATGATTAAAAATTCCTAATACGATGAGTAATAATTGGCTTTGCAGTTGTGGTGTCATGTGAACAGTTTTACAGTCTCTTTAATAATGGCTGTGTATTGAACGAAAGGGATTTTTTTTTTTACCCCATTGCAAAGTTTGAGTGGTACATGGGAAAAACTGGCAACAACGCTGAGTGGTGGTGCCTTATCGAGCTCTCCCAGTGCATTCATGACAAATACTGGTTTGATTTAATTTTATTATACATATTTTGAATTCTTTTAAGTATTTTGTGGAATTTGGATCACTATTTTTGTCACAAAGCCTTGTTTTTACAAGGAAGTCATTTTTTTGTATCTGATCAAGAAAAACTGCCTGCAAGTGTAAAAAAAACATACCAGTTCATAGAGAAAGGCGGGGAAAAGATGGAGGACTGAGGACACTGAATATTCAAAAAGTCTTGCAAATGTTTTATGAGCAAGGGAATGCATTCAACATGTTATTCAGGTCATCTTGTCTGATTTATATCCTGTTCATGTTTTTTACATATAGGCTGCATGTGCTGAGTGAAGACATTTGTAGATTATTTCACATCGGCTGTATGCTCATTGGCACTAACTTTTCCAGATTTGTGTCTCCAGTCTTGATTTGGTAATAAATTAACACAATTTTACAATTTGATTATCTCCTAGTATTAATGTTAAGGATAAAAAATATACCTTCCAATAAATAAAAAACACCTAACCTTGCAGGCTGGTGCTGCCTCTGCCATTTTCTAAATTGTGCTTTCTGCATAAATGTTACAACTTTTAAATCACCTTTTCCTCCCCTGTGACTAAATTGCTGGACTGTAGCCCAAAGGTCCCTGCAGCTATAATCTCAGTTATTTTTGTCATGTCACAGTGGCAAAAGCATTTAAACCTCTCTCTGTATGCGTACCCTGGCCATTTTTTCTCCCACTACCTTTTTAGGGTCAGAACAATATTTACAGTTGTGTCATCAGGGTGCTGTTAATCTGTAGCTTGCACTCCCTACTGCTGAAATGACTCCCTCCTCCCTGCAATTGCTCTGGGAAATTAAGCTTATTCGACTGTTTCCCATACTGTGATTCACTGAGAAGAAAAATGTGGGCTGTACAGAATATATATATATATGTGTGTGTGTGTGTGTGTGTGTGTGTGTGTGTATGTATGTGTGTATGTATGTATGTAAATGACATACCTTAAATACACTGTGTCTGATGTGACTTCCTCTTAAAATGGTTTCTACAGTGTACATGTTACTTGATGGGACTTTCTTGATAAGTGAAGGGTCCACAGGACCTTGAAGAGGCAGCGTGAAATGAATCTTCACATTCGATCCCTCGTGTCACTCTTCATTTAGGCGACTCACAGCCGTTTGTGCCAATCAATGATGTGTTAATGACAAAAAAGGCAAGCATCAGCCCAACCAGTGTACAGTAATTTGTCGTTTACCACCATGAAGTTCGGCATCAAGACCGTAGTCTCTCTGGACCCATCGATCCATCTTCTGTTTATGAGATTTATTCAAATGTTGTTTTGCAGCTTTCTCAAGATATCGGCGATAGCCTGATAGTAATGGTACACTGTCCGAACTGTAGACAGTGATTGCTTGTTTTTTCCATAATGGAGGAGACGTCTTAGTGAGGAGACATTTAAAATTGATCTGTTTGCTGAGCAATGGAAATCCAATCCACTGCAGGATTCACTTGGTAGACTTCTTTAATGTGATGATAGCTGAAGCTAAAGATTTTAGTTTGGTTTTGGTTTAAACAAACAAAAGTGATCACAAACATCTTCCATCATTAAATATTTACAAAGCGGATTGTTTTAATGTTTCAGTCATGCATCGTTTTTCTCTGCATTTGCTAGCTTGCGGTCTTCTTCTTGCTGTTTTGGCTTTGTATGGTTAAATTTTAGCTGTTGCCAACCATTCATTTTTTTTTTTAATTAAAAATACAGTGATTTATTTCTCAAACAAATATCACTTATTGTGTTGGTGGTCATATTTTTAGCATGCCAAATCCGTGTGAAATGACATAAATGCCAAAATGCCAACTTGTTTTCAGAAAATGTCTAATTTCTTTCTAATGACGTTAAAGGCCTTCAACTCCATGTGCAGTCGAGTCTTGCCCTGCTGAAGGTAAACTTAGTCCATATTGCACAGTTGTAATGGCGTCCATCTCCCCGTGACGAAAATTGACAGATATCTGCCAGTAACGACTAAATCACTTGATGAAGGAGAATAAATAATAGTAAATTAAATTACCCCCTGTGCTTTCACCGGCATTCACGCGACATTGGGAGTGTGCATGTGGGAATTTATCGTTCAGGAGACATTGATTAATTATGCCACACACAATTAGCCCATCAAATCGAGTGTGTCCTCCTCTCCCGTGGAAAGGTGATGTCAGAATTTTATGGGGCATTAGGCAGTGGCGCTCCTTGTATTTTCTTAGAGATCACCAGAGAGTAAGAGCACCGGGGCGGGAGACGCATTCGCAGGCTGTTTTTGTATGAATAGGGAATTGCGAGGCCTGCAGGGTAAAGAGAAGGCTAACTGATCCTTTTAGACCAATGTCAATACTGATAACCATCACTGTTTGCACTCCCAGCAGGGTCCATGGCCTGCCTGTAACGTCTGTGGCATCTCAGTGATTGAGAGAAGAAATGACAGTGAGACAAATGAATAGAGCAGGCGGAGATGGCTGCCCCTATAGCTCATCATTCCTGAATGCAAATTGTCTCCTAATACTTTGCTTCTAGTTTTAGCCTGGACCCTGAATATCAAGAATTTCACTCGACATGCACAGTTATTATCACATTTTCTACTAATGCTTCGTCATGGATATCAGGATTTGGTTTCCATGTTGAATTTAGTTTGCTCTCTATACACTGCAATATATAATCTACCACCACAATGTCACATTTCCCTTCATAGTGTACTGTCATATCTTCCTGTATGTGAGGTCCATTTACCGGTTCGCCACTCTTGCCGAGTGTGCTTGCGTGTCACTGTCAAACCTCACGTTGCCAAAGTTGCCAACATGTTGCCTCATCGGTTTAAGAAAGTTTTTGCGGAACTTGTAATCTGCAATACTTTAAAAAATGTCTTTCTCCTTTGATGATGGGCAGTGATTGTTGCACTGTTCGGAGATCAGTTGTCAGTCAAACAGTGTAGCGAGAACATTTTTTTTTTTTTTTCTTTTCTTTTTCTTTTCTTTTTTTTCCCCCTGGTGGCTCTCGGTGCCTCTCCTCTGATGGTCACTGACCCATACGAAATTACCAGTTCTTTCATTTCATTTATTCCAAAAATCTTTGTTTCCTCTGCATGAAAACGTAAAAGTCTTTCATTACTATGCAGAGGATGGTGTTTCCCCAGTTCATGCACCAGATGTGTAGAATAGTGTAGCAAATGTAAAAGAGTTAATGTACTGGGGTTTAGATTCTGTTTTATGGTTATCATGGACAGTGAGGAAGATAATGGATTTAGATAATGGATGGTTTCTCTGCCTGTTCAGTAGTTTGATTCTTTAATGCACACAGTAATAATTTAGTTGTGGGATTCATTTTGTGTTCCTAATTCTTGTATTTTACTTGAGATGACCACTGTAAGCAAGTGTGCCATGTTTATACGAGTTATCTGCCAACGAGGATGCCATAATAGAGCATCATAAAGCATCAAATAAATTTCTCAGGGAGCTCATAACAAAACTCCCTCAGGCAGCTTTTGTGCTTTTGTCTTTGATTTTGCAACGCCAGACATTATGGTTCTCTGTCCAAAAAAATGTGCTGCAACTTCACGGTGGTGTGAAAAAGCTTCGGTTAACCTTGTCATCCTTTATTTCTTTCATACTTCACAGCCATTTTCAAGATGACAAACCCGTATGTGAGGGCCTTACAGATAACCATCAGTTTCTGAGGCTTTCCTGGGGACTTCACTGAAACAACTTCACTTTTCTTTTTTTTTTTGGTTGGGAATTGCTGTTGTTGTTCATTCACCAGTTCCCCTTTCATGTGATTGTCATTTCAATTTTGAAGGTCAATGTACAGTTAATCGGTACAGGCCATGGTCTGGAAAAGCATTTCCATGACAACCATGTCAAGGGACTGACTGTGAATACAGAAGATAACTTGGCAATCTGCACGCATTGCTTCTGTATGAAAGAGAGTTGCAGGTAGGTAAAGGAAATTGCCGCACTCTCAGTGAGTAAAAACAAAACGCTTCCAAGAAACATCAAGGATTCCAAGGATGATCATCCAAGCAGTTAAGCTGTCTCAGAAAGAGCTTTAGCTTTTCAACTCACTTTACTGTGATCAATTTTGGAAAAAAATGTGCACAGTGTATCTGTGTGATAGTGTGTATAGAAAGGAACACCTTTGCCTTGAGAGTAAAGTAGGTGAGTGTGTGCATGAAGTAGGTATTTTCTGTCCAGTAAATTCAAAATTGCCTCTATGGTGTATATACAGATTGATGACATGTTAAAGGAAAAGTCTGAACACCCCTAAAGTGAGGGGGATCTGGTGTTTCTGTTGTGCTGTGGGGGGCATTTTGTTGGCATGATTTGAGTCCCCTTAGAGGGAAAGGCCACTGCAAATCAATACAAGTTCTGAGTGATCACCTTTATCCTGTGATGAAACATTTCTATCCTGATTTTTTGTCCTGAGGTCTTCTCCCAAGATGACAGTGCCCCCATCCACGGAGCACAAGGGGACACTGAATGGTTTAATGAAGATGAAAATTATGTTAATCATATGCTATGACCTTCATCGTCACCAGATCTCAACCCAACTCAACACTTTTGGATGATTTGGAGTGACGTGTGAGACACCACCATCATCAAAACACTTCATCCCTCTAGTGGAGTTCAGAGATTTGGAAAATCAGTTCCAAGGAGCATCGAAGATGTTCTGTAGGCCCAACACCTTCCTTCGACACTAGATGTTAACATTTTTGTTTTACTTATATGTATGTGGGAGAAGTTTAAAAAATAATGCTGGTCATTATGTAGCTAAATAGTAACCAAGAAATATCCTAGAGATGCAGACCTACGTGACTTGAGCATGGCCTGGACGACAAAAACTGTTTTAAAAAGTAAAGGACAGTGATCCAGTTAAAATATTGTATTGTTCTTCAGGACTTGTTATTGAGGTCACACATTTTTTGATGAACTTAATGAGCTCATATAGTACATATGTAAATGTATGTCTAAGAAAGCTGAGATGTAAACTGGACTTACAAGACCACTGGAGCCTGCAGCTCTCGTAAGCTATCGATTCGCCTTTAATGTGAAACATGGATCTACATCTTTCTGTGTGCATTAAAGGATAATGGCTTGATGAAGTGTATATGATATTTTCCAATTGGAGAGCTGTAAATGTCCATGTGTATGTGTACTAGCCTCTTGCATTAGTTGGACAACATGGGTAATCTTTACAATGGTATTATATTACACGCTCAGATGAACGTTGCATTTTATGGTCACTCGGTGCACAGTGCTCCCTCCTGTGCAGATGGCTTGGAGGGATAAGGTCTGCTCTAGTGTCAGGGAGGAATAGTTATTTCATGTGATTAATACTACTCTCCTGCCATTATTATACTGCCGTCTTGCAGGGTACAGCCATAACTCCCTGAAGCTAATGCATGTTTGAGTGTATGCTTCTCACACATACACATACACATCCATACAACATACTACCAATATAAGACCATACCTGCATCCTGATGAGACTAAAGCAGTAGAGTTAGATCATAATTCTACCGTAAGTAGGCGCGCCTTGTGGTGAGGCTTGATGTTGTAACACCAGAGTGAATCTTATTCCTCCAGGGAGAACTATTGATTATATTTAGAAAATAGTACCACAAGGGAATTATTTTAATGCACACTTTATGTTGAGAGCCAAAGGCATGTGCTCATATTTAATGAGAGGAACAAGATTTGCTCTGTGTTTTATTAATGGGATGCTGCTTTCACCTGGGCTCTGCTATGGGAGTCCAGTGATAATTGATGAAGGTCTAATGTACTTATTTATTTGTCCAGCCTCCTAGGAGGAGGTAAAAGCAGTTCCTAGAGTTACAAGTGTATGGTTGGGAAAAGCAAAGCCCCGTCTAATCCTCATCCTGTGCCTGCAGTCAACTTCTTCTCCAATCACACTGGACTCCCCAGCTCTCCTATATTAATCCCTGCACACAGAACACATTGTTATTTTTGGCCAGCTGCAATGCACTTTGAGATTAACTCAAATTCTGGTGATGCTGAACTGATTATCTGTAACCTTTCTTGAAAACGGTTAGAGAATTAGGAAAAATATGAATCACGATTGTTATCATCACTGTCATTTGGGTGTATTTTATTTTAGCAATTAAATTAGCCTGCGTATGAAATTGGATGTACTATAACCTTTTGTTGTTGTTTTTCCCCTGGCCTCCTTTCTGAGATAGCAGGCAATAAATGTGTCACCCTGAGACATGCGTGGCTCTAAGGGAACTCTCAGATCTCTCTAAAATCATCCGTTAGAGAGAGAGAGAGAGACAGTGAAGCCACTGAAATCGCAGCTTTTTTTTTTTTTTTTGTCCATCTCCCACTTACCTACAACCGTCTGCCCCGTGGCCCAGCCCACTTAACCAAACTAAAAGCCTTCAGGAGAAGGAGTGGCTCTCTCGTTGTAAGGGTCAAGCTCAGGCCTTTTAGTCTTGTATTATCAAGAGTCCTTTAGTTTCAAGCCCAAATTGTAATGCTCAGCTGAGGGATGTGCTCATATTCTCATCCATGACATTCCCCTCACGTTAGAAGAGTACTCCACTGATTTTAGTGTCGATCTCCTGTAACGCTGTCAGATTCACAACGGACAGAAAAGATGCAGCAGAACCAGAATTGTCTTCTTTGTCATGCTGCACATTTTTCTTTGTTTTCAAACCTGGAGGCTACGCTACCCACAAAACAACTGAACCGCCAACAGTTTGGTCATAGATTTTTGCGTATTCAGCTATTGGGGGGGGCTCACGTTGCCCCGTGATACTAATGTCAAGTAGAAATGAGAGCGGGACTACATAGGTCTGGTTAGCTCACTGGTGAGTCCACACTTCCATTTTTTTTCTTTAGCAATTTGCTAGCTGTGACCAAAGGTGACTTGAGTGACATCACATGAGGCAATTTATCTGATTTCACAACTTTTCAAAAAAAAGGTTAAAAAGGTTAAAAGGTTAAACAAACAAACAAAACAAAAAAAGGTTAAAAAGGTTCTTAAAACTGGGTTGGAGGACTGAGAATTTTTTACTTAGCAGTGACAAATGTGATACATCATAATTAATATGATTCCCTCACAAACACAAAAACATGTTATGATTAGAAATACCTGAGACTGCACACTATATCTTCTTGACTTTTTTACTGCAAAATCTTTTGAATTTATTTTAACAATACATGTTTACAGCAACAAAACACTAATAGGCAACAACACTGATTTTCAAAACCTTGATCTTGCCTGGAAATTCTTGGATGAACAGTACAATATTTTGAAACGAGTTAGAGTAATACCACTGAGCTGTTACTGTTTAACCTCTATCACTTTGCTGATATTCTATAAAAGTTTGAATAAATTTAACAGGAAAATCCACGTTCAGAATCTTTTTTTGCAAGATAATATGTGGTAATAGATGAGAGAAAATCAAAATGCCTTTATAATTTGCTGCTATGTGCCACTAGCTGTAAAACAAATCATTTGTTCCTTGGTCTGTAATCTAATTTGCCACCATGTTTAACTGAAATGAAAAAGTCCTGGTAACTAACAGGAATACATACAAAAACACGCAGCACCAAACACATCGCAGCATCAAATCCTGACAGCTGAGAAGCTGGAACAATCAAATGTTTGCCCCACACAAACAAGAAAAATTCTAAAAGGATGAATCGATTATCAAAATAATTGCCTCTAATGCAGGAGAGGGTGTCTAGCTCAGTCTCATAATTTACTCCATCAGCCTTCTGTAAATGAAATCTCACTGTTCTATTTTTACATACAAAGTCTAAGTGTTGTTGAGGAAACCGATACTTGTACAAACACATAACTGATTTCTGAATTTACCTGACATTTCACGCATTTCCAGCCAATGTGACGTGATGTGATGTAAGTAAATACTTATTGGCTGCCGCTTTTGTTTGATTACAATCACCTACAGTTTGATTACAGACACCATTTTTTGCTGCCTAACATTTGCATGGTGATATAAACAAATACAAAAACAGATAGACCAATACAATACAATAAAAGTGGAGAAATGTCTCCTTTATGACATCTTTATCTCTGTGATTTCATGTGATTTCTCAGGTCTCCTGTAAAATGGCACCGTGTCTCAGAGATCCCAATCTGTTTGCAGGATATTGGGCCATGTGGGTCATGACACATGCACCCCTTTGGAACAACCTGAAATAGCAGCACATATGTCAAACATGGCTCCCGCTACATTGTCGCTAGTTTGGCTCGGGCCCAATGCTGTCAGCCCATACGACTCAAATGCATTTCCTTCATTTCCCACCGATTTGGTTCGGTTCCATCTGCTCTCACTCAGCGAGGGACTGGAGATATTGCTGGATACCCGAGGTTGAAGGACCACGCAGGCTGGCGACCTTTGTGAAATGCTGGATGTGTGTCATCCAAATTTAAATAGCTGAAATGCAAGAAATTTAACAATAAAAGCAGATTATGGAGAGAACTAATTTATAGAAACAGTAAACTTGAATATCCTACAGGCTCCTTAAAAGAAGGCTTAGAAGAATGCTCATGACTTTAAATAATAATTTAGTGATATGCGTTTCCAAAGGCAATGCACAAGATAATGTTGCATCCAGTGTGATGGAAATGTTGTCTTTGTATCATTTTTACATGTTATTACAAGCATACAGGCCGACTATATCAAAGATTTAGGATGATCAAATGGCTCTTTCAAGATAACAACCTGTAATGCTTCACAAACAAGATAATTACAAGTGTTTCACTGAAAACACATCAAAGTAAGCGGCAATCCCTTGATGAGTTGGAGTTGGAGTTCAGAATGCCAAGAAAGGACACCGTACTTTGTAAATGCACCGCTGGGTGCACAATACCTGCAATCTGTTCATCGCCTCACACAAAGTTAGCGGGAAGGTAATTACGGTGGATGATACCAGTAAAATGTGCCACTTATTGGGCTTTTGTGTCAGAGCAGTGTCCAATCAGACGGGCTAATGAGCGGCACGATTCCAGAGGGATCCTCCCCATGCTGTGCGGACGTGCACTCAAAGGAAACATCTGGCCTTTATCAACGCTCTGGCCCCTGCGAGACTGCTACCTCCCAAACCCACATGACACCAAGCAGGGCTAATATCACTGCAGGAATCAAAGCCCTCTTGCAATCCATTTTTCCCTTGTAAACACGTATCAAGAAAACCTGGAAGAGCAATATTTTAACTCTGTTTACAAAAGTGAGTAGGCGGATGATTCTCTAATATCAAAAGCCCTGAAAAGCTCAGTACAAAAGTGAGAAGTGTTGTAAATCCGGCAAACTGAGGAGAAATCATAAAATAAACTAAGCCGGCAGTGGGGTGACAGTTACCACTGCATTTAGAGTCTAAAGGTTTAAGTCCGGGAAGAATTAAGAGATAAAAGTTTCCATTTGACAGCAGAAGAATGCTTTTGGCCTCTCATGCCATTCTGCGCGTTAGCTGTGCTGCAAAACGACACAGCAAAACCAAAACGGCAGCTTTTACTCTGAAAGCACGACTTGGGCTTCTGTAATCAGGCATTTTTTTCTTTTTGTAATTTCTCTTAAGCTCCCAGTCTTCTAACAAAATACGTGTTGACAAACAGAAACGGGGCCGCCACACTGGAACACTGGGAGGAGGCGTGATACACGATGAAGACCTTGAAGAGAAGTAAATAGTGTTTCCTCCATGCTCTCCGTGGCGGTGTGGCTCAGGTGCCGTGAGCGGTTAGTGACGCTCCGAACAAAGGGTGAAGTGAGTGGGAGAGCCTCCGTGAAAGGCTGGTGGATTCATTTTTTCCATTTATCCTGGATCCGGGCCAAAAAATGGTCTTGTCTGTAATTTCATTACCCGTCTTTAGCACATCTATTTATTTAGTGACATCAGCGCTGGAGTTTACTCACCGTGCAAGCGAGAGACGTCGGCACTGGCTGTGATTTTTAATAAGATGTGTACTTAGTTCCTGTTCTAATTAGCATCATGCAGAAGCCGACTAATGCACATTTGAGATGACATTGCTTATATAATTTAACATTACGGGTTTTAATAAAACACCCTCTTCATGCTTCATTTCCACTGATCACCAGCTGCTGGGTCAATTGAATAATTAAGAATTTAATTAAGCTTCAGTTTGGATCACAATCTTCTAACACAGTCAAGCCTTGTTCTCTAAAGCATCGGTAGCAGAGATCAAATAGGGAAGGGATGATGTGCCAAGCAAGAATTTAGAGATGTGAGCTCTATCATGCGCTGAAATGGAAAGGTCTGAAGTGGCTTATCTATTTGATCTCTGAATCCTCCGGTTCCACTCCACAGAGTGGGGCTGTTATTTTTCTGCTTGCCCATATTATACTGCAGATTCCAGTGCAACCCTCTAAGGTATGCAGCATTTCAGTCAGTATTATCCCTTTAGACTGCTCTCCTCATCATTGCCAGTATGTAATACAATACATTCTATTGACTTCTTGGGAAGCGGCTCTCACAGTGAATTGACTGTGTTGCTATGGCCTAAAGTAGGCTAATTTCACTCAATGGTGCATGAGTTAATGTTAAATGAAGCCAGTGAACCCTGCAGTACGAGAATATTGCTACCCTGCCTGTGTATCTCCATATGTGAACACACATTTTTTTCCCCCAATGTTTGTTGTGTGTGCAGAACTGGTATGGCTTATGGAATGCTGGGTATTTTAATTGGCTGTACTATTGCACTGAGCATCATGGCGTAGATCTACTATAGCTATATATCATCCTATGTCTTTAAAATGCTGCATCTTTAAACTCTCTACTATTTGAGTAACTTATCAAATGGCATAAAGCACACAGTGATGTTAAAGAACATCTCACAGGAGACTGTCAGCCACTGAAAGTCTCCATTTGACCTGTCAGTTCATGTGATTATACCGCTGTGTTAGTGTAACATGGACTGATTGACTGATGTTTGAGACAGTCAGGAACTGTGTGGACTGACAGATCAGCGTGTCAGTGTCTGTGCTGCTGAGACTTTCATTTAAATAAATCACTCATTTCCATCAACACAGGACTTCTAAGATACCCAGAAACACAATTAGGGTTGTTTGCTTCAAAGCACTTCATCACCATCATTATTATAAAAGATGTTAATCTAGTAAAAGGCCATAATACAGTTACATAAAATAATAAACATACAGTATATTAGAGTCAAGCAAAATAGTGGCAATAATGTGAGAAGTGTGTTGATGAGATTTTGTTCGGTGCTTTGGGTGATTAATATGACTCACTTCCTACAGTGGGACATTTAACAATCTCTGTTGGTTACCAGTCTATTTACAAACTAATCAAAAGCATTTTGTAAGCGTGTGATCCTCTGCGGAGCTACGGAGGGGCTGTTGATATTAAAGTGAAGTTAGAAACGATCACCAGTACCTCAGACAGGCTCAGCGAAATAAACCCGACTTCACGGTGTGTCATTGTTCCAAACTCTGTTAGGGACGAAACACACGAATCAGCTAATTCATGTGGCCCTTAGCAGCTGATTTGTTGAGTTAAGAATGGTTTTTGAAGTGGCCTCTCTTTTTAACCAAATACCATTAACACTCACCGGAGAAGGAAACAACAAAGCAGCGTTTAATCAATTGTAATCGCATTGTCTCTTTCAACTTAATGTCAGTGGTGGCTCCTGTCGGCGCACAGTATGATTATGCTCTTCAGACACACACACACACACACACACACACACACACAGGCATACATAAAGCCTATCTGATTTACCGCTTTGTACACATTGTGCTGACACCGAAAATCACACTAGGCATCACAGCACCTGATGAATAGACTCAGTGTGAAGTTATAGTTGGGTTGTAACCTTATGATATATGCAGGTTACAAAGCTGCACGAAGACTGCTTAAGCATAAAGTAGCATTTCTGGAGCGCTGATAAAACTTTATTTTCCAGAAGCCTGATGTAGTGTGTTAACCAATAACCGGGGTAGGCCAGACTTCAGACCGAAGGTGACTCTTTAAGCCTGAAAGATTTCAGATCTTCAGCCGTTCAAAGGATTGGACAGTGAAACATTCAAAAATTTTTAGACTAGACACATCCAACCTGTTCTCGCCTGCACTTACTTACTCACTTCATACTTGTTTTATTTATGACAAACCATTCTGCAAACTTTAGGCAGTCAGGGAAATGCCAGCTGCTTCATGCTTTGCTGGTTCTGTAGTAGCCCCAGACTTCTGATGCCTATCCATATAATCACCATCTTCCAAACCAAAACAAGGCAAAAAGGCTGCTTTAAAGCAATGCTTAAGATGTTTCAATTTCAGGCAGTTTTCTGTAAAAGTTTATAAAATCAGTTTACAGTACATTGTATTAATGAGTTTATCTCAACACTATGAGTTCCCCTAAATGGAACTATAGGTTCCTAACTCAGAGTTTTATCTGTGGACCTGTTCATGAGACTTTTTTTTAAAAGGTGTGCTCAGATTAATTCTGAAATCCAACCTGAGTTTCGGTTTCACCATGTGCATTAAGAGAAATCGTGAATGCATCGTGGACCGCAGAATGTTATAAGGATTATCTTTCCGGCAGAAGGTATGCACCAACTAACTTTCTCTCACAAACACGCTCATCCGTCTCCCCGTCTTTCTTTCCGTGCCTCTGTTACACGCGGCCGCACACCCACACGCGCGCTGACTGGCTTTCTCTCTCGTACGCGTTCTCACCTCTCCAAGTCTCCATTTCCTCTTTATCTGTTCACTGAAGACGAGCTGACGTCACTACAGTTTTGGCTGTATTTCTGTCAGCCATTCCCCCACCACACAGCTGTCCTTCAAATCCACTTGGTGCTCCAGCTTTCTTTCTTCTTTGAACATCCTCTGTTCTTAATTTGTCCTGCCGGTTCAGTCCACTCAGTGATGTCGAGCCCAGATTTGTGTAAATACCAAAGGGGTAGCATCTTAACGGCTGTGATTAGGTGGGAGTATCTTGTAATCTGAGCCCATTGGAAGATTTTCTTGCAAGCCAGCACCTCACCAACCTGAGTTGCCTTCACTTTGTGAGCCCCCTCAGTGCAACAGTGATGAAATTACACATCACTGTTAACGAGTAACATCAACAAGCCTCAATCAAATCAGATCTTTAGACTTCAGTTTAACCGTCTGATTTAAGAAACAAAAAATGTGAAGAATTATATCCTATGTCTGGCTATAGAGAAACATAATGTACGTCATCGTGAAGAAAGGAGGGGGATGGACGGGGTAATGCAAAGACAAAAAATATTGTTTGCCATCTAATAGAGGAGCAAAAAGATTTCAAGGTTTGCTTATTGTTGACAGTGACTGACATTGCAGTGCAACAGTGCAATTAATGATGGCATGCATTTTTTTCTCAGCGCTTCCTGTGTGCAGCCAACAAACTGACAGGCTGATCTGAATTCAATTTGATGTAGGAGAAGTGATGGTTGCATAATATAAGTAGCACAGCTTCAGTGGGAATTAAGTAGCACATAAATACAGGCAGAAAATATCTTTACATTTCATTTGCATTTCATATTAAATAGCTTAAAGCAGCTGTTTAATACTTTTTTAAAACATGATTTCTTTTTTTTTTTTTTTGTCATGGTTTAGCCAAATCGGAGCTGTATTTCTTTGTTTGAAGTGAAAAATTATAACATTTTTTGCCGCAGTCACACAGATGGAGCAATTATTCTGGACCGCTTTGGTCACCACAAACGTCTTCAGCATCCACAAAGAAGCTTGTTGCCATTTCAATCAAACGTTCATACCTTCGGATCAACCCGACTGTGCAGACATGTTTTTCATATCAATGTTAAATTGGCAGGAATGCCGAGGATAGCTCTGCAGCTGTATGAAATCCCAAAGGAGATGTGTGATTCAAATTACAATTTTTGTTTTTTAAAAGTTGATAATAAATAAGATGAAATAAGAACCAATAGGCATCACTGTGAGAGTTTTGGACCAGTTAGGCCTAATTTCCTACTCTGAGTTGCTGGATAAATATGAGCCCTGGTTTATTTAACTGCAGCTGCAAGTTGAAAAACAAGCTGAAATAACACATATCACAACCCATTTCCTCGCGATTAGGCATGCTTCTCAGCTGCTAAAGGGATTTAAGACACGATAATAAAGATAAAAAGGAGACATTAATAATTTTGTTATGTTAATTAAAGGCAAGAGGATTAACAACAACACAGGAGCCTTGTAAAGCAATAAACAGACAGGGGCTCTGACATTTTTCCAAAACCATTAATAATAAATGAATTTGGTCCCTGCTGCGATCAAACAAATCATATGGGTGGAAGAAGAAAAAAAAACACTTTATATTCTCACTTCACTGGAGAGACCACTGAATTTGAATTCCGGGGTCTTAAAGATTTATTAGCAATAGCAGGATACACACTTGGTCAGGTTTTGTTGCTAAATTCCATATTACATGAGCTTTCATTGTCTGCACCAGTTTGAATCGGGTATTCAGCCAATAATGCGCATTTGAAAACGCTTCTTTATCATCAGTGTTTCCATGTAAAGATCAAAACGAATAACAAATATATTCTGCTAACAAGCATAACCACGGGCTGTAACGTACGCCGTGCCATACGATCTCATATTAAAACCACATGACGGAGCCGTAATCCTCCATTTAGAGAAACCAGCGCTTCTTCTTTTTTTTTCTCAGCGACGTAAAAGTGGAACTGCAACCCCCGAGCGCGCGCGGTGAGCAGCTACACTGTCAGGGATCGAAAAATTCAGCAGTTGTGAGGTCTTTCAGAATAAACTACTCCGGCCGTGTTCATTGTAAGAAAATCATTACAGCCTAATAATGAGGCTGCTAATCAGCCTTCTGACCTGCAGCTGTTTCTGCCTGCCTGTCTGTCTGTCTGAGCCAGTCTTTGCGCTTCACCTGCGGCCAGCGCTGAAACAAGAAGCTCTCTACAGTCTGTCCCAGGTCAAGTACTGGATTCACATTGAGTTAACATTTCTAGACTGATAACATATCAGCCTTATCAGTTAGTTGTGTTGACTGTTTGCTCAGATCAATGTTATAAACCCTAAGCTGGACTGTTTTAATCCATCATGTTTTCATTGTAAAATACCAGGACCGACACCATATTCCTTTGAAAGCTCCGGCTCTCGGGGCCAACCACTTACATGGTATCTGTAAGTCTTATTTTTATTTTTTTTAACGATCTCTGTAGACCCTGTATGATAATGCATAAATATTCTTTACAAGCCGGGTCACAAGGATACTCGTGTTTTGATGTGAAGATCAGTGTCCAACCGGAGTATTGATTTCTCCCTCTTATTTCTCTGCCTTTGGAAATGAGCACCCTTTGCACCTTGAGCAGACAAACTATACATAATTACCTCAGGCTCCTCTTACCCCTGCTCCTCTGGCGAATGTTCAGACTTCAACCGTGGATATCGTCCAGGGTTTCTCTTGTCTCCTGTTTATAAAATGATATTGTGAATGTAATTCTGTTGTCATTTAACATCGTGTTATTTTACTCAGATAGCTAGATAACAAAGAACAGCCTGACTTTGGCCCCGGTGTGTTTATGACACCTTTGTTGCAAAGACACTTGTCAGACATGCTCATTTTTATCACTTTGTAACACGAGTTGATGTTTGCTGTCCTTGTAGGGGTCCGCAACGGGAAAAGGTCTATTGGGTGTTTAAAGGTTAATGATGAGAGGAGAGCGATAGATGCTTTTCCCCACTTGCGGCCGCACGCTGTTTGTCATGGTCACCGATTTGTAGACAGATATCATAGAGAGCTTGTGGACAGATTGAGACGCTGGCTGCTGGAAAATTACAGATCGTGTGAAATAGACAGAGCTGTGAGGAGCGAACAATATTAGCGCAAGTGCTGCGATCCCTCCAGATGGCACGTCGTAATGTGACATTAGCTCCAGTGACATGAGCCGGGGGGGGGGGGCGGGTTTAGCCTGCTTGATGCACGGCCGCATTGTATGATCGGCTCAGAGATGACCTCTTCGTTGGTGGGGGTTAATAGCCCAGGATCTGGGTTGAAGCTTGGGCTTGTTTAAAGCTGATTGATATGTTAAAATTGATTTAGCAATAGTTAGCATAATGAAATGGCCTGGTTGAAATGATCTTGGGTGGTGTGGTTATTGACAGTAATAGGCTAATGACGTTTTTTAAAATGCGGCATGTTTGCTGACCCCCAGCAGACAGAGGTGTTTTACCAGTGGTACACCCAAGCTGTCCAGTAGAGGGTTTTACAACGTGTAGCTGATGACAAAACTGAACATAGCACGAAAGCCTTTAGATCACTAATTGTGTGTCGTAATCTCACAGTTTATTGGCTCCTTCTCACGTTCACCTTTTGGCTAAAAGTGGCAAAATCTCATCTTTGTAGGTGCAGTCCTGGCACATAACAGATGTTTTTGCATGAATATAGAGCGCTTAGCTGATTTTTGTTCTCAAACGGATGTCGGAGTTGGCTGTGAAGATGTGCACTTTTATATTTAATTGATTTTATCTTTAGCCTCTGCTTCTGTGGGCGGTTGAAGCTTATTACCAGGGCAAGATAAAAGCTATCACTGATGTGTTCAGCTATTTTAGTCTATATTCTCTTAGAAATAAAAAAAAGCAAAAAAAAAAAAAAAAAAAAAAAGGGAAAAGAATGACATGTCCTGCACTGTGTTTTGAATTCACAATCCTGGCTGTGTGTCTGAACAGCTGTGCTTATTTAGAGAACAGAAAGCATTATTGAAATCATATTTACACCTGGGCAGTGGGCGGCTCTCACCATTTACATGATTCTAATTTCCCAACCATTTGAATAAATGTCACAAACGCTGTATTCAGCTTTTGGATTGGCTGCCTGCAACAGCTGGCACGGGCTGCTAGTCAGTGTGCCATATTTGATTGTGCCTGGGCTCCCACTCTCATCCGTTCTTTTTTTTTTTGTTTGTTTTTTTCCCTTCTATTTTCACTTCGTATTGGAGAAAATGCTTCCTGCATCGTACCTCACCGCCCCTACTGCCCCACATTGAGGACAATGCAAGTTTTTCTCTATTGCTATCAGAAGCGGGTGGTTGCATCTGGAGGTAAAGGCTACTCCTGTGAGGTGTGGGTATGTGATCCCAGAGCATGGCGTGTTTAACGGCGAACTGGCCCAGAATAAAGGAAATGACTTAATCCCGTGTGGAGGCAGGGAGCTGCGAAAAGAGCGCGGAATAAGTGAGGTGGCTAGTGGGATGACCCTCTGGGGAGCACACCCCGCCCTGGACATACCCATAAAATGTATGAAAAATGATTAGGCTGTGACTAATTACCCGTTTAGTGTCGCCGAAAGTTGTTAAACAGACCATTGCCTTTTAATACCTAAAGTAAGGAATGGGATTAATTAAGCAGAAATGTATTCTTCTACTCTGCCAAGTCTCTTTCTCACAGTCTCTAAAAACACTGTGCGATGGGGTTTGCACCTCAGGGAAATAGTTGGTAATGGCCTGAGAAAGGGATCTCCTTTTTTTCAACTCACTTCTTCTTTTTGGGTGGATGAATGAGTGAATAAGTGCACAAGCAGCTGCCTCTATAAAATGGAAGGCAGGGGGAAAAAAATGGAAGTTTAGAAGGCAAAGGATTTATGACTGCACAACTGTTCCTTGGAAAAGCATGACCTTTAAAGGTGAAATCCATAATGGTTTTTAATAAAGATATCATTATTAATATCCATCTGTATGGTAAAGCATAGTGAATCACTAAAAAAGGTGCATACCTTGTTGGGGAGGGTGGGGGGGGGTGGTCTTCTCTGTATGCGACTCGGGTTTCACCTATCTGGTTGACAATACTCATGCTGTCGAACTTCCATCAGTCTATGACACTGTGAGACTGAATACCAACAGCAAAAAGGTTAAAAAAAAGTTCACAAACACAAAGTTAGATGCTATATCACCCTTTTGGTGTTGTGCAAAAAACCATAAACAACATATGTCTTGGGGCTGTAATCGCCTCAACAAATTAGCAGATACAGATTCTTTAAATGCATAAACTTATATTATTTGAAGACTAATGGCATGAAATGCATCAATCTAAATGGTTCAAAGTTGATGAAAGCAATTTAGAGGTAATTTTTCTCTTGGAAAAACATTTACATGCTCCTGACATGCAGCAGCGAGTATGTTCAGATAGAAACGTGATGCTGCTTGGATTATGTTCTTTTTCTTTTTATATAATGAAAGAAATTTATTTAATATTAATTTATATATTTGGTTCAACATATTCTATTTGCAATACATCATCTAACTAAAGTATGTTTAAACATTTTTATACTGTTGACGAGGCAGCTCAAAGCACTTGGTTAACATCACCAAAAATATTGTAAAGTATAAATATATTGCAGTACTCCTCAAAAGTATTAAAGAAGTTGGTCGTGATCAAAAGCATAAGGCTTGAAGTGTTTACTTCATTAATATTTAATCTAAACTACAACCTTCGCCTAACCATAACAAAAGGACTTTTGTTACACTCTTTTCTCCGGATGCAAACCCCAGTCTCTTAAAGTCCTGTGGAAAATAAATGTTGCAAACCCCAGCTGGCTCCAGAGGGATCAAAATTTTGAGTGGGAGCAGTAGTTGAAAGCGGTGGTGAACATTTTAATAGCAGTGCGCAATTACACACTCCTCCTAGCTTAATTCTTGTGCAGTCGGCATTGGGCTCTTGCAAGATTAATAGAAAACCTGCTACAGTTTGGACTACAACTCAGTGTACCATACATCTTTTATGCAGTGCGAATCATCATCAAAGGTATCCTTGAGACATTTTGAATCTTGGCCTGTTTTCTTTATCAATCAGCTCGTTCAGGAACCTTGTTACCAAAAGGTTCATTGCTTTATATTCTGATCCCAACATATACAGTAGCCTAAATTAAAACTCGAAGATGCCAAAACTTCCAAAAAAATGTCTTTTATCCTATAACAGATTTCAGTGAGAGACACCAACTGAAGGGATATATTATCTAATTCTCTGAGATGTGCATTAGGCAACCATGGCAACACTGAAGCATGTCAGTATGTGTGTGAAAGAGGATCAAAACCAAGACTGTTGTGCATTTATCATACAGTGAGTAATGTGCCTGCCCCTCATTAAAACTGAGCAAAACCTAAGCAGCAACCACACTCATTATTTGACAGTTTCCTCTGCTGTGCCTGAAGCATTGTATTTTTAATTGCAAGACAAATAGGCTTACAGCTGTGGCAGGCATGATGTGGTGCAACAGTATCACCACCATGAATCACCAGTCATGTAAATATATGTAATATCATGTAAATTTAGCAATTACAGGGAGGAGCAGTAGTTTTAAAAATCGTATGTGGCACAAAAGATTTTAAACCATGTTCTGCAACACGATTTCAGAAATGTCCACATTCAATGTGTAGTTTATGTGATCTAGTTTCACTGAGTATAGACAATATGCACTCAGTTGAATATGGGCAATGTAAATCCAACCACGGTGCGGTTGTTGAGGGATTGAGTTGCTGTTTGTTGGATTGCACTAACGATTTACCTGCGTTATCATTGTTTGCATGGAAATGTACAGCAGTGCAATGTGACAAATTGGCCATTCTGACTTTTCAAAGCGAGAAAGGAACAGGTGTAACTTACAACATTAATTATTTCTCCACTCTATCATGCTCTAAGTGTCCAAGTAAGTCAGGCCAGTAAGCCAACATGCACAGTGGCTACAGGCACACTGAGATGAAATGCAGTTATTATTAATCTTATTAGCTACACTGAGTGTTTGACAAGTAAAAAATATCTTCCAATGTCCCTGATGCATCTTGAAGAACAGGACCAGAGCACATGTGATGTTGCTCGCTGCTTTTGGAGTGGAGGGGCATGAAAGGAGCTTAATGCGGCATCTAATACAACCGATGATAAAGCACTCGCACTTGTTTTTAACTGTTATCATCTGCACCGCTGGTACGCTGGCATCCTTCTCTGTTATAGCAAAGAAAGGGCCACAGTGTCCTGTGTGCCTTGTGCCATTTGCCAAACTCTGCTGTCATGCAATATGGGACCACAAAATGAAAAGTCCTCAGTGGTTACCACAGTGTAAAAAACACACACTGCACTTTTATTAAGGAAAGGAGAAAGAAGAGTGCAGTAAAATGCACCATTTGCACTGCTCAGGGGTCGCGGTAGTGCACTTTTGGTGTTTTACGGCGAGAGGTGTGAAGTGTAATGGGGTGAGATTAAGATCATTCATTTACCATACATTATCAGTGTGTGTGTCAGAGGCCAGCATCAATTATGGCTAATCACATCAGCTCCTGTCTGCCCTTTTAAAGGAGATGCTCTCCTTTCCGTGACCTATTGACACTAGATTATGTACAGAGGGAAATTTATATTTAAAGCTCCACAAAACATCAGTTTATTTCTCACTTTTTGCCATACCTGCCCATGCAACTATGTTAATGTTATGATCAGTGAAAGGCTAATTATGCTCTTACATGGTTTCCTACAAAACTGTTGGTTTGCTACAAATGTAAGGTGTGATGCCGAGAATGAAATAGTTATAGTATAAGACTAAAAGAGAAAGCTGTCATATACACCGCGTTCCAAATTATTATGCAAATGATATTTTTCTCCGATTTTCCTAAAGTGTCAATATAAATGACAGT